>CM042175.1:36460439-36511824 GCA_023376005.1 Doryteuthis pealeii
GAAATGGAGAGAGTCATGGACACTATCAGTGCGACTATATATATATATATATATATATATATATATATATATATGGTAGAAATGTGAGGAGGTTAATCCGACAGTATGTGGAGAAAAGTAGACAAACACGGGATGTTATTGAAACTTGATGTTTTTTTTGAGAATTTCCATCATTGGAGTAAGAACTATATCCAAGTCCTGAAGATGGCCTAATAAGAGACCGAAACGTTGCACCATCGACAATAAACATTAGGTTTCCATAACATCCCGTGTTTGTCTACTTTTCTCCACACACACACACACACACACCACTATATATATATATATATATATATATATATATATATATATATATATTAAATTTTTACTTGAAGGCACTTACAACGCATGTATCGCATAAAATTCGATACTTTTTCTTATAGAAAATGAACTTGACAAGTGTAATCCCAGCAAAGGATCGCTCGGTGTGTAGAATATCGTACAGACTGTTTCGACTTTATTAAGTCTCATCAGCGATATATACTAACGATTTCCCTCCGACAGAAATCGAAACCGGGACTTCAACAGACACAGTGAAACACTAGTGAAACACTATATCGCCTCGGCCACAGTACACAGCTGACCATCCCAGCGAAATTAAGCTTGTCAAATGATACTACACGCCTCGACCATAATAGGTAAGGGGGCGTTTTTGAGAGAATAATAACAACAAACAGACCGTATGCCCTTCGGCGAAGTGAATAAGATTTTTGGATGTTTGTTTATTTTTAGAAACGTTGCTGAATAAAGTATATATTAAATTTTTACTTGAAGGCACTTACAACGCATGTATCGCATAAAATTCGATACTTTTTCTTATAGAAAATGAACTTGACAAGTGTAATCCCAGCAAAGGATCGCTCGGTAGAGGCGTGTAGTATCATTTGACAAGCTTAATTTCGCTGGGATGGTCAGCTGTGTACTGTGGCCGAGGCGATATAGTGTTTCACTAGTGTTTCACTCTGTCTGCTGAAGTCCCGGTTTCGATTTCTGTCGGAGGGAAATCGTTAGTATATATCGCTGATGAGACTTAATAAAGTCGAAACAGTCTGTACGGTATTCTACACACCGAGCGATCCTTTGCTGGGATTACACTTGTCAAGTTCATTTTCTATAAGAAAAAGTATCGATGCGATAAACATTTTTAGCGTAAAAACATTTACTCGCCTGTTGTTTACAGGCTTGAGTTCCCTGGTGATTGTAAAACATACACCCTGTAAGTTTGTATCCATCAATTGTTCGCCCCTGACTGACAGTCCCCGATAGCGGTGGAGGTAAGGACCTTGACAGACGAAAATTCTGTCCCGGCTTTAGCTACCGGCTAGAGGTAGCTGTTAGAAATGTCGAGCCGTATTGATGAGACGTAAACGTCGAAACACGTGTCTATGAATGACTGATATATATATATATATATATATATATATATATATATATATATATACTAGAAAAAACACCCTCCGGGTGATGTAAATATAGATTTTTGAAACATATTGCCCTAGGGTGGGAGTAAAAAATTCAATATGAACGAGTTTCTACCCTAAGTAAGTAAAATAATCAAATTCATTAAAGGATTAAAAAATAAAACAATTTGAAATATAAACTTTAAATATGTATTAAAATAAAACAAACTATATATAAATATATAATACCAGTCATGTATTTATTAAAACTTGTTTTAAAAAACAATGAGGACTGTCTAATGTTGCATGTTCAAATTTTGAGTGTATTTATTCTATGTTATGACGATTTTGGATAATGTGACGTAAGCCGTGGCGTAATTTTTGTTACAGACAAAAACCGGAAGCTAATATCCATTATATATACTAGCAAATATATACACCCTCCGGGTGCTATTACTTAAGTTTTAATGTAATAGAATATTGTATTAAATTAGAAAGTCTAATGAAACTAAATAAAAATGCAGATAAAAATATTTGAAACAGAGGGGGGGGGGTATAATCGAAAAATAGAACAACTGAAAAATTGCTCTTCCGTCACTCTCGTCTTTCATTGTTTTTTTTTTCTAATTTAAGTATTTAGTTAAAAGAGGAAGTAAAGAATAAAATGACAGTTATTTTTTTCTTGTTAATGGATTTCATTTAAGATTTATTGAAGATATTTTTTTACTTATATTCATTAAAATAAAACCAAACAGTTAGAAACCAATAATACTAAGCATATATTTATTAAAATCACATATTTAATATCAATATGCAAATTAGCCTTCCCATTCACACTGCAAACCGCTATTTTTTGTATATATAAATACAATTGCATGTTATTTGTATGTAGATATGGACAACACTAATAAAAATGTGAAGCAATTTTATTAATAATTGAGGTTTAAATATAAATAAAATCATGTGATGCAAATAACTATGTTAATTGTGACTCGATTAGTAATATAGTTTCGGTTACAGACAGAAAAACACACATTCTCCATTATAATAAGATATATATATATATATATATATATATATATATATATTCGTAGATGGGTTACCAGGTCAGTTGGTATTAGGAGGATTCGAGGTTGGGCAAAAGCAGAATGTTAGAATTGTTCAGGTCAAAGTTGAGAACTCGATGTTCAATATTATAGAACAGAACAATATAATTGGTAAAGAAAAAGCTTAAAAATCGGTCATTTTGCGGTTATAGATCTATTTCTACCCACTGGTATTTTTGTATACATATGAGTATCATCAGACCACTGACTTTATTGGAAATGGTGAACAGAAAATTCATGGGGCATTATATACAATATTTCTGGGAAATCCTGAACGGTTTCGATTACAGTTTTTATCATCTTAGGAAGTGGTGTCTATGGTTAGAGATTAGTTCACCAGATTATATATATATATATATATATATATATATATATATATATATATAGATAGATAGATAGATAGATAGATAGATAGATAAAAGGATATGAAAACAACACAATATGCTGTTAAAGTGAAAACATTTTATAACATATTCATAGCTGATACTGAACAATATTTCGATGTTATAAAAATCCAAATTATTTTCTGCTTCTCTCTCGATGAGTCCGGAGTAAAAACAAGCTCTGAAGATGATTTTTATAAAATCGAAATATTGTTCAATATTAGCTATGAATATGATATAAAATATTTTCATTTTAACAGCATATTGTGTTGTTTTCATATCCTTTTATCTATACTCATACCGTCGGATTCATTTCCTTTCTCTTAACTTATATCTATATATGTGGAGAAAAGTAGAGAAACACGGGATGTTATGGAAACTGGATGTTTATTGTCGACGATGCAACGTTTCGGTCTATTAGACCTTCTTCAGGGCTTGAATATAGTTCTTGCTTCAATGAAGGGCATACTCAAAATGGTGAAAACAGTAGGTTGTCATTAGGGGTAGGGGTGGTTGGGGGTGGGTAGTGGATTTTCTTCTCTCTAGATGGGGAGTGTTTTATATGGTGATGCAGTTGGATGGTAGGGATTGGTCAAGATGAATGAGTATGTCTATGTGTGTGTGTGTGTTTGTTTGAATTGTTATATATATATATATATATATATATATATATATATATATATATATATATAATAGAGTTTGTTTCTTTATATTATCTTTGAAGCATTGTGTGTATGTGTAATATAAAGATTTTGAAGGCAATTTACAATGCAATATGTGTTGAATTTATTTAACTTTTGTTTTTGTTTCAAAACTAAATATTTTCGGAAGTAAAATTCCATCTTCAGAGTTATTGAAAGTACTAGGTGTTTTTTTATAGTACTTATCCCACGGCGATATTGTAATCATCTGTTGTTTAAGAAGTTGATGAACGCCGCATATTTGAAAATTTTTTCCGTGATGTTAAAACGGCTCGGCTGCTCCCGCACGTGGTAAATGTTCGAAATTCTTTTAATTTTTACTATAAATATAGCCTTGATCGGCATAGTGAAATAGAGTTTGTTTCTTTATAGTTATATATATATATATATATATATATATATATATATACATATAATATATATATATATATATATATATATATATATATATATATTCACTGACTTGGTTTATGTCTTGTCCTACCGTTTGTAGAATAATAATTCTATCATAAAATGCAATATAATTCCACTTCTATCCCATATTGAGCACTCTTAGGGAGTGATAGTGAGACGGGTAGTTGTAGGAAATGGACTCGTTGAATCCTGCCTACTTTCATTCATACCTTTCCAAAGGGTATTAGCGCTATGCGAAAATGCAAACAGCCTCGTCCAGGATTTGAACTCGAGTCGACAAGTCCATTTCCTATGCCTTTAATCATTGCACCATGTGCTTTGGTAAATATATATGTGAGAGTGTGTGCGTGTGAGTGCTCTTGCGAGTGTGTGTGTGTGTGTGTGTGTGTGTTGTGTGTGTGTGTGTGTGTGCCGGGGCGCGCGTGTGTCTGTGTAATAGATATGGGCTGATAGATAGATAGATAGATAGATAGATAGATATGAACAGAGTTAGATAGATAGATAGATAGATAGATAGATATAATTAGAATGTGATAGATATGAATAAACTGAGGTCTCTGTGTGTGTGTGGGGGGGGTCTATTTGTTAAGAATATTTCGCCCAGATTCTTTTTATCGATTTTTATTTTGTGGGTCGCCATTTTATTAGATTTCTTACATTTGATTCGATTATCCGACCGAAAAGAAAGAAAGAAGAAAGAAGAACGAATGGAATATAGTGATCTAACAAGAAAGAAAGAAAGAAAGAGAGAGAGAGAGAGAGAGAGAGAGAGAGAGAGAGAGAGAGGGGGGTGAATGAAATATAGTTATCTAATAAGAAAGAAAGAAAGAAAGAAAGAAAGAAAGGTAGAAAGAAAAAAGAAGAAAGAAAGAAAAGGAAAAAGAAAGAAAGAAAGAAAGAAAGAAAGGGAAAGAAAGAAAGAAAGAAAGAAAGGGAGAAAGAGAAAGAAAGAAAGAAAGAAAGAAAAGAAAGAAAGAAAGAAAGAAAGAAAGAAAGAAAGAAAGAAAGAAAGAAATAGTTTAACATTTCATTCGATTTTCGTATAAAATTGTCCAAGTAGAAAATTTCGGACAATTTTATACAAAAAATTGATCGGAATTTAAGGAATCTTCGAAGACGACCAACAAAATCGATAAAAAGAAGAAATCTGCTGTCTTTTGGGGAGATTTAATAAAACCGGCTTTATATTTTATAAGGTTGTAATCTCTTTTAATGATCACTAAAAGATTTTCACTTATTATGATCAAATATAAAATAGATAGATAGACAGACAGACAGATATATGGATAGATATATAGATAGACTGACGAATAGATAGATAAATAGATAGATATATAGATAGACATACGAATATATATAAAGATATATATGTACATATTGAGACAGAGAGGTAGATAGGTAATTATGAACATAGATATGAACATAGATAGATAGATAGACAGATAGACAGACAGACAGACAGATATACGGATAGATATATAGATAGGCTGATGGATAGATAGATAGATAAATAGATAGATAGATAGATATATAGATAGACATACGAATATATATAAAGATATATATGTACATATTGAGACAGAGAGGTAGATAGGTAATTATGAACATAGATAGATAGATAGATAGATAGATATGAGCAGATTGTGATAGCTATATAGCTAGATAGATAGCTGGCTAGCTAGCTAGCTAGCTAGCTAAAAATAGTCTGAAATAGATAGATAGATAGATAGATAGATAGATAGATAGATATGAGCAGATTGTGGTAGCTAGCTAGATAGATAGATACAAAATATTCTGAAATAGATAGATAGATAGATAGATAGATAGATATGAGCAGATTGTGGTAGCTAGCTAGATAGATAGATAGATAAAAATATTCTGAAATAGATAGATAGATAGATAGATAGATAGATATGAGCAGATTGTGGTAGCTAGCTAGATAGATAGATAAAAATATTCTGAAATAGATAGATAGATAGATAGATAGATAGATATGAGCAGATTGTGGTAGCTAGCTAGATAGATAGATAAAAATATTTGAAATAGATAGATAGATAGATAGATAGATAGAGATAGATATGAGCAGATTGTGGTAGCTAGCTAGATAGATAGATACAAAATATTCTGAAATAGATAGATAGATAGATAGATAGATAGATAGATAGATAGATATGAGCAGATTGTGGTAGCTAGCTAGATAGATAGATACAAAATATTCTGAAATAGATAGATAGATAGATAGATAGATAGATAGATAGATAGATATAGATTGTGGTAGCTAGCTAGATAGATAGATACAAAATATTCTAGATAGATAGATAGATAGATAGATAGATAGATATGAGCAGATTGTGGTAGCTAGCTAGATAGATAGATAAAAAATATTCTGAAATAGATAGATAGATAGATAGATAGATAGATAGATATGAGCAGATTGTGGTAGCTAGCTAGATAGATAGATACAAAATATTCTGAAATAGATAGATAGATAGATAGATAGATAGATAGATATGAGCAGATTGTGGTAGCTAGCTAGATAGATAGATAAAAAATATTCTGAATAGATAGATAGATAGATAGATAGATAGATATGAGCAGATTGTGGTAGCTAGCTAGATAGATAGATAAAAAATATTCTAGATAGATAGATAGATAGATAGATAGATATGAGCAGATTGTGGTAGCTAGCTAGATAGATAGATAAAAATATTCTGAAATAGATAGATAGATAGATAGATAGATAGATAGATAGATAGATAGATATGAGCAGATTGTGGTAGCTAGCTAGATAGATAGATAAAAAATATTCTGAAATAGATAGATAGATAGATAGATAGATATGAGCAGATTGTGGTAGCTAGCTAGATAGATAGATAAAAAATATTCTGAAATAGATAGATAGATAGATAGATAGATAGATAGATAGATATGAGCAGATTGTGGTAGCTAGCTAGATAGATAGATACAAAATATTCTGAAATAGATAGATAGATAGATAGATAGATAGATAGATATGAGCAGATTGTGGTAGCTAGCTAGATAGATAGATAAAAATATTCTGAAATAGATAGATAGATAGATAGATAGATATGAGCAGATTGTGGTAGCTAGCTAGATAGATAGATACAAAATATTCTGAATAGATAGATAAATAGATAGATAGATAGATAGAGACTGATAGATTATTAGATAGATAGTTATGAATAGGCTGGTATGGATAGATTGATTGATCGACTTAAATCAACTGAAATGAATAAATCAATGAAAATAAATAGCTAGATAGATATGAATAGACTGAAATAGATAGAATGATAAACCCCTTATTCTGGAACCTCTTCACATATTAATTTGTATATACTATCATTAACTGTAGCCCACCTGTAATACTTGTACGTTTGATTTTGAGTAAATTGAAACACATATTAACTAACTTTCCGCGTCCAACACATTCCTAAACACAACGTCCTGATCATTAAGGGAGACATCAATGCTCAAATAGGCAAAGACTAAAATAATACATTCTGTTTTCATATCTCCCCAAACAGAAACGGTAAATATCTAGCCATTTTTTTAAATCTTGAGAAAAAGAAAGAACACGCTGGTTACTTATAAATATCCAAATAACTCAAAAGCGCAAATAGATTATATATTGGTAAATGGAAGCGCGTGGTGTAATGGTTACAGTCATGGGAAATGGATTCGTCGCCCGGAGTTCAAATCCTGAACGTGGTAATTGCATTTCACTTAGCGCTAATACCTTTGGGAAAGGGATGAATCCTACTCTCCCTACAGCTATGGGTAAATAGTAGGGCAGACTGGACTCTTTAACCTTGGTTAGGCAACCGGTCAAGGAGAAGGAAAACTCTGAATTCAAACCTGTTGAACTCCGATTAAGAAATTGACCTAGTGTTACACCCTGCTCGTGCGAAGAGGTTGGTATGTATTATATATATATATATATATATATATATATATATATATATATATATATATATATATATATATATATATATATATATATGAGGTAGGTAAAAGGATAGTGAACAAGAAATGATAACTCAAAACAAATCTTGAAATATTTCGTCCGATTCATAAGGACATCTTCAGTCAAAAGATTTTTATTCATATGTACATGCACGTAATTTTGCTTTCAATAAAAATCTTTCGACTGGGGATGTCCGTATAAATCGGACGAAATATTTCAACTCTTAGATTTGTTTTGAGTTATAATTTCTTGTTCACTATCCTTTTACCTACCTCATGCTGTCGGATTCTACTACATCCATCCTATCTTCATATATATATATATATATATATATATATATATATATATATATATATAGTCGGTCATCCACAGACACGTGTTTCGACGTTTACGTCTCATCAGTACGGCTCGACTTTTTTAACAGCAACCTCTAGCCGGGACAGAATTTTCGTGTGCCAAGCTCATTACCCTTACGGACGCCGTTGACTATCAGTCAGGGGCGAACAATTAATTGATACAAACTTACAGGGTGTGTGTTTTTACAATCACCAGAGAACTCAAGTCTGTAAACAACAGGCGAGTAAATGCTTTACGCTAAATTGTCAAAGTTCAACTAATGTCTCCCCTACAGTGCTCTGCCAAGAAAATTGGGAGTATATATATTATATATATATATATATATATATATAGATAGATAAATATGAAATGGACAAATAGCGCTATGAACTGCAAGGTATGCTCCTCTTTTTAAGGAGTATCTCTCGATCCCAGAATCCTCTCGGTAAAGGTATATTAAATATTTATTGAAATATTTATTGAAATATTTATTGAAATATTTATTGTCGGCAAATTTATATATATATATATATATATATATATATATATATATATATATATATATATATATATATATATATATATATATATATATATATATATATATATATATATATATATATATATATATGTATATATATATATATATATATATATATATATATATATATACATACATACATATATCATCATCATCATGTCGCGCAATTAGCACGGATATCCATGACAATCTCTTGCCAACCTTCCCTATCACTCATTGCACCTGGGAGGTCCTCTGCGGAGCATCCAGTATCCTCGCATATTTGGTCAATGTAGGTCCTTGCTGGGCGCCCCACAATTGCATGTCCATGTGTTGGCTTCCACAGGAGAACGTCGCTTATGAGCTCGTCCTTGCTTCTCCAACAGTGTCCTGCATGCCTTGTCCGTCTCACTCGGATAGTTTGTGAGATGGGGGGCAAGTGACCGTACAGTTGTCTCCTCGTGGGGTGCTGCTTCCACGATTTGTTCAAGACTGCACGTAGCATTCTTGTGCAGCTTCCATCTAGCTTATTTTCAAGACGCTTCGTTAGGGTCCATGTGGTGCATCCATATAGCAGCACTGATACAACCACAGCCTGAAAGAACCGTCTCTTTAGTTTGTCAGGGAGATCGGACCTCCATACGACTGATAATTTGTTTGTGGCCGCCATGCCTTTGCTATTCGTGTATTAACATCACTCTCTGTAGATGAGATATTACTACCTAGGTACGTGAATTGTTCTACTGGCTTGAGAGGTGTGCCGTTGAGTGTGGTGATGTTTCTTTTCTTTTTGAAGCTTATGAACTCCGTTTTACTGGAGTTCACACAGAGGCCGATATTTTCTGCTGCCTCCTCCAAGCTATGTAGTAGTGACTCAGCCTGTGCTGGTGTATCTGCAAGAAGTGCAAGATCATCAGCATAGTCTGCATCTGTGACTGTTTGTGCGGGATATCGCCTACTTCTTGCCTTTTTCAGTGTGAAACCTTTTTCTTTTATGGTATCTAATGATGTTCTGAGTACGTAGTCTAGGCATATTATAAATATATATGGTGCCAATGTATCTCCTTGTAGGACCCCAGCGGCGATGTCAAAGAAATCTGTGTCACCATCAGGTGATCGTACCATCGCTTTAGTGTCTTTGTATAGCATCATCATAGCTGCAACTGTTTCTTTGGGGATACCATATGCTAGTAGTATTTGTTCCATTTTTCCTCTATGTATGGAATCAAATGCCTTGGAGAAATCTACGAATAGCAGCGTTGCCTCTAGATTCTTTGCTCGTACCCTTCTATGATCCGTCTAATAGTCAGGATCTGAGAGGTAGTGGATCGATTTCTGCGGAATCCGTTTTGGTTTTTCCTAAGGATTTTTTCTATTTCGGGTCGGATGCGATTAAGAAGAAGGGCATTAAATACCTTGGCTGCAATAGCCGTAAGAGTTATGCCTCTGTAATTTTTAGCGATTCCGAGATCTCCTTTTTGGGGAATGGGAGAATGCAGCCTTTCGTCCATTTATCTATTCTATTTTGTCTATATACTGCATTGCATAGCCTAAGCAGTATGTCATTGAAACATATATATATATATATATATATATATATTATATATATATATATAATTAAAGAGATAACAAAAGACTTAGAGATTTAGCATTATAGACTATTTCAGGGAGCTTAGACAAAGTGTCTAATTCTCCCGACTCATCAGATTCGAATGGTCTTTCGCATAAGTCTTTTGTTATTTCTTTACTTATATATTTGCTCTGTGACTCTAACATTAAGAGCACACATTGAGCTCTCAAACTGCGATAGGTCTTTTAAATAAAACTCTTGTGTCGTAAGGAAGATTTCTTCTCTGGCCTTTTGGATTATATATATATATATATATATATATATATATATATATATATATATATGGACGTTTGAGTTCTCAATTTTGGTTGAATCTTATCAAAATAACACTTGATATCACACACACACACACACACACACACACATACACACGCATATATATATATATATATATATATATATATATATATATATATATATAAAGTAGGTAATATTATACGTAGTATTATAAACTAAAAAGAAATCCTGAGTCTCAAGCGACAAAAAATACTTGTATTATTCTTATTCTTATTATTACCAGCTGAAACTACTCAGCGTCTGATGGGTATTTCCTTCGTTTGAGTGGATATTCTCGAAAAGTTTATATTTATAGAGTCTCGTGGGTTTAAAGTGGACATTTCTTTCCGAAAGATATTGAAAAGACTTCGGTGGCTAGGTGTATACTCAACCCGTCCGCCGCGGGTAGGATGTGACACAAGGTCTCAAAAATGAAACATCCATCAAGGATCGAAACCGCTATTCAGTAGTAATGGATCTGAGTGACTTGCTTGCTAACCACTACACCACAATCGGACATTCACTTTTACCCAACCCATTCACCATGGATAATGATGTGACACAAGGTCGTATGTTTAGGGGCATCCAGCGAGGATGGAACTCACTATTCAGTAGTTTGCCACGGGTAGGATGTGACACACTTGGCCATGCCGAGACTTCAGGGTAACACGTAACAGAGTAACTAGGTATTTACCACGTAACCCACGTGTACGGGTTAGGCACAAGGCTCTATTAATGTGGGACCACCCACAAGCCGTTACTCATTGGTGGCGGGTGCAAAAAAATGCGTTGATCCCGTCGGCATTTCCCCTTAAGGGGGCGCCTCAAGCACTGGGCACTAAACCCAGCCCTTCCCCTTTAAATCGATGGGGCAGGTGTTGCCTGGGGGAATATGCCCCCACCCCGATCAATGATGTTAACTTGTAAGGTCCAGGGCCGAAGCCACTAGACCCCCTCTCGATCGAAACCGGGGTTAGAAATGTTGGACAGAGTAACTATATAAAAATTACACAAAAAATTACAATTATTTTAACGTTTTCCCAGATCATAACTAAATACCCTCCAATTTATTAAGAAACTTTAGTTGGGACCCATAAATTTTCCCGGGGACTCATTCAAAGCAAATATGTGCGTCCCAGGACACACTAAAATAAAAAAAAACGTTACATATCGAATAAATGAATGCCAAAGCAGATTGATTTTAAAGGCATTTCAACCCATCCAGGATGATTTTATTGAATGGGAACGCGATCACTGCGTAGCGTTTCGTTTTACATTTTTCTTTCATTTCGAGTGTCGAGAGGAAACTTTTTTTAACATTATAAACAAAGTCTCACAAACTTTTGCTTGTTTCCACTTGTTTCTTTTCATGTGATTTATGATTACTAACCCAGTTGAGCCCTGTTGATGGTTTAATTAAAACCGAAACGCTTTAACGTCGGCTTTTTAAATGTCAATATTTGACTTGTTTTCTTGTTTTTTTTTCTCAAAAAGTTTAAACTTTTATATATATATATATATATATATATATATATATATTATATACATATAAAGATAGAGAGAGAGAGAGAGAGAGAGAGAGAGAGAGAGAGGGAGAGAGAAAGAGGGAGAGAGGGGGTGATAGACTGAAAGAGCGGGGATTAAACTACATCGCTATTTGTCCGTGTAAAAATCCCGGATATATTTGTATTTCTACGTGATTATTTTTTAAAGGAAAAGAAACTAGATAATATATTTACATATATTTGCATATATTTGCATATATTTACTGTTGGTTGGGTAATTTCTTATGTTGCTATAACAACATAATTTATTGAAAGAAAAGGCTTACTTCACACACACACACACACACACACACACACACACACACATATATATATATATATATATATATATATATTATATTTTTAGTTACCCACTAGCTTTTTCTACGAGAGTTTCGTTAAAGTACAATTGGTATATATATATATATATATATATATATATATATATATATGTGTGTGTGTGTGTGTGTGTGTGTGTGTGTGTGTGTGTGTGTGTGTGTGTGAGTATGAGTATGTGCATTTGCGTGTGTGTATTCGCACACAAGTATATATATATAATATATATATATATATATATATATATATATATATATAAGCCTACAATTTCGGTGTATGGGTGTGTTGCGTTTCTTGGTAGTAAGAATTCTCTGAAAAAATCTCAAGAGATTGATATTGTATATTTCTTTCTTTCTTTCTTTGAAACTTTCGTTGCATTTCTTTTATTCCGTCAATTCTTTTTCTTTCTTTCTTTCTTTCTTTCTTTTCTGTCTTTCTTTTCTTTCTTTCTTTAATGTGGTAAATAAGATTAATGTGGTTCGTGTGGAACAAGGTAAACTGTCTCAGTGGAAATCGAAGAGCTTAAAGTACCAAGACAAAAAACAAAACAAAAAAAACAAAACAAAAAAAACCCAAAAGGTCTTGTATCAATTTAGCGTCTTTAATGTTGCGTAGAATAATCTCTTGGAGTTTTTGAATATAAGGTCGGGTAGACTGGAATTTTGGAGGTGGTCGGGTATAATGGTCTCTTGGGGGTCTTTGGGAGCTTTGGAACATCAAGTCCGGTAGACTGGTCTCTTGGAGGTCACTTGGAGGTTTTGAAGATAAGGTTGGGTAGACTGGTCTCTTGGAGATCTCTTGGAGGTTTGGAACATCAAGTTGGGTAGAATGGTCTCTTGGAGGTCTCGGAGGTCTCTTGGAGGTTTGGAAAATCAAGGGTATAATGGTCTCTTGGAGATTTGGAACATCAAGGGTAGAATGGTCTCTTGGAGGTCTCTTGGAGTTTTGGAACATGAGGTGGGGTAGACTGGTCTCTTAGAGTCTTTTGGAAGTTTTGAACATCGTCGAATAGAATGGTCTATTGGAGGTCACTTGGAGGTTTAGAACATGTGGTCGGATAAAATGGTCTCTTGGAGGTCTCTTGGAGGTTTAGAACATAAGATCAGGTAGACTGGTCTCTTGGAGGTTTCTTTGGAACACAAAGTCGGATAGAATGATGTCTTGAAGAACTCTTTGTAGTTTTAGAACTTTTATAAACTTCATGTTGTTTATGTTCCGATTATCGAGATTTTGTGTGCGTATAGGTGGGTTCGTAATATATATAATCTAAATGTGTTTAGAGTTTGTGAAAAAAACGAGAAAATATGTCAAAAATTGACATTTTTGATGGTTTAAATAAAACCGAAACGCTATAACATTGGTTTCAAATGTGTCAATTTTTGACATATTTTCTTGTTTTTTCACAAACTTTACACACACACACACACACACACACACACACACACACATATATATATATATATATATATATATTGGAGGATATGTGCTTAATTGAAGTCATACCTAATTTTTTAAATTAATTAGTTAATAATGAATGAATTTAGGCGGGCATATATTTTAAAATGTAAGGCTAAACAAATCGAGAAAATGTCAATCCTTGAATGTACATTTCGACCTATTCAGGGATTGAAATTTTCTCGATTTGTTTAGCCTTACATTTGAACATATATGCCCGCCTAAAATTCATTAATTATTAACTAATTAATTTTCAAAATTAGGTATGACTTCAATTAAGCACATATCCTCCAAAAATTATCGGCTAAAAAGCCATATAAAAATAAACACATTTGTTTATTTACTTAACCTTATATATATATATATATATATATATATATATATATATGTGTGTGTGTGTGTGTGTGTGTGTAGAATACTGTTAATTGTTATTCTGTGTTACTTTCACCCTTAGCCAGGATTGAACCTGCAGTCTGGAAATGACTGTTACAGATTGTTAACTATTGGACAGTGGAACTAGTAACTTCATGGTTAGGCTTGGCCAGTCACATTGCTAAAACCAATTGTTGACTGTCTAACTGACTTACTTCAATATGGCGCTGCGAACAGGATAATCCATTACTATTTGTTGGAAGGGCCAATCTGGAGTTGCTGTTAAAGTGATTGGCTCGAGGGGTTGGGATGGGGCGATACTCCCTAAGCCCCATAATGGCTCCTTTTTGAGACCTGGTCAAACAAAATTCACACTTTACGTGGAACCAAGATCTCGAGAACGCGTTCCGCAAATCTAAGGAGGTTATCGTTGGCTTGATAAAGAAGGGAGTTACAACCTTTGACATCAATCGCGCAACCTGCCTTGCCCCAGACTGAAGCAAAGAAGATATGGGTTTTTTATTGCTCCCAAAACACTGCACATGTCCCACAGAGAAGGCTCCAGTTTGTTGCACAGAGGGCTGGCGCATCATATTTGCAGGTAGCAGATTCTGCACTGAAGCAGAGCGCCGATATGCACCCATTGAGGGCGAAGCAGCTGCAATCGGCTGGTCATTAGACAAATGCCGCATGTTTATCATGGGATGCCCTAATGTAATAGTGGTCACAGACCACCAGCCTTTAACAGGGGTATTTGGTGATAGGGACCTTAGTAAGATTCACAACCCACGCCTATTTAAACTGAAGGAGAGGTCCCTAAGATATTTCTTTACCATTCAGCACTGCTCCGGCAAGTGGCACAAGGGTTCTGATGCAATATCCCGCAACCCAGTAGCTATAGTAGAATCCCTTACTACTTTATTCTCAACACAACCTTCTAACCAGGACACGCACCTCTCTGACGACATAGATGACTTAATGGAATCAGTGACCCATCAGGCAATGACGAATTGTAGGGATAGCAACAATATCATATCACTTGACCATATTCGTGCATCTGGCCAGAATGATCAGCATTACACATCACTTTTAAGGGCGATTGAACAAGGATTTCCTTCTATACGTTCTCAGGTCGAACCAGGAATCCGCCATTTCTGGGAGGTACGTCACAGACTCACCACGGACAGAGGCTTAGCACTGATGGACGAAAGAATTATCGTACCTAGGACCCTACAAGGGAAAGTGCTACATTGCCTACATTCAGCTCACCAGGGTGTAGAGAGCATGAAAGCGCGTGCAAATGATTCAGTGTATTGGCCTGGTATGAACGCATCTATACGCAATTTCAGGAATAATTGTCGGGTGTGCACCAGTATCTCCCCTTCCTCCCCCCTCTCCCATTCAAGGCATCGGCCTATCCCCAGCGCAGTTGCTGCTCCACCGCCGACTCCGGGATTCGATCCCATTGAGACCTATCCTCTATAAACCACATTCTGAATGGATAGCCGCAGCACAACGTCGTGAGGAGAGTTTTCGTCAACGGAATGTCCTGCTGTCGGAAAGATACAATAGGTACACACACAGTCTTGACCCGCTACAGAATGGTGACAAAGTAGCCATCCAAAACCCATCAAACCGCCGGTGGACCACTACAGGCACCGTCATTGAAGTTCTCCCACATCGGCAATACCGGCTCCGAGTGGACGGATCAGGTAGGATCACACTCAGAAACCGACGCTTCCTGAAAAAGCTGATCACAAAACCCAAACCCACACCATTGCCTAGTGCTATGCTTGATCCCATTGGCTCCAACTCTAACACCCCACACCTCAACATTAGGGACCTGGCCTCACCCAATGTCACTCCGCCCCCAAAACCAAGGCCGACGAAAATACCCCGGGCATTGTCAAGATTGCTCCCCTGTAATCAGCCTGACCGAAAGGAACTAATTTCTCCTCAAAGGCCGATACGCTTGCGCAATGGGAGAGGGGGGGAGGAAGGGGAGATGTAGAATACTGTTAATTGTTATTCTGTGTTACTTTCACCCTTAGCCAGGATTGAACCTGCAGTCTGGAAATGACTGTTACAGATTGTTAACTATTGGACAGTGGAACAGTCAAACACCTCCTCAGCTTAATGGACTCTTCCTGGCAGTAGTGGCAGGAATTATTTAAGCTGTTATAGTGGGTTCATTGGGGAACTAGTAACTGCATGGTTAGGCTTGGCCAGTCACATTGCTCAAACCAATTGTTGACTGTCTAACTGACTTACTTCAATAATATATAAGTATCTAACCCCCTCCCTCTTCTTGTTTGGGGGGAGTTTAGTGAGATTTAAATAGTAACAAGTATTTTAGCAGGTGTTTTGTTTCTGAGTGGCAGATCATAAATTTTAATTTATATATAACTTCTTCTTCTTCTTCTTCTTCTTCTTCTAAATAAACCGTCTCTAAGTTATACCTGTAACATAAAAATAAAACTACATTAATCTTACATACATGTACATTAGGGTAGGTCGATTTTTCACTTAAAAAAAAAAATTAAATTTCCTGAAACACCAAAACGTTGTGTATTGGTCTATTAAGTACTGATATCAAAAATTCGATCTTGAAATTGTAGCAATTTTTTTAGAAATTTTAGGTAGAAATAAAAAAAACAAATAGAAATATTAGAAATGATAATTTTCAACCAATCAGAAGCTTTCGCATCTAAAAAAAAGTGGGGGGGGGGGTAAAAAAAGACCAATTTCGATCCCAGGGAGTCCAATGAAACAGCAAAGGTTTTCAAAGAACAGTTCAGAAGACAAACTTATGTCTAATTAGTCCATGTCGCTCGACTCCGAAATATTGCCTACCACTGAAAGTATTACAAGCTAAATATTTCTCTCTCTAAAAGGTACTTCACTGCTGATATATTACCCTTTCATTCTCATTTGGAGTTAACTCAACACTTTCTTTTTCTAATTACATGAACTTTGAAAAAAGCATATTCTGCAGGACTTTGATCAGTATTTTTGACTACTGTAATCTATTTGTTTTCATACACATATTACTTGTTGAATTTATGAGTTATTTGTTTTTCTGTCTTAATATATATGACCTTATGGTGTGTTTGTTATAATTATATATATATATATATATATATATATATATATATATCTTTGAAAGGAAGGAAAAACTCAACACCGTTATTCCATAATAAATTTATTTCGACCAAAATTGGGGCCTTTATAAATCTAAGTTGGTTTTAACAAAACTCCCCAAATCAAGTCTCATCGGATGGAAAATCATCAATAATTTGAATTGCATAACAGAGGCCAATTTTGGTCGAAATAAATTTATTATGGAATAACGGTGTTGAGTTTTTCCTTCCTATCTAAGATAAATATTGCTCTGTATATAATCTAAAAAGTTTATTATACATTGAACTCTCTTTAGTGATTTAAAGATTCACTGTATTTATACATACTGGATCATACAATAATAATACAGTGTGTTTTAGATATCACATATAGAATCACCCCTTACTACCAAGTTTGGGATACCTCTCATATATATATATATATATATATATATATATATATATATATATATACTCATTAACAACCACCATATGTTATTCTATGACAAAGACTTTTCTTTGATTTATCCTTGAAGGGTATTTAATTTTTTTAAACTCATTAAAAAAACTCAATTATCAAAACTCATTCTTTTTCTTTTCTTCTTCTTCTTCTATTTCACCCATAGCGACCCCTGTCGGCTGGTACTTTAGAATACACTGACTGCACCTCTGCAAAGAGGTGAGAACCCTTCAATGGGGCCCACCTATTGGCCATGGGTGGCGATCTGTGATGCTTAAGGACGGAATCCTGGTGTATGAGCAGTCCATGATATCCAACACTCCTTTGACCCTTATTTAGACTAGACGGCCGGTCGGAGAGGCCCCCTCCAATCAATCGGCTGGTCATGTCAAGCTCTAGCACACACACATACACACACACACACGCATATATATATATATATATATATATATATATATATATATATTCATCATATGGGTGCTAGAAGGCGGTGGCTGAAGGTCTACATGTCCTGGGAATGACGTTAAACTCTATCTGATGCTGAGGTTCCAGTTTTGGAGGTTTGGGGAATGTGGAGCACCCCTTCATTACTATTGCTCCCTGGTCCACTCTGACCCAGAGTGGTAGTACCTGTTAGGGTCCCGTCTATTGGTTAAATAGAAAAATGTATTTATAAAAAATTGAGTATCCATTAAGAAGGAATTTATTTCAAAACTTTATTGGTATTAAATGACCCACTGAGGTTGATATGCCGTAAAACAAATTAACAGCTCACATGATTTTCGGAAACATTTTTTCACGCTCAGAGTTGCCGAGGCATGCTGCCGAAACACGATATCTATCAAAGCCTCCATGCTTCCTGTAGTCCGCCAACACTATACCTGATGCTCCCATCCACACACATATGCACGGACGCGCACATACACATTTATATTATTACTGTACGCTGTTCCTGTTCCTGACATTAGTACATTATTCTGTGTACTAGACATGAGACTTTGATGAGTTGTGGTGCACCTGAGCACTGTACACATACATGTACTGTATACTATTCATGTTCCTGACACTAATACATTATTCTATGTACTAGACATGAGACTTTGATGAGTTGTGGTGCACCTGAGCACTGTACACATACATGTATATTATTACTGTATACTATTCATGTTCCTGACACTAATACATTATTCTATGTACTAGACATGAGACTTTGATGAGTTGTGGTGCACCTGAGCACTGTACACATACATGTATATTATTACTGTATACTATTCATGTTCCTGACACTAATACATTATTCTATGTACTAGACATGAGACTTTGATGAGTTGTGGTGCACCTGAGCACTGTACACATACATGTATATTATTACTGTATACTATTCATGTTCCTGACACTAATACATTATTCTATGTACTAGACATGAGACTTTGATGAGTTGTGGTGCACCTGAGCACTGTACACAATAAATTTCATTATTCATTTTTATTATTCGTTATTCATATTCAAACCCATTATATATCAACATCAAAATCTCTCTCTCTCTATCTATCTATCTATCTACTCTCTCTCTCTCTCTCTACTTTTTTATTATATTTTTCTTACCTTTCTTTCATTATAAAAAAATAAATAAATGGTCCATTATTTAGCTGAGATGACGACATTCATAAGGAATAAGAATACGGTGATTAAGCGACACCAGATAATCAGGATGTAGATTTCAGCATTTCATCTTGGACTATTTGGACGGTGTCAATTTTAACCAGAAGGTGTTGCAAGACGATAACGGACGGAAGATTTAGGAACAGCGTATCAATATATTGATAGCTGCACAAAATAAGGACCAATTATATGAAAGCGAAAATAAATAAGATGCAACAAAATAGCAAGTGCATGATGTGTGGAGACAGGAGAATGGTTAATACATAATAAGCAAATTTGTCATAGAAGGAGTACAAGACTAGGCACGACTGGGTACGGAATTGGGCAAGAAATTAAATGGAGTGAGATAAATCATGTTTTTCATCTGAAAAAGAAAAATCTTTGTCCTATTTTTAACTGGGGCAAAGTTATGGAGGCGTAACATTTTATATATGAACTAGACAAAACGTGCCCCGTTGGGTCACCCATTTAGATAATTGAGATTAGGGAAAAGTGAGTTTGATAAGCAATTTAAATAAAAAGTTTTTTTTTTTTTAATACGACCGAACAAAACATTAAAATCATTTTTTAAGATTTCTAAGAAATGGAAGGTTTGACCTAATTTAAGCTACGCGTTGCTACTTATGAAATTTAAAATAGAAATACATTTCAAATTCTCCTCTCTCTCTCTCTCTCTCTCTCTCTCTTTCTTTCTCTCTCTCTCTCTTTCTCTCTCTGAGAGAAACTAACATATATTACGAGGAAGTAATCAAGATATACATAGAGGGGAAGAAAGTGATAGGCAGAATGTAAAGTAAGAGATTAGTCAGTTTTTGACTTAATTGCAAATTGCGACTAATTAGAACCAATTAAAATGATTTTTTTCCAAACATAACTCAATCCTAAAAGTAAGGAATAGTTTAGTATAATTTTCGTGTCATTAAACTAACCAGTAAAAAAAGCCTTTATGAAACCAAAGTTTATTCACACAGCTTTAGTATAATAATAGATGTTACACTGCGTAACCAAAAAATAGAAAACGACACAGTTGTTGCTTTCCCCCCCCCCTTATATATACAACAAAATAGCGGTTTACAGTGTGAACGGGAAGGCTAATTTGCATATTGATATTGAAAAATCGAATTTAATAAATATGTGCTTAGTATTATTGATTTTTAATTGTTTGGTTTTATTTTAATGAATATAAGCAAAAATCTCTTCAATGAATCTTAAATGAAATCCATTAACAAGAAAATAACTACATTTTATTTTATTTCTTTACTTCCTCTTTTAACTAAATACTATTTAACTAAATACTAAATTACTAATAATAATATTAGAAAAAATAACAATGAAAGACGAGTGATGGAAGAGTAAGTTTCAGTTGTTCCATTTTTATTATACTCCCTCTGTTTCAAATCTTTTATTATACTCCCTCTGTTTCAAATCTTTTTATCTGTATTCTTATTTAGTTTTATTAGCCTTTCTAATTTAATACAATATTTTATTACATTAAAACTTAAATACTTGCACCCGGAGGGTGCATATATTTGCTAGTATATATAAGAAATGCGCATTTTTAAATATACATTTTTTGATTGACTAAAAAAAAAAACACCCCCCACCCCCGCTGTGCATAATTAAATCGGTAATAAAGGACTATTTGCTCATAAATTCCTACCATAAAATAAACTGAACCCTCATTTTATGTCCGTGTTTTTGCAATGTTTTATTTTTCTTACACCCGTTATTTTACAATATTAAATATATTTCCTTTATTTATTTTAATATTCACTTCAATGTGTATATTCTAAAAGTTTTTATTTTGTGAGAATGGTTAGTTTTAAAGTGGGGGTTCATTTTTACACTTCAACTTTTTACTCGTAAATTCCTACCATAAAATGCCCAAGCCTAATTTTATGGCAGGAATTTACGAGTAAAAAGTTGAATATTACCTTTTGTTGTTGTTATTTCTTTTCTTTTTGGCTTTGCTACTCTAAAATAAAAACGTCAGATTTTAATCATTGTCGACGAAAACAAAATTACGGTCATAAAAGGAGGATCCAATTTATGCCTAAATTGTAAAACGAGCCCCCACTTTAAAACTAAACATTCTCACAAATAAAAACTTTTAGAATATACACATTGAAATGAATATTAAAATAAATAAAGGAAATATATCTTGTATTGTAACATAACGGGTGCAAGAAAAATGGGGGTTCAGTTTATTTTATGAAGTCCTTTATTACCAATAAATCTTTGAAAGATATAGTCTGAAAGAAATATCGGGAGTTAAAATTTTAATGTCAGAAAGTTTGTCTCATAAGTAAGTAAAATCATCAAGTTTACTAAAGGAGTAAATAAATAAAAACAATTTGAAATGAAAACTGGTTAAAATTGCAAATCGTCGTCAAAATTTAAGTTAAAAATAACATAAATCGTGTCCTTAGTAAAAATTAAATTCATTAAAATCTTTGCCCAAACCAAATTTTTCCGTTTTAATTTTGAGGACGATTTTCAATTTTAACCTGAAAACTTAATTCTGTTCCTCCTTAAATAAAATGTTGCTTACAACTATTGATTATTAATTAGATATCTATTTTGAATATTTTAAACATAAATTTTACACGAAATCGGGTAATCTGAACATTAACTACATAAATGAGAGTAACCTCCCCTTGTTTCTTTCACTTTGAGAAAACCGTCTATTTTGGTTGGCCATTTTCATTTCACCGTAAATCTACACCGAAAATACGAATTTGTTCGATCAATACAACTGAATCTTTTAACACGAACATATCATAAAATGTGTCCTTAATTGTGCCTGCACATTATTTGAAATGAACTTAATTGTTATTAAGAATACATTTTATGATATTTTCGTGTTAAAACATGCAGTTGTATTGATTACGGTGAAATGAAAATGGCCGACTAAAACAAATGGCTTCCTCAAAGTAAAAGAAACAAAGGGAGGTTACTCACATTTATGTAGCTAATGTTCAGATTAGCCAAAATCGTTGGTATTTATTCATTTGTAAACTTTTAGTTAACCTCTTGATAGTGAAAAAAAAATGACTATTTCTTGTTTGTAAATAATTTTCTCGTAAAACACTATATGTTAGATAACTTTGAATATATATTAAAATAAAACAAACTATATATAAACATAAAATACTGGACATGTATTCATTAAAACTTGTTTTTAAAAAAACCCAATAAGGACCGTCAAATTTCGAGTGTATATAATAGAAGGTTGTTTTTTATTCTATGTATTGACGATTTTGGGTAATGTGACGTCAGCAGTGACGTAGTTTCGGTTACAGACAAATTAAGACTAAATCTCCATTGTTAATAGATTAAATAAATTTTTATTCCCGACAAAAATATTGTTTACAACATCCTACCTTCCTACGTTTAAAATTCATTATTTCATTTTAAACTGAATAAAATGACAAAAATTGAAAAAAAAAAAAATCTACAATATTAATTGACAAAAAAAAATTTTTTTCAAGTTTTTATCTTTTATTTTTATTTATTCCTTATAGAATTTCTTAATGCTGAAAATTTCGTTAAAATTTAAAAAATTCCTTCATTAGTATTATCTGCATTATTCGGACTATTGTCCCCATCTTCATTGTTATTTGTAAAACGTTTCGGCCGATATACCCTCCGGCCTTCTTCAGATATTTCTTGTCGAACTCGGGAACCTTCTCGGACTCGGGAATCTTCCCGAGTCTGACAAGAAATACCTGAAGAAGGCCGGAGGGTATATCGGCCGAAACGTTGTACAAATAACAATGAAGATGGGGACAATTGTCCGAATAACGCTAATAATACTAATCTTCAAGCCTCATCTTAAACATTCAGAGAAATTCCTTCATTATTTGTAATTGTTTTGAAATTTATATATATATATATATATATATATATATATATATAAAGAAAAATTATCATATCTAGATTACACAATTTTTTTGTTTGTTACTTTGTTGTTGTTTTTATTTTTATTTTTTTATTTTTTTTTGTCTTTAACAAAAAGTTTCCAAAATTTAAATTTGTCTGCCTTTTTGTTGGGTTGTATGTTTTTGTTTGTTTTTTTGTTTTTTTTTGTTGTTTTTTTTGTTCTTTGTTGTTGTTTTTTTTATCTTTATTTTCTATTTTTATTTATTTATTCATTTTCCTTGTATTGTCTGAAAATGAAAATCTAAGAAATAGTTTCTATTTTATATGAAATTCAAAGTTGTCTCCCTTGTGTTAAAAAACGTGGTTATCTCCCTTGTCCTCTCAAGATGGTCAAAGGATCTTTTGATTGATTGATTTTAACGGCATGTCAACCCATCAAGGGTTATTTTATGCCTAAAGGTTAATTGCCTTAGTTGTACATTTTTTGTGTAGTTGTTTCTTCAAGGTTGATTTTGACCCGGAGTGGTAGTACCTGTTAGGGTTTCATCTCTAGGTCAACAAATAGAAAGATTTGTTTAAAAATTATTCGTAAGAAACAAAAAATATAAACATAAACTTACAATAGACGCGATTTCCTAACCTATAGGCATAAAATAATCTCAGACAGGTTGACATGCCATTAAAATAGGTACTGGTAAACCTAAAATTCGTTTTTGACAAAATGACTCTAGCCCCCCCCCCCCCGGAAAATAATTTACCAAAAACCAGAGAAATGTCGGATTTTAATGACATTTTCAGTGTTTATTTATCAATGAATGATTTTTATAATGCATTATTTATTTTATTTCAAAACTTTCTCATTTTTTTCAGGTCACTTATTTTTTAACCCCCACCCCCCCTTATATTGGGGCCGTAATTTTTTTTTTTTTCTAGTTGGTCTTATAGTTTTCTAATTACTGTATAAATAATGAGATAAAAGACCGAAGTTATGAATAGAAACAAAAAAAAATGTTTCTATGAGAAAATAAGTACCGAAAAATAAAATATTAAAAAATAATAAATAATTAATTTTTTGGAGATTTCTTCTTACTCATTTCGGTAATTATTTAATTGGCTATTATTTTATAAAAGAAAAAAAATTATACATTGATATTTTTTTTTTTTTGCTTAAAAAGGGGAGGGTGTACATTTTGAATAGAGTTTTTCTTCAAAACTTATTACTTTATGTGTCTAAAATAAGATTTGCATTAAATAAATATTTATTTTTAGAATCTAAAAATATAACATTTTAAACTTAACATCAGGCTTTTCAAATTTTAAATGAATTTTATATATTAATTTTTCATAGCAAAAATACTAAATTAAAGTTTTGAAATAAAATAACTGATGCATTATAAAATTCATTAATTGATAAATCAACACTGAAAATTTCATTAAAATCGGATAATTACCTGATTTTTTTTTTTTTTTTTTTTTGCAATCGCGAATGTTATATTAAAATTGTAAACGAGCGCGTAAACCATTGAAAACCAACCAAAATGGCGGATCGCGTCGAAATTGACCAAAATAAATCGTTTTAAATCTATTAAAAATAAACTGCATATGTAATGATATTTTTTTCTTTTTTTAATGATGGTTATTATGTTACTACTTATCGATTTAGACAAAGTTTGACATTAAATAATAGATTTAATTATTTTTAATTCGCTTTTAAAATTCGTAGCAGACGACAAAAATTGCCTGTCTCTACATTAAAAGCAGTCAAATAACATAAATAGAATTCATAAACATTTAAATGCGAAATTAAAATATTTTCCCTTTTGAATTCAAAGTTGTCTCCCTTTATTCTATAAATACTTCTCTAAAAATGTTTCCGTTCTGATTGTACAAAAAAAAAAAAAATCCTTAGTGAATATTTTCTTTTAATTTTCATTATTACATTTATTGTAGTACATACTTTTGTATCAATTAATTAGTAAATAGATTTTTTTGAAAATAAGAACCCGATCGGTTACCAGGCAACCGTGGAATATATACAAATAAAATATATACAAATGAAAATTATAAATTCCTTTGAGACCGTTCTATTAAGGACAATATGTTCGGTCATATCCTGTATTGAATATTGAATACACTATTATTATATTTTTGGAATAAAATATGAAATAAAATATAAAAAGCAAAATAAAATGAAGAAGTGAAATATTAAATATAGAATAGATTTTTTTTACTAGAAAAATGTAAAAAAAAAAAAAATTCTTAAAAGTTTTGAAATAAATTAAAATTAAACATAAAAAAAATAGATTTGAATTAAACGAAAAATTGAAATATTTTCTTTGAAATTCAAAGTTGTCTCCCTTTGTTCTGATTGGACAAAAAGAAACAAAAAAAAAACAAATCCTCGGCTTCTTACTGATCAATTATCTCCATGAAAAAATTTTTTTTTTTTAATAATATTTTCGGTAATCTGAACATTAGCTACATAAATAAGAGTATCCCCCCTTGTTTGTTTCACTTTGAGGAAGTCGTATGTTTTCATTTCACCATGAATCTACACTCAAAAATACGAATTTGTTCGAATCAATACAACTGCATGTTTATCACGAAAATATCATAAAATGTGTCCTTAATAACAATTAAGTTCATTTCAAATAATGTGCAAGCACACATAAGTGAAACAAACAAGGGGAGGTTACTCTCATTTATGTAGCTAATGTTCAGATTACCATATTTTCTACCTTAAATTGTTTTTTGTTTTTTTTTCCGGGGGGTGTCAATACTTCAATTTCAATAATATGACTATTACAGTCAGTCACTTTCTTTTCCTATTTAAATATTTGTTGGGGGCGAATGGTTTAATGGTACGACTGAGCCTATTCTAATAGTGACCACCCCAGGCGGAGTTTAACAGGTTTGAATTCAGAGTTTTCCTTCTCCTAGACTGGTTGCCTAACCAAGGTTAAAGAGCTTAGTCTGTCCTGCTAGTTACCCATAGCTGGGGGGAGAGTAATTGGATTAAAACCTTTCCCAAGGGTATTAGCGCTATGTAGACTGTAGCTTCATCCAGGATTTGAACTCGCATTGACAAGTCCATTTCCTACGACTAACCATTACACCAGGCACCTTGAACTAAAACCATGAAATAAAAATCTACAGAGAGAGGGGGGGGTATTTACCCAACCCATTCGACATTGGTAGGATTTGATTTAAGGTCATGAGGAGGTATTTAGCTGATCCGTTCACCATGGGTGACTACACACACACACACACATATATATATACGGCCCCTTACCACACATACATCTCCACAGACATTTCTGTCAATATAGGCAGGAATACTTTGATTTAAAAAAAATACATAGCCAATCCAAGCCATGATGGTAACTGATTGATTCAGAAAAAAAAATAACAGTATAAGATTAGCAAGATGGAGCTACTATTACCATTTGCCTAACTTCACTTGCACCACACAGGCGACAGTTTAAAATGTAGAATGTATTTCTAAAAGAACATGTATGTTCTGTTATTAGTTTTTTTTTCAAAATCATTTTTAGGGTATTTTAGATATTAGCTAGATGGAGCTACTATTACCACTTGCCTAAGTTCTTTCACACCACATGTGTCAGTTTCAAATGTGGAATGTATTTCTGCCAGAATATGTATGTTGTGTCATTAGTCTTTTTTTCTAATCGTTTTTTAGACTCTTTTACACAATAGCCAGATGGAGTTGCCATTATTCAAACCTGGGTACCATTATAGTATGTGGCCTACCTTTTGAATCTGGCCTACGAAATCATGCCTCTCTGAGTTCTAGAGCTTCCCTACTCCTAAAAATTGGTTTATAAAAGCATTTTTACCCAAGGAATTCAAAAATGCTATTGAAAAAGTCTGAAAGTCAACCAATTTTAAGTTATTGATGATTTTTGATTTTTTTTCATAGCAAGATCAATATCTCGATGTGGCACTGCATCTATGGCAAAAACTTTTGTTCTATTATTATTTCATATATATTGAACATTATTTTTATCAAAAAGTTTGATTTTTGCTCGGAATCAAAGCTACAACATCAGTTAAAATTTTGTAAAATCAGAAATCATTAATAACTTAAAATTGGTTAATCTTAAGACATTTTTGAGAGCAGATTTGGATTTTTCAAGCTAAAATGCTCTTAGAAATCAATTTTAAGAGTAGGAAAGCTCTAGAACTCATTTTACAGACAAAAATAGGTTACAAAAAGTCACCATTTATACTCAAATTTGGAGAGCTAAAAATCAACATAACTCCACCATTTTTTGGAATTGGAAGCTCAAATTTTGGGGATTGTCTAACTTTATCATAATCCACACTTAGGCAAATGTTCAGAAAAATTGAAGTGGGTGGGTGACATGGCCTGGATGATTTGACATGGAATAACACCCTTTTGAAATTGTTTTTTAGGGTCTTTTTAGATATTAGCTAGATGGAGCTACCATTACCACTTGCCTAACTTCATTTGCACCACACAGGTGACAAATTTGAAATTGTTTTTTTAGGGTCTTTTTAGATATTAGCTAGATGGAGCTACCATTACCACTTGCCTAACTTCATTTGCACCACACAGGTGACAAATTTGAAATTGTTTTTTTAGGGTCTTTTTAGATATTAGCTAGATGGAGCTACCATTACACTTGCCTAACTTCATTTGCACCACACAGGTGACAAATTTGAAATTGTTTTTTAGGGTCTTTTTAGATATTAGCTAGATGGAGCTACCATTACACTTGCCTAACTTCATTTGCACCACACAGGTGACAAATTTGAAATTGTTTTTTTAGGGTCTTTTTAGATATTAGCTAGATGGAGCTACCATTACCACTTGCCTAACTTCATTTGCACCACACAGGTGACAAATTTGAAATTGTTTTTTTAGGGTCTTTTTAGATATTAGCTAGATGGAGCTACCATTAACCACTTGCCTAACTTCATTTGCACCCACAGGTGACAAATTTGAAAACTTTTTAGATATTAGCTAGATTTGATTTCTTTTTAGGGTCTTTTTAGATATTAGCTAGATGGAGCTACCATTACCACTTGCCTAACTTCATTTGCACCACACAGGTGACAAATTTGAAATTGTTTTTTTAGGGTCTTTTTAGATATTAGCTAGATGGAGCTACCATTACCACTTGCCTAACTTCATTTGCACCACACAGGTGACAAATTTGAAATTGTTTTTTTAGGGTCTTTTTAGATATTAGCTAGATGGAGCTACCATTAACCACTTGCCTAACTTCATTTGCACCACACAGGTGACAAATTTGAAATTGTTTTTTTAGGGTTTTTTAGATATTAGCTAGATGGAGCTACCATTACCACTTGCCTAACTTCATTTGCACCACACAGGTGACAAATTTGAAATTGTTTTTTTAGGGTCTTTTAGATATTAGCTAGATGGAGCTACCATTACCACTTGCCTAACTTCATTTGCACCACACAGGTGACAAATTTGAAATTGTTTTTTTAGGGTCTTTTTAGATATTAGCTAGATGGAGCTACCATTACCACTTGCCTAACTTCATTTGCACCACACAGGTGACAAATTTGAAATTGTTTTTTTAGGGTCTTTTTAGATATTAGCTAGATGGAGCTACCATTACCACTTGCCTAACTTCATTTGCACCACACAGGTGACAAATTTGAAATTGTTTTTTTAGGGTCTTTTTAGATATTAGCTAGATGGAGCTACCATTACCACTTGCCTAACTTCATTTGCACCACACAGGTGACAAATTTGAAATTGTTTTTTAGGGTCTTTTTAGATATTAGCTAGATGGAGCTACCATTACCACTTGCCTAACTTCATTTGCACCACACAGGTGACAAATTTGAAATTGTTTTTTTAGGGTCTTTTTAGATATTAGCTAGATGGAGCTACCATTACCACTTGCCTAACTTCATTTGCACCACACAGGTGACAAATTTGAAATTGTTTTTTTAGGGTCTTTTTAGATATTAGCTAGATGGAGCTACCATTACCACTTGCCTAACTTCATTTGCACCACACAGGTGACAAATTTGAAATTGTTTTTTTAGGGTCTTTTTAGATATTAGCTAGATGGAGCTACCATTACTTGCCTAACTTCATTTGCACACACAGGTGACAAATTTGAAATTGTTTTTTTAGGGTCTTTTTAGATATTAGCTAGATGGAGCTACCATTACCACTTGCCTAACTTCATTTGACCACACAGGTGACAAATTTAAAATGTGGGAGATATTTCAGCAACACCCTGTATTTTACGAGCAATGATAAAAAATTTTTTTACAGTTTTTATTAAATCAAATATTTTGTATTTGTAACAAAGCAAGGTTTTGCCGATTCATGTTTAAATTTCACATTTAAACCAAAGGGCGGACTGAATGGTCGAGCAAATTGGAGAGCGCCCAAGGACCCAAAGTATACAACTGCTATTTCATGTTACAACAGAATGATGCTGTTCTGGATAGGTAAGTGTTAATGGTAGCTCAATCTAAGTTCACTTGTAACACACAGGTGACAGTTTAAAATGTGGATGTGGGGTGTATTTCTACTGCACCCGGTACTTTACGAGCAATAATAAGAGTTTTTTTAATAATTTTATTAAATTCATCATTCTGTATTTGTGACAAAGCAAAGTTGCCAGATTCATTTTTCATATTTAAGCCTGAGTGGTCGAGCAATTAGAATGTGCCTGAGACCTGACAGCATCAAGAAACCCGAGTAACCAATAATCTCATTTTCAAATAAATCCATGTGCTAAAAATCTTTTAATTGTAGGAATTCCTGTTGTTATATTAATTTGGTAACACTGGAACAAAAAAAAAAAACAATTAATTTACAGTCCGTGACACAAATGAGGCTGATTTTTGTGTTTTACTCATTAAGTTTTTACTGCTAGTTTAAACCCATTATATCATTGAATAGGGCTTGTTGAAATCTTTCTTTTGCAATTAAAACAACTCTCTCTACCTCTACTTGTTAAAGATATACTTACCTCTCAAGTTGGGGACTGTGAAATGTATTGGAAAATGATTTTACTATGAAAATGCATTGAAAATTTTACTATGAAAATGCATTGGAAAATCATTTTACTATGAAAATGCATTGGAAAATCATTTTTATTACTATGAAATGTGAAAATGCATTGGAAAATGATTTTACTATGAAAATGCTATGAAAATGCATTGGAAAATGATTTTACTATGAAATGCATTGGAAAATGATTTTACTATGAAAATGCATTGGAAAATCATTTTACTATGAAAATGCATTGGAAAATGATTTTACTATGAAATGCATTGGAAAATGTTTTACTATGAAAATGCATTGGAAAATGATTTTACTATGAAAATGCATTGGAAAATGATTTTACTATGAAAATGCATTGGAAAATCATTTTACTATGAAAATGCATTGGAAAATGATTTTACTATGAAAATGCATTGGAAAATCATTTTATTATGAAAATGCATTGGAAAATGATTTTACTATGAAAATGCATTGGAAAATGATTTTACTATGAAAATGCATGGAAAATGATTTTATTATGAAAATTGGAAATCATTTTACTATGAAAATGCATTGGAAAATCATTTTACTATGAAAATGCATTGGAAAATCATTTTACTATGAAAATGCATTGGAAAATCATTTTATTATGAAAATGCATTGGAAAATGATTTTACTATGAAAATGCATTGGAAAATGATTTTATTATGAAAATGCATTGGAAAATGATTTTACTATGAAAATGCATTGGAAAATGATTTTAATATGAAAATACATTGGAGAATCATTTTACTATGAAAATGCATTGGAAAATCATTTTACTATGAAAATGCATTGGAAAATCATTTCACTGTTAAGAGTGCGCGACACCATTGAGGCCTATTTTGTGTTTTAGTAATTTTTACTGCTAGTTTAAACTCATTATATCATTGAAGTCTTTCTTTTGCATATAAAATATCCATCCACCCGTCAAAGATATATCTATCTCCCAATAACATCAAAGCATTGTGCAAAATAAAATTTAAAAAAAATAAAATAAAATAAAAACGGCCTCGATGATGTCGTAGACTATAAATAAAAACAAAAAAGAAAATCATTTTTCTTTCTGTATTTTTTTTTAGACATGAAACTTTTAAATATAAAATGTACATTCAAAACGGATTGTAGTGGAAGATGGATTAAAAATAATAATTAACATTTTTTTGCCAAGTGGTCCAGATAAGTGGTTTTCAAACAGTGGTCCGGGAACACAGGTGCTCCACAACGTCAACAGACGGGGAGTCTGAAAACGCTACAAGGGAGGGGGGGGGTCTTAAAAACTGGTTAAATCGAACTTAACGAACCTAAATTTCACCATCGTATGTCACCCTGCCGAAAGAAAAGAAAAAATACCAAAAATCATGGAATCAACCGAATTTAATTAAATTTTCAGTGTTTATATATTAATGAATAAAAGATATAATGCACCAGTTATTTTATTTAAAAACTTTTACATTTTTTCAGGTCAGTTAACTTTGAACCACGTATCTTTGAGAATCTGTTACGCCTCAAAAATACGTGGTTCAAAGTTAACTGACCTTGGGGTGGTCACTACTAGAATAGGCTCAGACATACTTAGTGATCTATTTCAATTTTAACATTTTAAATTTTATCTATACGGGTGTCCACGAAATAGACCCTGAAATAGAAAGGGGGCCCAACTCAAAAGGTTTGAAAACCACTTGTCAAGATCACAATTATTCCCCCCCCCACCAATTTAAAATCTTACAAACAAAAAAAATGGGGGGGGGGGGTTACACCTTGTGTGTCCGTACGTGTCCATTATCCGTTGTCTGTCACCCCCCCCCCGCAATATCCCGATTGACAAGAAGAGAAAATTTATACAAAAATGTCCGGAGTATTTCTTCTCCTTTACAATGAATTATATTTTAATGTTTCTCATTCACATAGTGAATAGTTAGCCGAGGTCATGGTTGGGACTTTAAACAAAGTTTTCGAAGAATGTGTGTTATTCGCAGAATGGCGTCCCGGTCTCCTGCCTTAAAAGACGCTAGATAAAAACGCCTTCAATCGACATTATTTTTTCATATACCGCAGGCACCGCTTCAGCTTCATTCGTAGGTGGGGTTGTTTTTTCAACTATCACCACCTAGCGTCTTTGAGAGAGAGAGAGAGAGAGAGAGAGGGGGTGATTGGATTTTACGGCATGTCAACCCTTATTGGGTTATTTTATGTCGAAGAAGTTTTGTTTTATTCATTCTTGATGGATACTCTTTTCTTTTTCATACACATTTGTTTCTATTTAACCTATAGATGGGACCTTAATAGGTACTACCACTCCGGATCAGAATCAGAGTGAGAGAGAGAGAGAGAGAGAGAGAGAGAGAGAGAGAGAGAGAGAGAGAGGCAAAAGATCACTATTTCGTTAATTTTATAATCAATTTCGGTTAAACTGGCAAATCGTCGTCAAAATTAAAACAGAAAATTCTGACGACGATTTGCAACACAAAGTAAAATCAGGTTAGTAATTATTTTATTTCATTTATTTAACGAATCTTGAAATATTTTCTAAACTGCACAGAAATATTTTAGTTTAGAAAATATTTCAAGATTCGTTAAATAAATCAAATAAAACAATTACTAACCTGATTTTAATTTGATGTGTTGCAAATCGTCGTCAAAATTTTCCGTTTTAATTTTGACGACGATTTGCAAGTTTAGCCGAAATTTCTTTAGGTCGGTTTAAAAATCAAAAATCGGAATAACTTCTTCATAAGAATAAATAACATTTTTTCCTCTTCTACCAAATTTTAAATAAATAAATTGGTTTGTACAGAATAGCCCTACCTGTGGCGTGCGAGGGGCGGGGTAGGGGTGCGGGTCCCAGGTATCCAGATTAGAGGCGGGGGGGGGGTCATTCAACCAAATGGAGAAATATTATCAAACAACAAATTATCAGATTATTAAGGAGATTGCTGAGGTGGAGAGCCACACCTACCATCAACTCCCAGATGCTTTACCACACACAGATCAGATTACCCAAGATGTGCTACTCATGCACTGAGTTGGCGAGGGCCGGTATCGAATCTTCCGATTCGTAGGTGAATGCTCGGTGCATTTAGCATAAACGCGTCCTGTCCTAATAAACGCTAAGCGGTGCCTGCTGAAAATCCGACTCGTGCTACTTTTTTATTTTAATTCAAAACCAATGCCACAAAAAATTTGAATTAAAATAAAATGAAAATACCGAAAAAGATACTTTAAAGGGGTGGGGGGGTAAAATATTTACATTTACTTGTCGAGAAAAGACAGTGTGTGTGTGTGGGGGGGGTAAAATATCGCATTAACATTTCGGGATAAACGCCTTCAAACTTCAAGCACGGGTCGGATTTTCAGCATGCACCGCTTAGGCCAGGACGCATTTATGCGATATGCACCGAATGCTCTACCGGTCAAAATAATTAAGTTTATTTACTGAATATTTTTGTGTAATTGGAATAAAAATCTTATTTCATAGATTTCCATTACTTTTGTATTTTTTTTTAAATATTGTTTGCGGGGAGGGGGGATAAAAATCAAGGTGTTGCCCCCCCCCCCGGGCATCAGAAAAAAAAACTCTGCACGTTATTGACCCCCCCCCACCACCACCACCATTAAAATCTATTCATAATGGAGATTCGGTCTTAATATATCTGTAACCGAAACTACGCCACAATACTCAAAATCGTCAATACATAGAATAAAGAACAATCGTGTCATCAGTTTTGACTCTTACCCTCTTTTCAGTAAACAAAAGGAGAAAAACTAAAAAGTTTGCAAAGAAATAAATAGCCACGATTTTGCGTTAACATCTTTATGCAAAAGATTCAAAATAATAAACAAGCTGAGACTCAATAAATCCAGCCGTGCCCCCCTTTAAATCAAGGGGGCGGGTATTGGCTGGGGTGGATAGCACCTTGATATCAACGCTGTTAACATTACTTTACCGTTCCAGAGCTCGAAGCACATTGAACACCGGCCCCGAGGAACAAGAAAGGATTTTTTTTAAGTTAAGTATATACTAATGTATGCATTTACCAAACCAGTCTGCCACGTACAGGATGTGACACAAGCTCGGATGATTTGAGTTCTTAACCAGTTCTAAAGAACTCAGTAGTTGCCCTACTATTTACCCATAGCTGGGATTTTTAACAAAATAATGAATTCATGCCTTTCAAAGGGCCCAGGAATTAGTTTTCTATCGTTTGATTCATTCTTTATTTTTACCGAACATACAATTAAGTCCCAAAAGATGTCAGCCATAACCTGCAGGTGACACCTTAGTTGGTCGTGGAGAAGGAAAAATTCTGGGGAAATATGGCCGGTAACCGTATTGTAGCTAGTTGAAGGCGTCATTTTGGGACTTAACTATCAAATTAAAATTAAAAATGAAACAAATTTTTGAAAATTAATCTTATCTGGTTTGTGAATGTAAATATTACTCTTGGAACACTTTACGTGGTTGTAACAGTTAGCAAGCTAAAGTAACAAACTATTGTGAGTTCGATTCTCACTGAGTGTCCCATACTTCTGGCCTTGTGCTACAACTACACTAAGGATATTTGTCTCATACCCCACTTGTATGGACTGGACACAAGGCCTTGTTTTAACGAAGCTCATGGGTGGGAAAGAAAAATTGCGTCGATCCCCTCCGCATTCCCCCACAAGGAGGCGCCTCAGGCGCTGGGCAATAAACCCAGCCCTGCCCATAAAGGGCAGGTAATGCCTGGAGGGATGGCCCTTCGGGATCGAAGCTAATAATTGTCCTTTAACCTGATCCAGTGGCCGAAGCACACTGGACCCCCAGCCGAAGCCGGGGGTATCTAGGTAAGGACCAGAGCACAATATCCGGAACAGATACTACACTTTGATCCCCACCACACCAGGTATAGTATTTACCGCGTACCCCACTTGTACGGGTCAGGCACAAAGTCCCTATTAACGTGGGACCACCCACAAGCCGAAGCTCATGGAGTGGCAGGTGAAAAATTGCGTCGATCTCGTCGGCATTCCCCCTCAAGTGGGGCGCCTCAGGCGCTGGGCAATAAACCCAGCCCTGCCCCTTTAAATCAAGGGGGCAGGTGTTGCCTGGGGGGATGGCCCCCTGGGATCGACGCTATTATTATAACATCACCGGTCCAGCGGCCGAAGCTCGCCGGACCCCCAGTCGAAACCGGGTGGCTATGCCAGGTAAGTATACTACAATTACACTAAGCTTAGTAATTTTAAAATGAATTCAAATTTCAAAGCGTTTGTTTTGGTTTCTTTGTTTAATGGCATATCAACATTCAAGGGTTATTTAATGCCAAAGCCATCCTTATAGAAGAACAGTAGTGGTACTATTTAATCCATATTTGTAGGGCGTTCATACCTTTCCCAAGGGTATTTGCTCGAAAGTGAATGCAATAGCACAAGTGAAGTTGCACTCCAGCACTTTACTCACTACGCCACGGGGACCCCCCCTTTCAATTCATGGGAGGGGGGCGGGCGGCGGTCTATTCTGTAGAACCAATTGGAAGAATAACTCGTGTAAAAAATAAATAAAACTCGCAAGGAATAAAATAAACTTTTCTTTGGGGGGGGGGGGGGGATAAAATTTCAAAATATTTGATGTGTGCAAAAGTTTTCAGCGAAAATCAAAACTTTTTTTTTTGTTTTTTTTTTAAATTCCAATCATTCCACTTTATGGTTTTCAAAATAGAGCGCTGGGGACTTTTACACATATTTTCTTTTTCTTTGGGAGGGGGAATAAAATTTCAAAATATGTGATGTGTGCAAAAGTTTTCAGCGAAAAATCGCAAAATTTTTTTTATTTTTTAAAATTCCAGCCATTCAATAAAAAGAGTGCTGGGGACTTTTGCAAACATTTTTTTTCTTTCTTTTATGTGAAATTTTGAAGTATTTCTTGTGTTCAAAACTTTTGAGCGAAAAAAAAAAAAAAAAAAAAAAAAAAAAAAAAAAAATTATTTCAACCATTTCTCTCTGTGGTTTTCAAAATAGAGCGCTGGGGATTTTTGCACACATTTTTTTTTTTTTCTCAGGTGAATTTCAAAATATTTCATGTATTTTTTTGGCGAAAAAATCACAATTCTTTTTCAATTCCAGTAATTCCACTTTGGTTTTCAATAAAAAAAAAAAAAAAGAAGAGCGCTGGGGACTTTTGCAAACATTTTTTTTCTTTTGAGATTAAATTTCCAAATATTTGACGTATGCAAAAATTTTCAGCGAAAAATCACAAAACCTTTTTTATTCCAACCATTCCACTCTCTGGTCTTCAAAAATGAGCGCTGGGGACTTTTGCACAACACCCCTTTTTGTTGTTTTTTTTTCTCTCTCTCTCTCTCTTCTGTCTCTCTCTTTTAGATAAAACTCTTGAAATATTTAATGTGTGCAAAAGATTTCAGCAAAAAATCCAAAAACTCTTTCGTTCTGGGTTTTCTCTTTTTTTGTGTGTGTGGGGGGGGGGTAATCCCAACCACGCTGGGGACTTATGCACACTTGATCTTTTTTTTGTTGTTCTTTTTCAAATCCAGCAATTTTTTTTTGTTTTGTTTTGTTTAACCCGGATTTTGAAGGGACGGGACATCCGAAGCCCGTCGTCTGATCCACTCAATTTGTTCTTTCTCGTCATAATACCACAACGTGATGGCAAATCGCGATCTGTATGCGGGTTTTACTTCGTGGGGGTTGCGACTGTCCGACCAAAAAAAAATTAAACGATCAAATAACGGTTCAATATTTGCAACTTCGTGACTCCCCTCGGGATAAATCCGAAGAAGTCCCCCATCCTTGCGAATATCCCAACCAACGTTTAAATAGTAGATGCAAGTCAAGACCCGACCATTCCGACACGGGTTATCTATGTGTCGTAGGTAGTGGGTCCCGTCGCCAGGGTAACAAGCGGCCATAGCTCTAGTCCGTTGTTTGATTGTGTAGCCACCAAACGGCTCCCCACACATCATCACAACCGCGTCGATTCGTTCCATAAGGTGTTTTATATTATTGCAACCACTCTCGTTTCCTTCAAGCCATCGGATAACATCTCCGCGAACCACTCTCTGACTCGAAGACGAGGAAGAAGGGTTAGGTGAAGCTTCTAGTTGGCCCTTAACAAAATCACCCTTTTGGTAAATTCTTAGAACATCGTTCAAAACCATCCTCCCCTTCTCATCTCCTAGGAAACGGTCGAAAACGCACAGGCCCTTGGCAGTCATTTGTTCCCGAAGGTCACCAACCATGCGACTAAGTTCCGTATCACCGTAAAAGGACCGACCCTGGAGAAACTCGACTGTTTTGGCCACGTTAATCTCTTTCTTAGACTGGGTAGAAGGGGGTTGGGTTTTTGCCGATGTGCCCGGGGTCTCGCTCGGTTCGTCCGGGCGAACAATAGAAGCCATTCCTGGTTTATTTTCAGCTGTAACAACCGACGGGGTATCTCTCATTGTCCGGGAATGTGTGGGTTTTTTGGAAACAGAAACACCATCACCACTATCATCACAATCGTCTATAGAACGTAAGGTGTAATGCAAATGTGAAAAAGTTGATAGTGTTCGTGAAACGTTCTCTTCCGGCGCGTCCCTGCCTACTAGTAATGGACGAAAATCCACGGGGTCAAAATTTAGGGTTTGTGCTGGGGTATCCAATTTCAACTGATCGACGGTATGCCCCAGCCGTGTAGCAGTAGTCGTTAAAATTCCAGCCATGGTAGCTTCTTGTCTGTCATCATCACCATCAGACCGGCTGTTCGCGGAGGGTCGGCGGGGTCTGCTTTGCGTTGGACAGAATGTCGAATAGGACGATGACCCGGGCACGGGAGATTCTCCAGTAAACTTTTCACTACTACCGTATTGAATATTAGCTTCACACATAGCTTCTTCCCAGCTTCTTTTTCGGTTGGTGCTCGGAGGTGTGAGTGCCCCGACTAAAATTGACGACCTCTCGTTCCTGCTGAGAGACGTAGCAGCAGCAGTAGAGCTTAGAGTCCCGACAGGTTGTTCCGTTTTTAGGGGGGTGCTCTCAATGTCGAGTGAGTAGGGGTGAGATGGAGATGGGGTATCTTCCTCTAGATTCGTCTGGTTTCTTTTTCCTTTTTTCCAAGTCGACATTTGCCTGCCAGAATTTGTTGAGATAGCTAAAAAAGAAATATGGAGAAATGATTACGTGCTGCTCGACACGTTTTGGTGGGAATTAATTATTATTGTATTGTTTGATATTTGTTCTTTTTTTCTTTTGGTTGAAGCCGGATCTATTTTGTCATTTAGGGCGGGCAAAAAAACAAAACAAAACAAACAACATCTAGCAGTTTATCTATCAACTAACACATTGTTTATATACTTATTTTTTTCTTTTAAAGAATAGAGAGAATAGAAAGAAAAAATAAGAACAAAAATTATTGAAATTTAAACAATTCTAAATATTCGTATGTTTTTTTTCGCATGATTAAACGTTTTTATATTCTATCTCATTCGGGCATTTTGTGTGTCTGTCTACTTTTGTGTGTATATATGTGTGTGTGTGTCTACTTTTAAAATTTTTTTTTTTTGGTGTGTGTATATGAGTGTGTGTATTAATTTCTAACCTAGTGAAATAAAATATTAATGTTGTTTAAATTGATATATATTAATTTCTACCCAATTGAAATAAAATACTGATGTTTAATTTTATTTCAGTCATTTGCTTCATTTATTATTATTATTGTACAGTTATATTTGAGTCCCCAAAAAAATGTCACCGATTTCTTAGTTGTTTGGGAGACGCTGGGACTCGCCGGTGGGACTCGCCTGTGGATGAATTTCTTGAGAGTTAAAGACGTAGATTTTAAAAGTAAATATTCAATTAAAAATCCAAAAGAAAATGACTGAAGAAACTTACTCTTATCTGGAGTGTGAATGGAAGAAATATAGATATAGAATTTCTAACCAAGTGAGAAAAAAAATGTTTGTTTTTATCTATCTATCAATAATACATAGGGCAGTTGGTGTGTACTGTATATTTATGTCAGAAGCAAACTACGAAAATAAAACATTTAAAAACAAATAAATAAATATATATATATATATATATATATATATATTAGCAAAAATTACGAAGATTTGATTTATATTTGCGTAGACCTCCCCGAGGCCGTATTAACGCAGGGTCTTTTTTTTTTCTAACATGGGGATTTTTATAAGGTATCCAGCGAGGATCGAACTCGCTATTCAGTAGTAATAGATCTGCAATACGATTTTTTTTTCTCCTTCTCTACCCAGGCTTTGCCGGGCAGTCGCTTCAAGTTTGAGATATATGTATATGTGTTTGTGAACCTAACTATAAATACAAGATGATTTTAAAGTAAATAAACTAAACATACCGAGACCAGGGTTTGAACTGTAATATCCTTCTTCATTCTTTCGTGTCAAATAAAATTTAACTTTAACGAAATTCAAAAATAAATAGATGAACCTACTTTTCGGGTTGATACGTCAGCCGCCTTGTGTGATGTTTTTGGTTGGAACAAGCTAGACTTGTGGACCATTACTAGTGAGTTTGATCCTCACTGAGTGCTCTAGACTTCTGGCCTTGTGCTCTCAGTCAATAACTAATTTCTGTTAGTACTTCGCTACTTGTGACTGTTATTTTGTTGTTTTTTTTTTTTCGGTATTATCTTTCTTTTTTTCTTAAAGTAAAAGTAAATAAAATAGAAAATAATTTTTCACTGTCTTCGAATTACTTTAACTTAAATAAATAAATAAATAAAAAAAAAAAATAAGGTGCGTGCCGATAAACACGCATCTGCAAATTCTTTTTTTTTTTTTTTTTTGTGAAAATATCAGGTAGGTAGGTAGGTAAATATATACACGGTATCGGTTTCTCTCTAGCTTTCTTTCTTTCTTTCTTTCCTTCTTTCTTTCTTTTTTTTTACATCTTTCTTTCTTTCTTTAGGTCGAGTTTGAATCTGATTTCCTCGAAAAAAAATCCCATTTCTTTACGATAAATTAAAAATAAACAAAAACAAACTCGAAATGTCTAAGTGTGTGTGTGGTTTTTTTTTTTAAATTTTTATTTATTGCAAAATAAAATAAGCTTGTAAAATATTCGTAGTTAATCCATTTTTTTTGCATTTTATTTTTTCTTTATTTCCTTTTCTTTTTCTTTTAAAATTTCTGTCCTTCACAAACACTCATATCCTCTCTCTATCTCAGTCTCTCCTTTTCTTTCTTTTTTTCTTTCTTTCTTTCTCTCACATCCTCTCTCTATCTCAGTCCTCTCCTTTTCTTTCTTTCTTTCCTCTCACATCCTCTCTCTCTCAGTCTCCTCTTTCTTTTCTCTCTCTCTCTCTCTCTCTCTCTCTCTCTCTCTCTCTCTTTTATAATACATATCTTTCTTTCTTTCTCTCATACAAACACACCAACACATACTCTCTCTGTATCTCTCTTTTTCTTTCTCTCACACAGAAACACCAGCACACACACACACACACACACCTATCTCTCTATCTCTCACATACACACACCCTTTTTCTTTCTCCCTGCCCCCTGTCTCTCTGGCTGCTTCTTTCTTCCCTCCTCCCCTATCCTCTCTCTCTGTTTCCTTCTTTCTTTCCTTCACCCTCTCTCTAACCTAGACACCCAGCGTAACTGTGCTGCTGCTGCTGCTGCCTCAGCCAAGTCAGACAAAGCAAAAGGGTGACATTACTTTTCTCACGTAGGCATTTTTGTTTCAAGAAATAAAAGAAGAGAGAGAAAAAACTCACAGCCGTATCAAAGATCGACTAGAAGTGAAGTGAAGAAACCACAAGGCCTTCTTCTTCTTTTTTTTTCGCTTTTTTTCTTCTTCTTTTCTTATTTTTGTTTTACCCACATGAAATCTATTAGCACAAAAAGATAATAAAAATCACGTTTCACAAACTTATTTATTGTGGAAATTATGTTCATTTCATTTATACTTTTTTTTTATTACTCAGTCATAAAAACAAACCCCTAAGAATTTCAAGGGTGGGACATTTTTGGACATACGCTTTTTGAAAATAAATTAATAAAACAAAATATAATAGAAAATAAATAAATAAAATAAATCAAAGTTAACTTAAAATAAAATGAAATAATAATAATATTAAATAGAATAGAATAAATGAAAGTTAAAATAATAATAATTTAAAAAAACTTAAAATAAAATGAAATAATAATAAATAAATCAAATTTAACTTAAAATAAAATGATAAAAAAATTAATTAATTAAATTAAATTAAAATAGAATAAAAAAAAATAGAAAATAATAGAAAATAAATAGAATGAAATAAATCAGTTAAGTTAAAATAGATAAAGAAAAAATAAATACATATAAGTAAAATCAAATTAAAATAAATAAAATCTGATAAAATAAAATAAATAAATATGAAATTAAAATCAAATAAATAGAATTAAAATTAAATAAAAATGAATTAAATAAAATGAAATTAAAATGAAAAATTGATAAACAGACATTGAATTAATGAAATCAAGATGTTTCCTAAGAGTTTTTTGTTTATTTTTAGGGTTTCTTTTTCGTATTCAGAATACGAATAATTTGAAAAGATCTATTTGACCAACAAATGGAACTCCAACAGGTACTACCACTCCGGGCCATAGTGGATCTGGGAGTAATGGCTATGAAAAGGTGATTCTACATTCCCAAATTGAACTGGAACCTCAACATCAGATGCAGTAACTATTTCTATTTAATGATAATCCTTTGTTTGCACAGTTATATGCTTTCAAGTATTCCTACCCAATACCAATAATTTGCACGCTGTTATATGATTTCAAGTATTCCTCTCTAATACAAATAATTTACATATATTTGTATGGTTTCAAGTATTTCTATCTAATACAAATAATTTACACATAGTTGTATGGTTTCAAGTATTCCCTATCTAAATACAAATAAATTTTGCATATAATTTTGTATGGTTTCAAGTTATTCCTATCTAATACAAATAATGTGCATTAGATAGGAATACTTGAAACCATACACTATGGTGTAATTATTTGTATTAGAGAGAAATACTTGAAACCAATACAAAATATATGCCAAATTATTTGTATTGGAGAGAATACTTTGAAATCATAATAACGGCGTGCAAATTATTGGTATTGGGTAGGAATACTTGAAAGCATATAACTGTGCAAACAAAGGATTATCATTAAATAGAAATAGTTACTGCATCTGATGTTGAGGTTCCAGTTCAATTTGGGAATGTAGAATCACCTTTTCATAGCCATTACTCCCAGATCCACTATGGCCCGGAGTGGTAGTACCTGTTGGAGTTCCATTTGTTGGTCAAATAGATCTTTTCAAATTATTCGTATTCTGAATACGAAAAAGAAACCCTAAAAATAAACAAAAAACTCTTAGGAAACATCTTGATTTCATTTTAATTCAATGTCTGTTTATCAATTTTTCTATTTTAATTTCATTTTACCTTTTTGTTATTTTAATTTAATTCAATTTTTATGTATCTATTCTAATTTTAATTCTATTTTGATTTGATTTTAATTTATCGTCTTTTTATCCTATTTTAATTTTTTTATATTTCATTTCCGTGTATTTTTGATTTAATTTTATTTTATCAGATTTTATTTGATTTTAATTTCATTTTACTTATATGTATTATTTTTTCTTTTATTCTATTTACTTAACTTTGATTTATTTCATTCTATTTTTTTTCTATTATTTTCTATTTTTTTTATTATTCTATTTAATTTAATTTAATTTAATTAATTTTTTATCATTTATTTTAAGTTAAATTTGATTTATTTATTATTTTTATTTCATTTTATTTTAAGTTTTTTTAAATTATTATTTTATTTAACTTTCATTTATTCTATTCTATTTAATATTATTATATTTCATTTATTTTAAGTTAACTTTGATTTATTTTATTTATTTATTTTCTATTATATTTTTGTTTTTTAATTTATTTTCAAAAAGCGTATGTCCAAAAAATGTCCCACCCTTGAAATTCTTAGGGGTTTGTTTTATGACTGAGTAATAAAAAAAAAGTATAATGAAATGAACATAATTTCCACAATAAATAAAGTTTTTGTGAAACGTGATTTTTTATTATCTTTTTTGTTGCTAATAGATTTCATGTGGGTAACAAATAAAGAAAGAGAAGAAAAAAAGCGAAAAAAAGAAGAAGAAGGCCTTGTGGTTTCTTCACTTCACTTCTAGTCGATTTTTAGATACGGCTGTGAGTTTTTCTCTCTCTCTTTTTTTTTCTTGAAACAAAAATGCCTACGTGAGAAAAGTAATGTCACCACTTTTTTTGCTTGTCTGACTTGGCTGAGGCAGCGCCAGCAGCAGCAGCAGTTACGCTGGGTGTCTAGGTTAGAGAGAGGGTAAGGAAAGAAAGAGGAAACAGAGAGAGAGATAGGGGAGGAGGGAAGAAAGAAGCAGCCAGAGAGACAAGGGGCAGGGAGAAAGAAAAAAGGGTGTGTGTATGTGAGAGATAGAGAGATTAGAGTGTGTGTGTGTGGTGTGTGTGGCTGGTGTTTCTGTGTGAGAGAAAGAAAAAGAGAGATACAGAGAGAGTATGTGTTGGTGTGTTTTGTATGAGAGAAAGAAAGAAAGATATGTATATAATAGAGAGAGAGAGAGAGAGAGAGAGGAGAGAGAAAGAGAAAGAAAAAAAGGAGAGACTTGAGAAGAGAGAGGATGTGAGAGAAAGAAAGAAAGAAAAGGAGAGACTGAGACAGAGAGAGATGTGAGAGAAAAGAAAGAAAAGAAAGAAAGAAAGAAAAGGAGAGACTGAGATAGAAAGAAGGATATGAGTGTTTGTGAAGGACAGAAATTTTAAAAAGAAAAGAAAAGGAATAAAAAATAAAATGCAAAAATGGATTAACTACGAATATTTTACAAGCTTATTTATTTTGAATAAATAAAATTAAAAAAAAAACCACACACACACTTAGACATTTTCGAGTTTTGTTTTGTTTATTTTTAATTTATCGTAAAGAAATGGGATTTTTTTCGAAGGAAATCAGATTTCAAACTCGACCTAAAGAAAGGAAGAAAAGATGTAAAAAAAGAAAAGAAAGAAGGAAAGAAAGAAAGAAGAGCTAGAGAGAAACGATACCGTGTATATATTTACCCTACCTACCTACCTGATATTTCAACAAAAAAAAAAAAAAAGAATTTGCAGATGCGTGTTTATCGGCACGCACCTTATTTTTTTGTTTTATTTATTTATTTTATTTAAGTTAAAGTAATTCGAAGACAGTGAAAAATTATTTTCTATTTTATTTACTTTTACTTTAAAGAAAAAAAGAAGATAATACCGAAAAAAAAACAACAAAATAACAGTCACAAGTAGCGAAGTACTAACAGAAATTAGTTATTGACTGAGAGCACAAGGCCAGAAGTCTAGAGCACTCAGTGAGGAATCAAACTCACTAGTAATGGTCCACAAGTCTAGCTTGTTCCAACCAAAAACATCACACAAGGCGGCTGACGTATCAACCCGAAAAGTAGGTTCATCTATTTATTTTTGAATTTCGTTAAAGTTAAATTTTATTTGACACGAAAGAATGAAGAAGGATATTACAGTTCAAACCCTGGTCTCGGTATGTTTAGTTTATTTACTTTAAAATCATCTTGTATTTATAGTTAGGTTCACAAACACATATACATATATCTCAACTTTGAAGCGACTGCCGGCAAAAGCCTGGGTAGAGAAGGAGAAAAAAATCGTATTGCAGATCTATTACTACTGAATAGCGAGTTCGATCCTCGCTGGATACCTTATAAAAATCCCCACGTTAGAAAAAAAAAGACCCTGCGTTAATACGGCCTCGGGGAGGTCTACGCAAAATATAAATCAAATCTTCGTAATTTTTGCTAATATATATATATATATATATATATTTATTTATTTGTTTTTAAATGTTTTTATTTTCGTAGTTTGCTTCTGACATAAATATACAGTACACACCAACTGCCCTATGTATTATTGATAGATAGATAAAAACAACATTTTTTTTTTCTCACTGGTTAGAAAATTCTATATCTATATTTCTTCCATTCACCCTCCGATAAGAGTAAGTTTCTTCAGTCATTTTCTTTGGATTTTTAATTGAAATATTTACTTTTAAAAATCTACGTCTTTAACTCTCAAGAATTCATCCACAGGCGAGTCCCACCGGCGAGTCCCAGCGTCTCCCAATCAACTAAGAATCGGGTGACATTTTTTGGGGACTCAAAATAAACTGTACAATAATATAATAAATGAAGCAAATGACTGAAATAAAATTAAACATCAGTATTTATTTCAATTGGGGTAGAAATTAATTATATCAATTTAAACAACATTAATATTTTATTTCACTAGGTTAGAAATTAATACACACACTCATATACACACACCAAAAAAAAAAAATTTTTTAAAAAGTAGAACACACACACACATATATAACACACAAAAGTAGACAGACACACAAAATGGCCGAATGAGATAGAATATAAACGTTTAATCATGCGAAAAAAAACATACGAATATTTAGAATTGTTTAAATTTCAATAATTTTTGTTCTTATTTTTTTCTTTCTATCCTCTCTATCTTTAAAAGAAAAAAAATAAGTATATAAACAATGTGTTAGTTGATAGATAAACTGCTAGATGTTGTTTGTTTTGTTTGTTTTTGCCCGCCCTAAATGACAAAATAGATCCGGCTTCAACCAAAAGAAAAAAAGAACAAATATCAAACAATACATAATAATTAAATCCACCAAACGTGTCGAGCAGCACGTAATCATTCTCTCCATATTTCTTTTTTAGCTATCTCACAAATTCTGGCAGGCAAATGTCGACTGGAAAAAGGAAAAAGAAACCAGACGAATCTAGAGGAAAGAATACCCCATCTCCATCTCACCCCTACTCACTCGACATTGAGAGCACCCCCCTAAAACGGAACAACCTGTCGGGACTCTAAGCTCTACTGCTGCTGCTACGTCTCTCAGCAGGAACGAGAGGTCGTCAATTTTAGTCGGGGCACTCACACCTCCGAGCACCAACCGAAAAAGAGCTGGGAAGAAGCTATGTGTGAAATGCTAATATTCAATACGGTAGTAGTGAAAAGTTTACTGGAGAATCTCCCGTGCCCGGGTCATCGTCCTATTCGACATTCTGTCCAACGCAAAGCAGACCCCGCCGACCCTCCGCGAACAGCCGGTCTGATGTGATGATGACAGACAAAGAAGCTACCATGGCTGGAATTTTAAACGACTACTGCTACACGGCTGGGGCATACCGTCGATCAGTTGAAATTGGATAACCAGCACAAGACCCTAAATTTGACCCGTGGATTTTTGTCATTTAACTAGTAGGAGGGACGCGCCGGAGAGAAACGTTTCACGAACACTATCAACTTTTTTCAACATTTGCATTCACTTACGTTCTATAGACGGATTGTGGATGATTTAGTGGTGATGGTGTTTTCTGTTTCCCAAAAACCCACACATTCCCCGGAAATGAGAGATACCCCGTCGGTTGTTACAGCTGAAATAAACCAGGAATGGCTTCTTTGTTCGCCGGACGAAACCGAGCGAGACCCCGGCACATCGGCAAAAACCCACCCCTTCTACCCAGTCTAAGAAAGAATTACGTGGCCAAACAGTCGAGTTTCTCCAGGGTCGGTCCTTTTTACGGTGATACGGAACTTAGTCGCATGGGTTGGTGACCTTCGGGAACAAATACTGCCAAGGGCCTGTGCCGTTTTCGACCGTTTTCCTAGGAGATGAGAAGGGGAGGGGTTTTGAACGAGTGTTCCTAAGTAATTTTACCAAAAGGGTGATTTTGGTTAAGGGCCAACTAGAAGCTTCCCTAAACCCTTCCCTTCTTCGTCTTCGAGTCAGAGAGGTGTTCGCGGAGATGTTATCCGATGGCTTGAAAGGAAACGAGAGTGGTTGCAATAATATAAACACTTATGGAACGAATGCGACGCGGTTGTGATGATGTGTGGGGAGCCGTTTGGTGGCTACACAATCAAACAACGACTAGAGCTATGGCGCTTGTTACCTGGCGACGGACCCACTACCTACGACACAATAGATACGCCGTGTCGGAATGGTCGGGTCCCTTTGACTTGCATCTACTATTTAAACGGTTGGTTGGGATATTCGCAAGGATGGGGGACTTCTTCGGATTTATCCCGAGGGGAGTCACGAAAGTTGCAAATATTGAACCGTTATTTGATCGTTTAATTTTTTTTTGGTCCGGACGTCCGCAACCCCCACGAAGTAAAACCCCGCATACAGATCGCGATTTGGCCATCACGTTTGTGGTATTATGGACGGAGAAAGAACAAATTGAGTGGATCAGACGACGGGCTTCGGATGTCCCGTCGCCTTCAAATCCGGGTTTAAACAAAACAAAAACAAAAAAAAAATTGCTGGAATTTGAAAAAGACAACAAAAAAGGATTAATGGCATAAAGTCCCAGCGTGGTTGGGATTACCTCCCGCCCCCGCCACAAAAAAAGAGAAAACCCAGAACGAAGAGGTTTTTGATTTTTTGCTGAAATCTTTTGGCACACATTAAATATTTCCAGAGTTTTATCTAAAAGAGAGAGACCAGAGAGAGAGAAAAAAAACAACCAAAAGGGGTGTTTGGTGGCAAAGTCCCAGCGCTCATTTTTTTTGGAAGACAGAGAGTGGAATGGTTTGGAATAAAAAGGTTTTTGGTGATTTTTCGTGAAAATTTTTGAGCTACGTCAAATTTTGGAAATTTAATCTCAAAAGAAAAAAAAATGTTTGCAAAAGTCCCAGCGCTCTTCTTTTTTTTTTTTTTTTATTGAACCAAGTGGAATTACCTGGATATTGAAGAATTTGTATTTTTCGGCCAAAAAAATACTGAAATATTTTTTGAAATTTCACCTGAGAAAAAAAAGAATGTGATGAAAAATCCCAGCGCTCTATTTTGAAAAACCACGTAGAGAAGATGGTTGAAATAATTTTTTTTTTTTTTTTTTTTTTTTTTTTCGCTCAAAAAGTTTTGAAAACACAAGAAATACTTCAAAATTTCACATAAAAGAAAAGAAAAAAAATGTTTTTTGCAAAAGTCGCCCCAGCATCTCTTTTATTGAATGGCTGGAATTTTAAAAAATAAAAAAATTTTGCGATTTTTCGCTTGAAACTTTGACACTCACATATTTTTTGAAAATTTTATTCCCTCCCAAAGAAAAAGAAAAATATGTGTAAAAGTCCCCAGCGCTCTATTTTGAACCATAAGTGGAATGATTGGAATTTTAAAAAAAAAAAAAAAAGTTGTTGATTTTTCGGCTTGAAAACTTTTGGCACACGATCAAATATTTTGAAAAATTTTATCCCCCCCCCCAAAGAAAAGTTTATTTTAATTCCTTGCAAGTTATTTATTTTTACACGAGTTATTCTTCCAATTGGTTCTGTAACAGAATAGACGCGCCGCCCCGCTCACCTCCCATGAATTGAAAGGGGGGGGTCCCCGTGGCGTAGTGAGTAAAGTGCTGGAGTGGCAACTTCACTTGTTGCATTGCCATTCAACTTTCGAGCAAATACCTTGGGAAAGGTATGAACGCCCTTTACAAATATGGATTAAATAGTACCACTACTGTTCTTCTATAAGGATGGCTTTGGCATTAAATAACCTGAAATGTTGATATGCCATTAAACAAAAGAAACCAAAAAACAAACGCTTTGAAATTTGAAATTCAATTTAAAATTACTAAGCTTAGTGGTAATTGTAGTATACTACCTGGCAATACACCCGGTTCGACTGGGGGTCCGGCGAGCCTTCGCCGCTGGACGGTGATGTTATAAATAATAGCGTCGATCCAGGGGGCCATCCCCCAGGCAACACCTGCCCCCTTGATTTAAAGGGGCAGGGCCTGGTTTATTGCCCAGCGCCTTGAGGCGCCCCACTTGAGGGGGATGCCGACGAGATCGACCGCAATATTTTTCAGCCTGCCACTCCATGAGCTTTCGGCTTGTGGGTGGTCCCACGTTAATAGGGACTTTGTGCCTGACCCGTACAGTGGGGTACGCGGTAAATATCATACTTACCTGGTGTGGTGGGGATCAAAGTGTAGTATCTGTTCCGGATATTGTGCACTGGTCCTTACCTACGATACCCCGGGCTTCGGCTGGGGGTCCAGTGTGCTTCGCCACTGGATCGGTTTGGATTTAGCTCGATCCCGAGGGCATCACCCCAGGCTTCCTGCCTTAGGGAGGCGGGTTTTTTGCCAGCGCCTGCACATAGTGGGGAATTTGCGGGGTCGCGTATTCTTGTCCCCTGAGCTTCGTCGTTGTGTCGTCAACGTGAGGTATGCTCTATAGTTGTAGTTGTGCACAAGGCAGAAGTATGGGACACTCCAGTGAGGAATCGAACTCAACAATAGTTTGTTAACTTTAGTGCTTGTAAACTGTTACACCACGTGAAGTGTTCAAGAGTAATATTTCATTCACACGCAGATAAGATTAATTTCAAATTTGTTTCATTTTTTAATTTGATAGTTAAGTCCAAATTGACGCCTTCACTAGCTTACAATACGGTTACCGGCCAATTCCCCAGAATTTTTCCTCCCGACAACTAAGGTGTCACCTGCAGGTTATGGCTGACATCTTTGGACTTAATTTGTATGTTCGGTAAATAAAGAATGATAACGATGAAAACTAATTCCTGGGCCTTTGAAAGGCATGAATTCATTATTATTGTTAAAAATCCAGCTATGGTAATAGTAGGCAATACTGGAGTTCTTTAGAACTGGTTAGAACTCAATCATCCGAGCTTGTGTCACAATCCGTACGTGCAGACTGGTTTGTAAATTGCATACATTAGTTTATACTTACTTAAAAAATCCTTTCTGTTCCTGGGCCGGTGTTCAATGTGCTTCGAGCTCTGGAACGGTAAAGTAATGTTACAGCGTGATATCAAGGTGCTATCCACCCCAGCCAATACCCGCCCTTGATTTAAAGGGGGCACGGCTGGATTTATGAGTCTCAGCTTGTTTTATTTATTTTGAATCTTTTGCATAAAGATTTGTTAACGCAAATCGTGGCTATTATTTCTTTGCAAACTTTTTGTTTTTCTCCTTTGTTTACTGAAAAGAGGGTAAAGAGTCAAAACTGATGACACGATTGTTTCTTCTTTTTCTATGTATTGACGATTTTGAGTTTGTGGCGTAGTTCGGTTACAGATATATTAGACCGAATCTCCATTATGGAATAGATTTTAATGGTGGTGGGTGTGGTGGGGGTCAAACGTGCAGAGTTTTTTTTCTGATGCCCGGGGGGGGGGGGGCAACACCCTTGATTTTTTATCCCCCTCCCCACAACAATATTTAAAAAAAATAAACAAAAGTAATGAAAATCTATGAAATAAGATTTTCTATTCCAATTACACAAAATATTAGTAAATAAACTTTTAATTATGCCGTAGAGGCATTCGGTGCATATCGCATAATGCGTCCTGGCCTAAGCGGTGCATGCTGAAAATCCGACCCGTGCTTGAAAGTTTGAGGCGTTTTTAAAAAGTAATATCCGAAATGTTAATGCGATATTTTACCCCCACACCAACACAACACTGTCCTTTCTCGACAAGTAAATGTAATATTTTTCTCCACCCTTTTAAAGTATCTTTTTCGGTATTTTTTCATTTTATTATTCAATTTTTTGTTGGCATGTGGTTTTTGAATTAAAATAAGTAGCA
>CM042175.1:36511924-36548314 GCA_023376005.1 Doryteuthis pealeii
TAGTAGTAATATTATACCGGTATCGGTTCCTCTCTAGTTTTCATTCTTCTTTCCTTTTTCCTTTCTTTTTTTTTACATCTTTCTTTCTTTCTTTAGGTCGAGTTTGAATCTGATTTTCTCGAAAAAAAATCCATTTCTTTACGATAAATTAAAAATAAACAAAACAAAACTCGAAAATGTCTAAGTGTGTGTGTGGTTTTTTTTTTAAATTTTATTTATTGCAAAATAAAAATAAGCTTGTAAATATTCGTAGTTAATCCATTTTTTTGCATTTATTTTTTCTTTATTTCCTTTTCTTTCTTTTTAAAATTTCTGTCCTTCACAAACACTCATATCCTCTTTCTATCTCAGTCTCTCCTTTTCTTTCTTTCTTTCTTTCTTTCTTTCTCTCACATCCTCTCTCTGTCTCAGTCTCTCCTTTTCTTTCTTTCTTTCTCTCACTCCTCTCTCTATCTCAGTCTCTCCTTTTCTTTCTTTCTTTTCTCTCTCTCTCTCTCTCTCTCTCTCTTTATTATACATATCTTTCTTCTTTCTCTCATACAAAACACACCAACACATACTCTCTCTGTATCTCTCTTTTTTTTCTCTCACACAGAAACACCAGCACACACACACACACACACACTCTATCTCTCTATCTCTCACATACACACACCCTTTTTCTTTCTCCCTGCCCCCTGTCTCTCTGGCTGCTTCTTTCTTCCCTCCTCCCCCTATCTCTCTCTCTGTTTCCTTCTTTCTTTCCTTCACCCTCTCTCTAACCTAGACACCCAGCGTAACTGCTGCTGCTGCTGCTGCTGCCTCAGCCAAGTCAGACAAAGCAAAAGTGGTGACATTACTTTTCTCACGTAGGCATTTTTGTTTCAAGAAAAATAAAAGAGAGAGAGAAAAACTCACAGCCGTATCTAAAAAGATCGACTAGAAGTGAAGTGAAGAAACCACAAGGCCTTCTTCTTTTTTTTTCGCTTTTTTTCTTCTTCTTTTCTTTATTTTGTTACCCACATGAAATCTATTAGCACAAAAAGATAATAAAAATCACGTTTCACAAACTTATTTATTGTGGAAATTATGTTCATTTCATTTATACTTTTTTTTTATTACTCAGTCATAAAAACAAACCCCTAAGAATTTCAAGGGTGGGACATTTTTGGACATACGCTTTTTGAAAATAAATTAATAAAACAAAATATAATAGAAAATAAATAAATAAAATAAATCAAAGTTAACTTAAAATAAAATGAAATAATAATAATATTAAATAGAATAGAATAAATGAAAGTTAAAATAAAATAATAATTTATAAAAAACTTAAAATAAAATGAAATAAAAATAATAAATAAATCAAATTTAACTTAAAATAAAATGATAAAAAAATTAATTAAATTTAAATTAAATTAAAATAGAATAATAAAAAAAATAGAAAAATAATAGAAAATAAAATAGAATGAAATAAATCAAAGTTAAGTTAAAATAGAATAAAAGAAAAAATAATACATATAAGTAAAATGAAATTAAAATCAAATAAAATCTGATAAAATAAAATTAAATCAAAAATACACGGAAATGAAATATAAAAAAATTAAAATAGGATAAAAAGACGAAATCAAAATAGAATTAAAATTAGAATAGATACATAAAAATTGAAATAACAAAAAGGTAAAATGTTAAAATAGAAAAATGATAAACAGACATTGAATTTAAATGAAATCAAGATGTTTTCCTAAAGTTTTTGTATTTTTAGGGTTTCTTTTTCGTATTCAGAATACGAATAATTTGAAAAGATCTATTTGACCAACAAATGGAACTCCAACAGGTACTACCACTCCGGGCCATAGTGGATCTGGGAGTAATGGCTATGAAAAGGTGATTCTACATTCCCAAATTGAACTGGAACCTCAACATCAGATGCAGTAACTATTTCTATTTATGATAATCCTTTGTTTGCACAGTTATATTTTTCAAGTATTCCTACCCAATAAATATTTGCACGCGTTATATGATTTCAAGTATTCCTTCAATACAAATAATTTGCATATATTTGCAAGTAATGGTTTCAAGTATTCCTATCTAATACAATAATACACATAGTTGTATGGTTTCAAGTCAAAGTATTACACATGTTGTATGGTTTCAGTATTCCTAATACAAATAATTTACACATAGTTGTATGGTTTCAAGTATTCCTATCTAATTACAATAATTTACACATAGTTGTATGGTTTCAAGTTTCCTATCTAATACAAAATAATTTACACTTCAAGTATTCCTATCTAATACAAATAATTTACACATAGTTGTATGGTTTCAAGTATTCCTATCAAATACTAATACATATATGGTTTCAAGTAATTATTTCTATCTAATAATAGTAATTTGTTTGCAAACACTTGCTTTCCAGTAATAATAATAAAAAATCTTAGTAAACAAGTATAATTTCAAGTAACTATTCTTAATACAAATAATTTATACACAGTTATATGGTTTCAAGTAACTAATAATAATAATCTTTAGTAAACAATTATAGCTTCAAGTAACTATTCTTAATACAAATAATTTGCAAACAGTTATATGGTTTCAAGTAACTAATAATATAATCCTTAGTAAACAATTATAGCTTCAAGTAACTATTCTTAATACAAATAATTTGCAAACAGTTATATGGTTTCAAGTAACTAATAATAATAATCCTTAGTAAACAATTATAGCTTCAAGTAACTATTCTTAATACAAATAATTTACACACAGTTATATGGTTTCAAGTAACTAATAATAATAATCCTTAGTAAACAATTATAGCTTCAAGTAACTATTCTTAATACAAATAATTTACACACAGTTATATGGTTTCAAGTAACTAATAATAATAATCCTTAGTAAACAATTATAGCTTCAAGTAACTATTCTTAATACAAATAATTTACACCAGTTATATGGTTTCAAGTAACTAATAATAATCCTTAGTAAACAATTATAGCTTCAAGTAACTATTCTTAATACAAATAATTTGCAAACAGTTATATGGTTTCAAGTAACTAATAATAATAATCCTTAGTAAACAATTTAAGCTTCAAGTAACTATTCTTAATACAAATAATTTGCAAACAGTTATATGGTTTCAAGTAACTAATAATAATAATCTTAGTAAACAATTATAGCTTCAAGAACTATTCTTAATACAAATAATTTACACACAGTTATATGGTTCAAGTAACTAATAATAATAATCCTTAGTAAACAATTATAGCTTCAAGTAACTATTCTTAATACAAATAATTTGCACACAGTTATATGGTTTCAAGTAACTAAATAATAATAATCCTTAGTAAACAATTATAGCTTCAAGTAACTATTCTTAATACAAATAATTTGCAAACAGTTATATGGTTTCAAGTAATAATAATAATAATCCTTAGTAAACAATTATAGCTTCAAGCAACTATTCTTAATACAATAATTTACACACAGTTATATGGTTTCAAGTAACTAATAATAATAATCCTTAGTAAACAATTATAGCTTCAAGTAACTATTCTTAATACAAATAATTTGCAAACAGTTATATGGTTTCAAGTAACTAATAATAATAATAATCCTTAGTAAACAATTATAGCTTCAAGTAACTATTCTTAATACAAATAATTTGCAAACAGTTATATGGTTTCAAGTAATAATAATATAATAATCCTTAGTAAACAATTATAGCTTCAAGTAACTATTCTTAATACAAATAATTTGCAAACAGTTATATGGTTTCAAGTAACTAATAAATAATAATCCTTAGTAAACAATTATAGCTTCAAGTAACTATTCTTAATACAAATAATTTGCAAACAGTTATATGGTTTCAAGTAACTAATAATAATAATAATCCTTAGTAAAACAATTATAGCTTCAAGTAACTATTCTTAATACAAATAATTTGCAAACAGTTATATGGTTTCAAGTAACTAATAATAATAATAATCCTTAGTAAACAATTATAGCTTCAAGTAACTATTCTTAATACAAATAATTTGCAAACAGTTATATTTCAAGTAACTAATAATAATAATCCTAGTAAAAATTATAGCTTCAAGTAACTATTCTTAATACAAATAATTTGCAGTTATATGGTTTCAAGTAACTAATAATAATAATCCTTAGTAAACAATTATAGCTTCAAGTAACTATTCTTAATACAAATAATTTCACACAGTTATATGGTTTCAAGTAACTAATAATAATCCTTAGTAAACAATTATAGCTTCAAGTAACTATTCTTAATACAAATAATTTACACACAGTTATATGGTTTCAAGTAACTAATAATAATAATCCTTAGTAAACAATTATAGCTTCAAGTAACTATTCTTAATACAAATAATTTGCACACAGTTATATGGTTTCAAGTAACTAATAATAATTTAGTAAACAATTATAGCTTCAAGTAACTATTCTTATACAAATAATTTACACACAGTTATATGGTTTCAAGTAATTAATAATAATCTTAGTAAACAATTATAGCTTCAAGTAACTATTCTTAATACAAATAATTTGCACACAGTTATATGGTTTCAAGTAATTAATAATAATTTTAGTAAACAATTATAGCTTCAAGTAACTATTCTTAATACAAAATAATTACACACAGTTTATGGTTTCAAGTAATTAATAATAATTTAGTAAACAATTATAGCTTCAAGTAACTATTCTTAATACAAATAATTTACACACAGTTATACAATATCAAATATTCCTATCATTGATCAATTGATGGGACTAGTAGGTACGACCACTCTGGGTAAGAGATGACCTGTGAGTATGTGCAATGAATGGGCACTCTACCCCACCCCACCCCCAGATCTGTAGAATTGGAGCCTTACCCTCAGATGCAGTTTAGTGTCATACCCAGGACACCTCTTACCCCTCTGCAGGAAATACAGACCATGTATTGAATGTGTTGCCTAAACGACCCCTGGAGGTAGATGGAATAATCCAAAGAATTGATAAATGCCTGGGCGTAGAAACGTGGTAGGGGTCAAAAGCTGAAATTGCATTATTGCTTAGACACGACTAACAATCCAGACAAAAAACAAATATGTTTAAATCAATAAATCTCATATTATTTTATATTTCATAAATGATGTCACTCAGTGCGTGAATAGCACAACTTGGATCTGTGCTGTATAATGGGGAGCTGACAGTAGGTGTGACGCTCAACCTCAGATACAAAAACAATTTCCCTGGTTTAATGCTAGTGTACAGTGGATAGACTCCCCCGCTGTCCGGCAGATAATGATGATAAGCTACTCCACTGATTTTATTTTTTACTACATATATATATATATATATATATATATATATATATATTATACTAAAGCTGAGATTATCAACTTTCTTTTCCTAAAGGATTTTTTTCTATTTATGTTATGGACACAATATTTATACTTAGATATTCCTTGGTTTTAGGACTACTCATTGTTTAAAAAAATCAATTTAATTGGTTTTAATTAGCAGTAATTAGCAATTAAGTCAACAACAGATCAATCCCTGTCTTATATTATATACGATTCTCTTCTTCCCCTTTATATAGAGTTAACGTGAGTGGGAGAGTTAATGGGAGTAGTCGAGTTAACCATAGTGGGAGGGCCCACACCCTGTAATAGTTTTATTACTAAAAAATCAGCACTCAAACCCCCTCCATTTACCCCATAACTATCCGTAGGTTCGCCCCTTCCCTTTCTCCAGACCAGTTGTTTTGTTTTAATAAAACTGACTGCTATCTCTCTCTCTCTCTCTCTCTCTCTCTCTCTCTCTCTCTCATAGTGATACTTATACTAATACTTAAAATTTATCAAAATTTTTATTTAAAAAATGTAAATAAGATTCGGACTGACTTCTGAAGACGGTCGGAAAATTAAAACGAAAGGTTTTTTGGTGGTCCCCAATAACAGTTTAACTACAGTCTATGAATTAACATTTTGCGAATTGGGTTACGGTTTTAGGGGATTAAAGTTGTTTTTAATTACGTATTGCTTAAAAGAAATAAACAGCAAAAAACAACAAAAAAACAAAAAACAAACAAATTACTATACATTTAATGAATTATTGAATCTATTATTGAGACAGTTGTTTGTGTTAGTATTGCAATGTATAATTTCAATTAAACTTAGTTTAAAAAAATATTTTCAACATTAAATGTATAGTAATTTGAGTTTGTTTACATCATTTATTTTATTTCAAAACTTTCTGATTTTTTTCAGGTCACTTAACTTTTAGCCCACCACATGTTTTTTGGGTGGGGTCACTAAAGTTGTAAAGTTGAAACTAATTACAGTAGGAGTAAAAAGACAAAAGACTGAAGGTGTAAATAGAAGGGAAAAAATTAAGGGAGCTATCCTGGTAGAAAATAAGTATCGAAAATCGGAAAATAAAATGTAAACTAAAAACTAAGAAAATCATTTTTGTAGATTTTTTTTTTTACTCTTTTGGATTTAATTGACTATTATCTTATGAAAGAAAAATATACATCGAGATTTGTTCTGTTTAAAAGGAGGGCGTCCTAAATTTTCAATATAGTGTTTCTACAAAAATTATTAGTTAACAATAATAAACTAAAGTAGTTATTAAATAGACATTTGTTTTTAAAATCTAGAAATAGGAAATTTGAAACTTAAAATTAGGCGTTTCATATTCAAAATTAATTTTAAATATCAATTTACCATAGCAGAAATACCTAATTACGTCAGAAGGTTTTGAAATAAAATAACTGATGCATTATAAAATTTATTTATTATAAATCAACACTGATAACTTCATTAAAATTGGAAAATTCCCAGATTTTTGGTAATTTTTTTCAATAGGGAGGGAAGGGTAAAATTATTTTGTAAAATACAGATTTTACGTCATCTTAGACAACATTGATGTCCATGTTTATGATAAATTGGCACAAAATTGACTGAAAAATAGTTTAAAATGTATTAAAAATAAATTACATTATTGTGATTTTTTAACAATCTAACCCAAGCTCAATGGATGACCCAATGGGTCACATCTTTTCTAGTATTATACTAAAGCTGAGTTAATCAACTTTTGCTTCCTAAAGGCTTTTTTACTTTAATGACACAAAAATTATACTAAATTATTCCTTACTTTTAGGATTGAATTATGTTTGAAAAAAATTCTGTTTTAATTGGTTCTAATTAGTTGCAATTTGCAATTAAGTCAAAGACAGATAAAACCCTTACTTTACTCTGTGTCTATCTCTTTTTTCCCCTCTATGTATCTCTTGATTACCTCCTCGTTATATAATCTTAGTTTCTCAGGAGAGAGAGAGAGAGCCAGGAGAATTTGAAATGGATTTCTATGTGAAATTTCACAACCAGCAGCCCATAGCTTAAGTGAGGTCAAACATTTCCTTTCTTAGAAAGCTAACAATGATTTTACGGTTTCATCAGGCTGTATCTATTTCTTCTTAAATCTTATTTGCTTTTCCCTAATCTCAATTATCTACCCAGAGCTGAATGGGTGACCCAATGGGTCATGTTTTGTCTAGTATATATATATATATATATATATATATATATATATATTAGTATTCATAATTTAGTTTGCTATATTTATGAGTAAAGAGTGCTCAATATCATTGATAGAGCAAGTATATCTAAGTTAGTCTAGGAGGGCTAATTTTTGGGGCATGATGGGAAAAGTGAAAAAGCAACTTACCCTACCACTAGTATATGTGAAATAATAATAGAAAAAGTTGTTGTTGTAGATGCAGTGCCACATCGAGATATTGATCTTGCTATGAAAAAATCAAAAATCATCAATAACTTAAAATTGGTTGACTTTAAGACTTTTTGATAGCATTTTTGGATTCCGTGGGCAAAAATGCTTTTATAAACCAATTTTTAGGTGTAGGGAAACTCTAGAACTCATTTTACAAACAAAAATAGGTTACAAAATGTCAACATTTTTTCACGATCACACTCAAATTTGGAGAGCTGAAAATCGACATAACTCCTCCAATTTTTGGAATTGGAAGCGCAAATTTTGGGGATTGGCTAACTTTATGATGATCCACACTTGGATAAAATTTCAGAAAAATTGAAGTGGGTGGGTGACATGGCCTGGATGATTTGACATGGAATTACCCAAAAAGGTAATTTTGTTGCTTGTTTTTATTTATATATATTGCTCAGCTGGCCAGCATATGAGCACTACTGATTAATCCAATGTATTTGTATAGTAATAGCACTTATCTTAAGTATCAATCAAAACATCTAGAAAGGTAATTTTGTTGTTTGTATTTATCTATTATTATACTAAATCTGAGTGAATCAACTTTTGTCGCCTAAAGGGTTTTTTACTATTTAGTTTAATGACACAAAAATTATACTAAATTATTCCTTACTTTTAGGATTGAGTTTTGTTTGAAAAAAAAAATTCATTTTAATTGATTCAAATTATTCGCAATTTTCAATTAAGTCAAAAACTGACCAATCTCTTAGTTTATATTCTGCCTATCACTTTCTTCCTCTCTATGTATATCTTGACTACCTCCTCGTTATATTTGTTACTTTCTCTGGGAGAGTAGAGAGAGATGGGAGAATTTGAAATGCATAAGTATGTTAAATTTCATAAGTAGCAACTCATAGCTTAAATTAGGTCAAACATTCCCTTTCTTGGAAATCTTACAAAATTATTTTAATGTTTTTTCCAGCCATATTTTCTTTTTTTTAATTTAATTCACTTAGCAAAGTCACTTTTCCCTAATCTCAATTATCTATCCAGAGCTCAATGGGTGACCTAATGTGTCATGTTTTGTCTAGTTTATAATTTTGTTTTATAAATTCATCATATTAAATGTGAGATCGCCTATTACACAAATAATCCAAATAAGACAAACAAAAAACTGCTAAAGAAGAAAAGATGAACTCATAAGTGACATTCTTCTGTGGACAACTACACATGGACACACAAGAGTGGGCAAACCAGAAAATACTTACATAGATCAGTTCTGTGCAGATATTGAATGATGTGAGGAGGACTTGCCAGGAACAATGACCAATAGGGATGGGCAATGAGAGAGAGTCATAGGAATCTGTGCTGTTCGCATGACATAATGATGATCTTTAGTTTAGAAAGAAGTTCATTTCACAGGAATTTCTCGGTGCTGTATCGGTGGCTGAGGCAGTATAGTTTCTGACTATCCTGCTGAAGTCCCGGTTTCGATTTCTGTCGGAGGGAGATCGTTAGTATACATCGCTAATGAGACTTAATAAAGTCGAAACAGCTGCTGTACGATGTTCTACACACCGAATAATTCTTTGCGAGATTCACTTGTCAATATTACTTATCTTCTATAATTATCGAATTTTATGCGATATGTGCATTGTAATTGCCTTCAAGCAAAAATATAAATATTAATATATACTCTATTCAACAATGCTTCTAAAAATAAACAAACATCCCAAAATATATATATATATATATATATATATATATATATATTGCAACCAAGATACAGGTATACAGAGCTGTTGTTCTTACCACTCTTTTGTACGGCTTGGAGTCATGGACACTGTAAAACAGATTCGGCAGTTAGACGTTTTCCACAAAGGTTGCCTACGAGCAATCTGTGGACTCACCCTCGAAGACAGAATGTCTAATGCTGACCTTTTCACCATATATAACATTGACGGAATGGAGAGCTTCCTCATAAAATCACAATTGCGCTGGGTTGGTCATGTTTTGCGAATGCAGGATGACAGAATACCAAAGATTCTCATGTATAGTCAGCTTGACAATGGTCAAAGAAACGTGGGTCGACCATTGCTCAGGTTTAAGGACAAGTTGAAAAGTAACCTCTCAGCTGCAAATATAGATCACGCTACTTTTGAGAGCACAGCACTCGATTGTAAAATATGGAGGACTTTGTGTTACAATGGTATCAAGAATTTTGCAGCATTGGAGGTCACCAAGCTGCGTCAAGCTAGAGAAAAGACTAGAGCATTGGCTAGTGTCCCAGCAATACATTCAAATAATGCACACACTTGTTCCATCTGTGGACTTCTTTGCAAATCATTGGCAGGGCTGAAATGTCACCTGCGATTAACACACAAGGTTAGATGAAAGAGGTTGTCTGAACCTCATACGTCGAAATCGACGGGAGAATCCATCATATATATATATATATATAAACATATGAAAACCTTAATTTATCAGAAATAAATTTATTTCAACTACTTTTGCCTCTTCACAAGTCAGATTTCATAATGGATAAGAATTACATATCAGGTTTATTTAAATATGTTTTTCTCCTCTCTTTATCTAAACATAATTATTAAACCTATTTAGATAGACCTAGTATGTAATTCTTGACCATTATGAAATCAAACTTGAAGAGGTGAAAGTAACTGAAATACATTTATTTCTGATAAATTAAGGTTTTCATATATCTATTTATTGGCATTTCAGTCTCAGAAGACTATAATATAGTCTTTGTGACCTTGAAGTTACAGCACCTCCTGTAACTGTGAAGTCCGATGTTTGAAAAACATTCTCGACCACAGATGTCGCATATGAAGGCTGTCCCTGAAGATGTTGATGTGCCGGTGCTTTGTAGCCGCTGCTTTCTTCTGGATCTCTTAGCTTCATAGTGTTGCGTCAGGGTGACTTCAGACATGAACAGTCCTCTACAGAGAGCCTGCTACCACCGAGAGCGGTCCTGAGCCAAAGTTTCCCAGCTGGAAGGGGCAATGCCAAAGCCACTAAGGTCATTCTTGCAGACATCCTTGAAATGACAATACTATATGTAAAAATATGCACATACACTGATATTTCTAAGTATATATGCAAAATCTTTAAATGTATGTTTGAGTTCTCAAATTTGGTTGAATCCTATCATGGAAATACATACCATTCACCTATATATATATATACCATTATATATATATATATATATATATATAAAGATAATCTAATGAGTCAGACGAACCTAATAGTAGGTTCGTCTGACTCATTAGATTATCTTTATTATTGGCTCTACTTAGGTATCGAGCACTTTTTACTTATTAGCTTTCTCCTAGCGGTTATATGAATATATATATATCTTATATACATATATATACATATAAATTGTTTTTTCTTTTGGCCAAATATATACCAATAGATTATTTTTTGTTGGTACGAATATCTTGGTCTTTTCTTTTTTTCAAAAAAATTTTTTTCTCCCTGGTTGATGTTTGGTAGTATATTTTTACAATCAAACTATTTGCTGGGTTTTTTCTCTCCGCAAGGATTTACCAACACGCTTGGTATATCAAATTATATATATATATATATATATATATAAATATGGTAAATAAGAATAATTTATGAATAAATTGTGAATAAATTTTTTCTCATGAAGGTTTTAACAAATGTTGGTATTTATTTAAGTCCGTCCAATCCAGTGAATCATCTTTTTGCATAGATGAGGATGTAACACTTGTCTCTTGAGATGGCTTAGTACAGTTTTCCCCATTTGAAAGTAATTCTTTGTCTGTCTTTGAGCGCCCACTGTCAGCACCAGCAATGCAGGTCTCATGCGTTAACATGTGTTTCTTCAGGTGCGAATTATGAGAAAATTTTGACCCGCAAACGTCACATCGGACCCGTTTTTCCCCAGTGTGCGTCCGCAGGTGAACTTTCAAATTGGAATTCAATGCAAACTTCGAACCGCAAACATCACAGCTGAAAGGCTTTTCCCCGCTGTGCACCAGCGTGTGTCTCTTCAAATGGGCATTTCTAGAAAACTTTGACCCGCAGATGTCACAGTTGAAATGTTTCTCGCCGGAATGGGTTTGTATGTGGCGCCGCAAGGCGGAAGGGTCTGAGAACTTCGAGCCGCACGTCTCGCATTGAAACGGCTTCAGTCCGGTGTGGATTCGAATGTGCTTTATGAACGTGGAACGGATGGAAAACTTTGATCCACAAATATCACAGTGAAACGGCCTTTCGCCGGTATGTGTCCGAAGATGCAGTTTCAAACTCGAATTTAATGAAAATTTGGATCCGCATATGTCGCAGTGGAAGGGTTTTTCTCCAGTGTGAGTACGCAGGTGATTTTTCAGGTGCGAACCGTGAGAGAATTTGGACCCACAAACATCACATAGAAACGGTCTTTCACCTGTGTGTATTCGTAAATGCTGGCGTAACGTCGAACTGTCAGAAAATTTTGAGCCACACACATTACAGCTGTAAGGTTTTTCGCCAGTATGAGTTCGCATGTGACTCCTTAAATGTGAATTGCTAATAAATTTGGAATCGCAATATTCACATGAATACGGTTTTTCTCCAGTGTGTGTCCGGATGTGCAATTTTAAGCGTGAACTTACTGTAAACCTGGATCCACAAATTTCACACTGAAATGGCTTTTCGGTGTTCGTCTTGTGTGTTGACATGTGTTTTTTAAATAATGAACGTTCAGAGAATTTCTCACCACAAGTGATACAATGCAATGGAGTTTCACCGGTGTGTACTTTCATATGATGTTCAAAACTAGGAGAGTCAGAAAAGCTATTTCCACACACCTCACAGTCATGGAGTTTCTCTTCAGCTTTCACTTGCATGTTTGGTTGGGACTTGGAACTTTCAGAAGAATTAGAACCACTCCCTTTTTTCCGAGTTTTTGTCCTAGTCCTCAGAGATTTTTCCATCGTTACAGTTTAATGGTAACAAAGTTTTTATTTTTTATGCCTTGTATTTCTACTTTATTTTCTGTATAAGTGATAGAAAAAAAAAATTAAAAAGCATTTTTGTGGAAAGTGTTTTTTTTTTTTTTTATTCTTTTGAAAAATATATTGCATCTAGAAAATTCATTTCATTTATATTTGCACAATTTATAATTTTGAAAATTGGGGAAGCAGATTGTACAGTGGCATCTTTGTTTCCATTTGAAACGATTTGTTAAATTTCCATGATTTACGAAGACATTCCAATTAACCTGCAAAAAATGAAAATATGAGATGTAAGTATTAAATCAACAGTATCACATGATATAAGAAGTAATTGTACAATTAACATCATACTCACCTCCATGGGAATGCTGTTACTCGCGTCCAGTAACCAGACAAAAAGAAAAGAGAACGTAACCAAAAAATGAAAATATGAGATGTAAGTATTAAATCAACAGTATCACATGATATAAGAAGTAATTGTACAATTAAAATCATACTCATCTCCATGGGAATGCTGTTACTCGCGTCCAGTAACCAGACAAAAAGAAAAGAGAACGTAACCAAACATCATACTCACCTCCACAGAAACGCAGAATTTTGTTGAGAATTTTGGCATATAAGGCGTGTGCTAGTCTCCCACTTCTACTTATAGACTCGCCGATAATCATGTGACCAACCTATTGGCCAATCACTGGCTGTGCTCTGCTGTTGATATTGTTATTTATTCAGCTGTTCTGATCTTAGCCACTCAATTGCCTTCAACCTTCGTGGACGACGGAACATAGGATTATATCACTGGACCTTTTGACACTACATAGGATTCCATAACTTAGGACTTAATCACTTACCAAAGGGCCCCATAGTTCAGGACTTACTTTAAGTCCTTTTAAACTGGCCAAGGATGGCGGTCAGAAACTTAACAGCGTCCAGTAACCAGACAAAAAGAAAAGAGAACGTAACCAAATATGCTCTGCACTAAACGCTTGAATACAGTCAAATGTTCAGTTTATATAGATGAACGTGTCCACTTTAAAACCAACAGTCAATCAGGATCCAGGAAGTGGGCATAACCCAAATACACTAGTAGAATAGTCTAATCTAATATTTAATCAACCTACAAAGTCTGGATCCTCACAAAATACTTACCTTCCTACCCAGCACTCATGCCAGGGGTCCAGAATGCAATATTTAAGGGAATCTTATATTAAAGCACAAATATTCTTTTTATGAAATAACCTCACCTTTTTTTCTTCTATAATCAGTAAAAAGGCTAAAAGAATAAACATCATTCTCATCTCCACGGGAAGGCTCTTACTAGCGTCCAGTAACCAGACAAAAAGAAAAGAGAACGTAACCAAATATGCTCTGCACTAAACGCTTGAACACAGTCAAATGTTTAGTTTATATAGATGAACGTGTCCACTTTAAAACCAACAGTCAATCAGGATCCAGGAAGTGGGCATAACCCAAATACACTAGTAGAATAGTCTAATCTAATATTCAATCAACCTACAAAGTCTGGATCCTCACAACATCCTCAGCTTGCAACACAGCTGGATTATACTGGATGATCAATACATCAAAAAACAGGCACGTTGTCTTGATGAAGGGTAGCTAACATGGTGCCAGGAAATCAATGGTAACAATGGCACCTTAAATGTATCGTACACTATTATAAATATATAAATACAGCTCTTACACACGTAATCGAGCACTTTATTTTCAATTCTCCAATACTAACAAAGGACAACCAATATATATATATATATATTAGCAAAATTACCCTGACCATGACTGGACTAAAAATAATTAGGAACACCAGAGAGTGATTGAGGAGAAAACAGGAGTAAGAGAGAAAATAAGAGGAAAATGAATTATCAAATTTAAAAAAATCGCCGAGAATTTGTGTAGTAGAATGTTTGTTTATTTTAGGAAATGTTTTTTTGTTTTGTTTCCATTTAAGATATTATTTTTAAAAATGCATTCCTAAACTTTATTAAAGATTTGACAATAAACAAAGGTAAGAATTAATATTCGTTTATTTTAATAGTCTCTTTTTATTGTTTACATTTTTGAAACAATTTTATATTTTTAAGTGAGCTTCCATGCCTGTTGATATCACTACAAAACACTATCAATGCTCTATCAAAATACCAAAGCAATGGTAACCTCACCTGATGGCGACACTGTCACTAGAGTCCTACAAGGAGCTATGCTAGCGCCATATATATTTATAATATGCCTAGATTATGTACTTTGAACATCATTAGATCTCATAAAAGAAAAAGGCCTGACACTAAAAAAGGCAAGAAGCAGGTGATACCCCGCACAAATGATCATGGATGTGGACTACACAGATGATCTGGCACTTCTTGTAAATACACCTGCACAAGCTGAATCCATGTTACACAGTCTAGAAAGGGCAGCACAGAACATCAGCTTATATGTGAACTCTAATAAAATAAGAAGAGACCTCTCCATACTCGATAGTAAACTTCTAAACTCGGTAAAACAATTCACATACCTAGGCAGTAATATCTCATCAACAGAAAGCGATGTTAATGCACGCATAGGAAAGGCATGGTCTGCTATAAACAGATTATCAGTCATATGGAAATCTGATCTTACTGACAAGTTAAAGCGACAATTCTTCCAAGCCGTAGTTGTATCAGTGCTACTGTATGGCTGCACCACTTGGACCCTAACAAAGCAACTAAAGAATAAGCTATATGGGAACTGCACAAGAATGCTGCTGTGTACAATCTTAAACAACACTTGGAAACAACACCCCAGGAGAAAATAGCTGTTCAATCCATGTCAAGCAAACAAGACACGTCGGACACTGCTGGAGAAGCAGAGATGAACTCATAAATGATGTTCTTCAGTGGAAGCCAGCCCATAGGCATGCCAGTGTGGGCCGTCCAGCAAAGACATACATTGACCAGTATTGAAGTCAGTTAGTCTACTGTTGGTTTTAATAACAGCAGCTAAGTAGAACTCAAGCAGTGTCCAAGACAGCTGGTATAAATAGGACTCCAGAATGATCCATCCATGAATCTGGGTGATTTGGATGATTCCATTCCTTGAGTTCTGATTGGCTGCTTGACTGCTTGATTTGAATGACATTGTGGAGTCTTATATATACTTTGTCATTTTGCAGTGGACTTTGTAGCATTCGGATTTGTATTTGAGTTACAACCGTTTGTTGCCTTGTCTTCCCAGTTCGATGGTAATTGGAACTTTAATTATTCTTCAACCAGCTCTGCATGGATACTGGATGCTGCACAGAGGACCTCCCCGGGGCAATGAATGATAGGGACAGTTGGCGAGAGATTGTCATGGGGATCCATGCTACTGGCACGATATGATGATGATTATATGATATATAAATTAAATCAAGGATATCACGATATATAAGTCAACAATATCGAATGATATAAGAAGTAACTTGATAATATTACTGATATAATGGAATGACCCATCTCCCCCCGTACCTGATATAATGGAATGACCCATCTCCCCCGTACCTCATATAATGGAATGACCCATCTCCCCCGTACCTCATATAATGGAATGACCCATCTCCCCCGTACCTTAACAGTGGTGATGGTTCTAACCACTATTTAAGAACACACATATTACTCTGTGCAGAACTCACTTGATGTACTTAGACGATGGACTCTCCTCCTAATACTCACATGACCTTACTATATAACAATTACATAATATATTAATTAAATCAAGGATATCACGTGATATACAAATTGAAATCTGACCAACTTTAAAGTAGATACTAGACAGCTCTGGGTAGATAATTGGGATTAGGGAAAAGTAAGTTTGCAAAGCGAATTGAATTTTTAAAATGAATGCAGCTGGACAAAACATTAAAATTATTTTGTAAGATTTCTAAGAAAGGGAAGGTTTGACCTAATTTAAGCTACTGGTTGCTGACTATGAAAGTTAACATACAACTACATTTCAAATTCTCCCATCTCTTCTCTCTCTCTCAGAGAAACTAACATATATAACAAGATACATAGAGGGGAAGAAAGTGATAGGCAGAATGTAAAGTAAGAGATTGGTCAGTTTTTTACTTAATTGCAAATTACGACAAATTAGAAACAATTAAAATGGATTTTTTTCAAACCTAACTCAATCCTAAAATTAAGGAATAATTTAGTATAATTTTCGTGTCATTACACTAAACAGTAAAAAAGCCTTTAGGAGACAAAAGTTGATTTGCTCAGCTTTTGTATAAATAGATTACCGATGAAGAACATAAAATTGTTGCATAGTGATTCAGATATACATTTTTCACCTTACAACTGCAAAAGTGGACTATTATTATTATTATTACTGTTGTTGTTACTCTGAAATAGAAATATCGTTAAATACTCGGTGAAATTACCAATGAATAGTAATTTTCAGTTTATTTCAGAATTGGACTTGATAAGTTTATAATATCATTCCTTTAAAATAACAACGCTGAAGTAAAAAAAGTGAATAACTGAATCAGTACGCAACAACTTTTAATCTATACAACCTCAATTAATGATGTCGCTTAATTTTTTTTAAAAACTTATAAATGAATTAACCTATTTAAGTTATGTTTTCCTTAGAGTTTGATTTTTATTAAAAGTTTTAATCCCAATTAAGAAATTAATAATTTACATTGGACTTCATTTCATATTTTACTAACATCTGTCCAGTAGACTATGGTATAAATTTACTCTACTGAATTCACAGTCTACCTTAAAATGTATTATTTATTCAAGCAACTTACCTTTTGTTAAATTTTCAGGAGGTTTTTCTTTCTTTTTGTAAGAGACGAAAAATACCAAACAAATCGTCGCAAAAAATTGAATATTTATTTGTAAACAGTCCGAAGTTTTATTTAATTTCACTTTTTTTAAATCGTCATTAAAGATATTTTTTTTTTTTAATTATTTAAATGTCTATTTTTGCTTATGTGGAGCGAATAGAAATCAAATTTGTAAAATTAACAAGAACATAAATAATAAATATAAAAAGGAAAGAAAAATGTTGCTTTGTCACAAAAATAAAATAGTAGTCGGGTGGTCGCTTAGAAACCGGAAATTGCCGGTGTAAAACGAAATTAATCGCTTCTTAAAAATAACGACGTTTGTGTTTTGGACTGATTTTATTTACCGCGTATACTAGTTAGGCACAAGGCCGTATTGATGTGGGGCCACCCACGAGCCGAAGCTCATGGGTGGTGGGTGCAAAAAATACGTTGATGCTATAAACCCAGCCTTGCCCCTTTAAACCAAGGGGGGGTATTGCCTGGGGGGATGGCCCCCTGGGATCAATGTTATTAACTTCTACGGTCGTTTCAGTAGATTCGGACCATATGAACTTTAGGCATCCCTTTTTGATCTCGATTCAGAAAGGACATGTTTTTCATTTACATCGTCAAAATCCGGTTGTTTGTTAGGGGTTAGGGTTAGGGGTTAGGGTTAACGGTTAGTTTTATAATTTAAAAAAAACTCTAAAAATTGTCTGTTAAAAACAACCGGATATTGACGGTGTAAATGAAAAACATGTCCTTCTGAATCGAGATCAAAAAGGGGTGCCTAAAGGTCATATGGTCAGTAGATTCAGGACCCTTACGGGGTTTGGTTTGTTGGATTTTACAGCATGTCAACCCTTGTTGCGTTATTTTATACCGAAAACGTTTTGTTCTAATGATGCTTGATGGGGATAAAAAAATTTCTAAAAAATTTTTTAACAATTTTTTAAAAACTCTTTTTTTTTCTATTTAACCATAGATGGTACCCTAAAAGGTACTACCACTCCGGGTCAGAGTGGACCTGGGAGTAATGGCGATGAAGGGGTACTCTACCTTCCCCAGACCTCCACAATTGAAACTTCTCCATTAGATGCAATTTAACGTCATACCCAGGACACAGGGATGTAATCGTTAGCAAGCTAGATAAGGAGACCACTATGAGTTGAGTTCAATTCTTACTGGGTGCTCCATACTACTGGCCTTGTGCCATAATTAAGCTAAATTTAGTAAATATTTCAGTAGATTTGGGTACCTCACCTGATGTAATCAATCATTAACAAGCTTGATAACCAAACGTTCATTGATGAGTTTGATTCTCACTGAGCGCCCCACATATCTGGCCTTGTGCCATAACTAAGCTAAGCTAAGCTTAGTAAATAACTATATCCAAGGGCAACTTTTGTGGTTTAATGGTTAGGAAGCTAGATTAGCTGACCATTGTTAGTGAGTTTGATTCTCACTGGGTGCCCCACACATCTGGCCTTATGCCATAACTAAGCTAAACTTATAGTAAATAACTATATCCAAGGGCACCTCGCGTGGTGTAATGTTTAGGGAGTTAGATTAGCAGATCATTGTTAGTGAGTTTGATTCTCACTGGGTGCCCCACACATCTAAGCTAAGCTTAATGAATTGATATTTCTGTAGATTTTATGTGGCTCTCTTTATTTCCTTAAGTGAATTCCAATAACAATAGACATTCGTCCAATTTGAAGCGTTGTCTACCATGTCTACAATCTACTGATCATGAGTCGTGGTTCGAAGTCAAACTACTCACCAACATTGGCACGTATGAAAATTTTTACATTGCAATCGGCAGCACTGGGCGCAATTGGCACAGATGTAGGATGTTGGTTAAGGCAGTTAATTATTATTTAAGACCTGTCTTCCCACAGTGAAGGGAGTTGTGTTTGATCTTGCTAACGAGAACACAGACATGCGTTGGACAAGAAATGAGTAAACTTTGGTGGATTGATTGAAGACTGCTATAATATTGTTTCAGGCCGAAAGATGTTGTCAGTGGACTTTTGTAGTTGGGAAAGTAATTACTGTGGTGAATTTCAAATAATCCCTTACAAATATTGAAGTCAGTTGGTTTGAATAACAGCAACTATCTAAGCACAACTGAAGCAGTGTCCAAGACAATTGGTATTTATAGAAATCAAGAATGATCCATTCATGCATTTGGGTGATTCCATTCCTTGAGTTCTGATTGGCTGCTTGGTTTCTATGATATTGTGGAGTTTTATAAATACCCTGTCATTCTGCAGTAGAATTGCGACAAGACGGGATTGTATTGAGTTACAACCGCTTGTTTCTGTGTCTTACCAATTCGACGGTAATTGGAACTTAGCTTGATTATTCTTCAACAAAATGATTTTTCAATGGTACACACCAAAGGCAATGAAAGACACTTTATGACGTGATTGAAGACTACTGGAATATTGTTACAGAAAGAAAAATTTTGGAACCATATGACAGGCACCTCTTCCTCAATCTCGACTCACAAGGACACTTTTCTCATTTACACTGTTAAAATCCGGTTTGTTAGGGGTTAGGGTTAGGGGTTAGTTTTATAATTTAAAAAAAAAACTCTAATAATTGTCTGTTAACAATTAACCGGATTTTGATGGTGTAAATGGAAAAAATGTCCCCACGAATCGAGATTGCAAACGGGGTGCCTAAAGGTCATATGGTCCAAATTTTGTTGGCGGACTTTTGCAGTTGAAAAATTGATTACCTAAATCATTTTTTTTTTTTTTTGATTACTGGCAATAATTCCCAAATGTAAATATTTAGCAATAAGAAAAATTGATGCTATTCGCAGAATTGTGTCCCAGCCTTAAAGAACGCTAGGCGGTGATAGATGAAAAAACAACCCCACCCAACAAATGAAATCCCTAGCTGAAGAGGTGCCTGTTAAAAAAAAAACAGCACTTAAGGCGTTTTTCCTGAAAAGTTAATACGATATTTTACCTCCTCTAGTCTTTTGTCGACAAGTAAATGTAAATATCTTAACCCTCTCCCTTTTAAAAATATTTTAAGGAGGGTGGGGCTAAATATTTACATTTACTTGTCGATAAAAGACTGGAGGGGGTAAAATATTGCATAAATTTGTCGATAAATATATGGCTTATTTTTAACGCCTTCAAAATTTTAAAAATTTAACAATTCCACATTTTGCCCTTTGATTTACCAACGAGCTTTTCCAAAAATAAATAAACAAATTTAAATAGAACACTTTTCAAATTCGTACCTGCAGTTTTTCTTCATAAATCTTTAACGCTGGTTAAATTTGAATTGCCAAAAACTACTCAATTAAAACTTGACCTGTGGTTGAAATCAGCTGTTCAATACAAAAAAAAATAATTGATATCGTTTATTTAAAATGAGTTTAGTTTCCTAAGAGCAGACGAGAGATAAATTTTTTGCTTTTTTTAAAGTTAACTACTTTTTTTTTTTTTCTTTTTAAATACGTTTCCCTTTACTACCAATTTTAATTTTTTTAAAGTTGGTAAATAAATACAGTAACAGCAGAACCATTTTTTAAATTCCACCTATAATAAAAAAGTTAATTTATTCTTAAGATGTGTGAAAAAGCATTTAAAGTTAGATGCATCACTTTAATTAATAATTTGTCGATAAAAACACCTTCAATCTGCTAAAAATATCTTTTTTTTTTTGGTATTTTCATTTTTTTTTTTTTTTTTTTCTTTTGACAATCAATTACAAATAAAAAATCAAAACATTTTTTCAGTATTTTTATTTTATTGGAACTTCATTCGTAGGTGGGGTTGTTTTTTTTTTCAGCTATCACTGCCTAGCGTTTTTTAAGGCAGGGTGTCAGGATGCAATTTTGCGAATAGCACTCTAGATTTACCCACTTGTCCAGAATAGTCCATTGAGAAAATGAGCGATGACCCTGTAGTGCAAAGTTTTTCACCCCACAGGGAACAATAAATTGATCGAGGTTCACCATCAGTAAAATAAACATAATTATTTTATCATTTAAATTTTTAAAAGAAAAGGAATCGTGAAAATGTGCTACAAGTGTAACATAATTAAAACAAAACATATTTAATTAAAAAAATATTAAAGTAATAGAATAAAAATATAAGAGGATGATCAACCGTCCTCAACACTCACGGAACACACACAGAAGTTTCACAGCACACCAGTTGAAAAACTCTGCTGTAGTGATTACATTCCTTACTGGACATAGTTCTCCTATTCAACACTAGGGGACATGAAAGATAATTATCTTCCATGTCTGCAAATAGCTTCTAGGTGTTCACTTTGAATGACTTATATTGTATACCCATTAACATATCTCGGATATATAATAGAGAGAGAGACAGACAGACAGAGACAGACAGACAGATAGATGATGGTTCTTACTGTTGCATTCTTATCCACGTATCTTTGAGAATCTGTGTTACACCTCAAAAATACATGGTTCAAAGTTAATTGACCTGAAAAAAAGGTAAATGTTTTTTAAATAAAATAACTGATGCATTATATCTTTTATTCATTAATATATCAACACGGAACATTTCATTAAATTCTGTTAATTCCCTGATTTTTGGCATTTTTTTTCTTTTGGCGGGTTGATATATGATGGTGGAATTTAGGTCCGTTAAGTTTGATTTAACCCTCTCTCTATTATATACCAAGAGGTAGGTACACAACAGTTACAGAGGTGCAGTCGGTGTATTCTAAAGACCCAGCTGACAGAACTCTGAATGTGTAGAAGATTGTGAGAGTCTGTTGTTATAAATTCAGGACATTTTCGGGAGTTGGAGCTCTTCAAGGTCTTCCAGGTTGCTTTCTTTTAACCAAAGAACCTCTAGGACTGAAATATTCAACCTATAGAAGTACCAGTTTTCTATCCGGTACAGCATCATTCTGATGTTATATGAAATGAGGCACCCTGTCGACTGGGGCTGTAGAATATGCCAACTGCACCTCTGCAGAGGGGTAACCGCCCCCCCCATAATACAAGGATAATCCCAAAAGTAAGATCTCCAAAGCACTGGGAACACAGGGAACTCTTTATGAAGCTATTAGCAACACTGTTGTGTTTGTTGTGCATGCACCTGTGCATGCCTCGCTGCCACACTTAATCTTGGGTTTGCAGTTGTTTCTGATGGAGATCCCGATTGACCCTACTTCCAAGTTGAAAAAAGTTTTCTTTCCAAACCCTTTTCCAATCCTTTTGGGACCGTTCCAAGTGCACCAACTACAATTGGTATCACTTTCACTTTCATATTCCATAACTTTTTCAGTTCTCTGTTCAATTAACAACAGTTTCATTCAGCAAACTGCCCTCACAGAAACTGCGTTCCTCACTTTTTTCTTATTTTTCCAAAACACAGTAGTCGCCGAATTTCGCATCTCTCGCAGTCACTTGCGTTGTTGCTGTCTGCCCAAGTGTCAGTGACCATCTGTTTTTATTACGGCTCGGGTACCCTTTATACAAATTCCGTCTCGTCCCATTCGGGTCTCTCGTGCACAGCAAAAGCGATTCTTTGCTGCTTACGTTGGGGGGATCGGCCATGCCCATTATACAAGTGTTAAGTCCATTTGGTTTTAGAATGCAAAAGGCATTAAACCAATTAAAATTAATCACTAATTAACAGAAGTGTATGGCCAGTTGTGCATGGATGTCAAAATCGTCCACAAGTAGTGTAGAGAGTTTGCAACTGATAATGAGGTCCAACACTTCACTAATGATGACACAGTGGCGGGTAATTTATGAGGAAGTGCATCCCGGTCTCCAGCCTCAAAAATTGCTACCCAGTGACTATCAAAATAACAACCCCAGCTACGGTGTTACTTGAAAGAAAACAACCAACTTAGGGCGTTAAATGTATTTTAGGGGGGGGGGGCTTCTTTTTTTTTTCATAATTCTTATTTATTTATTGTAATTTGTCGTAATTCTTATTTATTTATAGAAATTTGTCATAATTCTTGTTTCATATTTAATTTGTTGTAATTCTTGTTTAGATATGAAGATGGATATCTATCTATCTATCTATCTACCTCAATTTGTTCATTTTTTACTTTGTTTATATCTATCTATCCATCCATCTATCTAACTATCTATCTAGTCATCTTCCTATCTATCTCCATTTGTTCATATCTATCTATATCATTTTGTTTGTTTATCTATCTATAAATAAATAAGAATTACGACAAAAAAGAGAAGCCCCCCCCCCAAATACATTACGCCCTAAAATACGCCCTAAGTTGGTTGTTTTCTTTCAAGTAACACCGTAGCTGAGGTCGTTATCTTAATAGTCACCGGGTAGCAATTTTTGAGGCACTTCCTCATAAATTACCCAGTGGCAAGATGGTAGGATATGGAAAACAAAAAAACTGCCACAGCACCTACAAAAACGCATTGAACAAAATGAAGATTACATAGAGAAATAGGGTTATTTCCTATAAGTCTAATATGAACAAAGGGGAACCACTCTTGACTGATAAATTATTTATTTATTTATTGATTTACTAGGAAAAAAGAAGGTGGGGTTAGGGTTTAGGGTTAGGGTTTAGTGTTAGTTTAATGGGAAAATAAATAATTTATCAGTCAAGAGTGGTTTCCCTTTGATCATGCTAGTTCTTATAGGAAATAACCAAAAATAGATCATTGACAATAAACAAACATTTCTGTGATTTCTAAATATTTTGGAGACTTTACCCTTGGGATTACCCTCATATTTGTTTATAACACTCACCCCTAAATAAACTCCTGCTGAGACAAACTCCCATCCCTTTTGTCTCAGGGAACGGTTACCTGTATATTGATTAAAACAAGGAAAGGTACAAACAAAATTTTTATTTGGTTTCTTTGTTTAATGGCATATCAATCTTTGTGGGTTATTTAATACCAAAGCCATCCTTTTAGAAGAAGAGTAGTGGTGCTATTTAAAGGAGGGTTGAGAGGGTTTCTGAAGAATGTTTTTTTTTTGTTTAATGGCATATCAACCTTTGTGGGTTATTTAATGCCGAAGCCATCCTTGTAAAAGACCAGTAGTGGTATTATTTAACCCATAGCTGGAGGGAGGTAAGGTGTTTCATACCTTTCCCAAGAGTATTAGTCCACATGTAAATGGAATAGAACAACTGGATTTCAAACTCACTTACTATGATGTTGCAGCCCATCCTGTTAGTCAGTATACCACTGGGACTACCCCATCCCCCCAAAAAATGCGGTTCCTTTGTTAAGTGGCATATTAACCTTTGTGAGTTATTTTAATGCCAAAGACATCCTTGTAGAAGAATAGTAGTGGTACTATTTAACCTATCACGGTAGAGGTAAAAGGGGTTCATACCTTTCCCAAGAGTATTTGATGTTGCAGCCCATCCTGTTAGTCAGTATACCACTGGGACTACCCCAACCCCCTCCAAAAAAATTTGGTTCCTTTGTTAAGTGGCATATTAACCTTTGTGGGTTATTTTAATGCCAAAGACATCCTTGTAGAAGAATAGTAGTGGTACTATTTAACCTATCACGGTAGAGGTAAAAGGGGTTCATACCTTTCCCAAGAGTATTAGTCCAAAAGTGAATATAATAGGAGTTTGAACTTAGTAGGAGATGTGTACTGTAATGGTTAGTCGTAGAAAATGGACTAATCTACCTGAGTTCAAATCCTGGACAAAGCTACAGTTCACATAGTGCTAATACCCTTAGGAAAGGTATGAATCCAACTACTCTCTCTCCAGCTATGGGTAAATAGTAGGGCAGACTGGGCTCTTTTACTTTGGTTAGGCAACCAGTCTAGAAGGAAAACTCTGAATTCAAACCTGTTAAATCCGCTTGGGGTGGTCAATACTAGAATAAGCTCAGTCCTAATTAGTGATCTATTTCACTATTTTTTTTTAGAACTAGGTTATTGCAGTCCAGCATGTTAGGCCCTACACCACAGGTCCCCCCCCAAAAAAAAAATAAACCCATCAGTTCCGTACTTCCCTGGAGTCAATCAAACATTGATATTTCTCCAAGTCAGCCCAATTTGGTATTAACCCATCTTTTTCCATAACTTTTCTTTGTTGGACGTTCGAGTTCTTAATGTGGAGTTCACCGTTAAGTACCTGACCAGTACTATCAGCAACTGAATCAAATTTACCATCCAACTGACTACTAAAACATCCATCATCATGTGTCAGTATGTGTTTTTGAAGCTTTGAATTTTGAGAAAATTTACCCCTGCAAATATTACACTGGTAGGGTTTTTCCCAGTGTGTGTCCGTAGGTGAACTTTTAAATTAGAGTTCAAAGCAAATTTTGAACCACAAACATCACAGCTGAATGGCTTTTCTCCACTGTGAATAAGCATATGTCTCTTCAAGAGCGAATTGCGGGAGAACTTAGACCCACACATTTCACAGTGGAAAGGCTTTTCGCCCGAGTGTATTTTCTTATGGCGCCGCAAGGCTGAGGGGTCCGAGAACTTTGAGCTGCACGTCTCGCATTGAAACGGCTTCAGTCCGGTGTGGATCCGAATGTGCTTGATGAACGTGGAACGGATGGAAAATTTTGATCCGCAAATATCACAGTGAAACGGCCTTTCGCCGGTATGTGTTCGAAGATGCAGTTTCAAACTTGAATTCAATGAAAATTTAGATCCACAAATGTCGCAGTGGAAGGGTTTTTCTCCAGTGTGAGTACGCAGGTGATTTTTTAGGTGTGATCCGTGAGAGAATTTGGACCCACAAACATCACATAGAAACGGTCTTTCACCTGTGTGTATTCGTAAATGCTGGCGTAACGTTGAATTGTCAGAAAATTTTGAGCCACACACATTACAGCTGTAAGGTTTTTCGCCAGTATGAGTTCGCATGTGACTCCTTAAATGTGAATTGCTAATAAATTTGGAATCGCAATATTCACATGAATACGGTTTTTCTCCAGTGTGTGTCCGGATGTGCAATTTTAAGCGTGAACTTACTGTAAACCTGGATCCACAAATTTCACACTGAAATGGCTTTTCGGTGTTCGTCTTGTGTGTTGACATGTGTTTTTTAAATAATGAACGTTCAGAGAATTTCTCACCACAAGTGATACAATGCAATGGAGTTTCACCGGTGTGTACTTTCATATGATGTTCAAAACTAGGAGAGTCAGAAAAGCTATTTCCACACACCTCACAGTCATGGAGTTTCTCTTCAACTTTCACTTGCATGTTTGGTTGGGACTTGGAACTTTCAGAAAAATTAGAACTACTCCCTTTTTTCCGAGTTTTTGTCCTAGTCCTCAGAGATTTTTCCATTGTTACAGTTTAATGGTAACTGACATACAAGTATTTTTTTTTTTGGTCTTTAGAGTAAAAAAGGAATTAAGATATTTTGCGGGAAAACACCAAATCAATTTTTAAGATATTTTGTATGCAGAAACTTAATTTCAAAAATATTAGCATGACTTGATTTATTAAAGTGTGTCATAATCCTAAATTTTTGAATCGGTGAGTCAGAAACAGTGAGGAAATATTTACAACATTTTCATTTCCAAGAGAAATTTCCAAGAATTTCCAAGAATTTCCAAGAATACATTCTTTGTTAGCCTACAAAATAAAAAAATTTAAAAAATAAAATCAGCAATAAAAACAGGAAAATAACTTTTTAACTTTAACAGAATATCATTTATAAACACATTAGCTCAGTCGGTAGAGCGTTCGGCTAGAAACCACAAGGTTCCTAGTTCGATACCGGTCCCCGCCAACTCAGCGTATGAGTAGCACAGGAATCTGTGCGGTAAAGTAAGGAGCTGATGGTAGGTGTGGCGCTCCACCTCAGATGCTAAAAACAATCTCCTTGGTCTAGCGCTATTGAAAAGGGGATAGACTCCCTCGCTGACTGGCTGATAACGACTTTAGGCCGCCCCGTCGACTTTACTTTTACTTTTTATATATATATTATAAAATGGGTACAAGAGATAACCTACTCGAGTTTCACCATAAGGATCTTCAGGGTTAAATCCACTGAATTAATCGAGCACCGATTAATAGCAGTCGATTTCACGTGTGCAGTCATTGCATTAGGGAATGCAATGACCACACACGTGAAATCGACTGCTATTATTCGTTGTTTCAATTAATTCAGTGGATTTAACCCTAAAGATCTTTATGGTGAAACTTGAGTAGGTTATCTCTTGTACCCATTTTATAATAAATTTGCTCTACTTAGTATTGAGCACTTTGTATTTATTATATATATAATATATATATATATATATATTCCCACATACAATATATTATTTGTATTATTCAGACTATTGTCCTCGTTTTCATTGTTATCTGTAAAACATTTTGGCCGATGTGCTCTCCTGCCTTCTTCAGGTATTTCTTGGTGGACCCGGGAACCTTTATCCACTAAGCCACGTGTCCAATTGGACACGTCCAATTGGACATGTGGCATGGTGGATAAAGGAGATAGGTTAAGACAGTTCTACGTGTCAGTTATCTCTAGACTGCAGGTTCAATCCTGGTAAGGGGCAGCGATTGATAACATAGAATAATAATTAACACAGCTTAACGCCTCTACCCCAGCTATGGTTAGTGGAATGAAAACAGGATACCCCTGTGGACTGAAGAAAGGGTTAGGTTCAAAGTTCCATGATGGCTCCCAATTATGACAAGAAGCTTCCCAATTCCTGAGTCCGAATACATACATACACATACTTTGTTTTTATTGTTTTATCTATACTCTTGTTCCTTAATTGTATGACCATTATCATTTTGCAACACCCTCTAGTTAAAAATGAGACCATCCAAATTGTCCAAGATAAAATGCAAAAAATGTAAATCCTGATAATCTGGTGTTGCTTATCTGCCAAATTCTTATTTCTCATGAGTGTCGTCACTTCAACTAAATAATGGACCATTCCGTTTTTATAATAAAGAAAGGAAAGAAAAAGAACATGCTACACAGAAAAATATAACTAGAAAGAAAAAGACAAAGAGAGGGGGTGAGCATGCAGAAGTGATATCGTTAATCTGTTTCAATCAAACAAAAAAAGAAAAGATGAAAAGATAGAAGTAAATGTAAATCCTGATTATCTGGTGTTGCTTAACCCTAAATTCTTATTTCTTATGAGTGTAGTCACCTCAGCTAAATAATGGACTATTCCATTTTTATTATAAAGAAAGGGAAGAAAAAGGACATGCTACATAGAAAAAAGAATGAGAGAGAATTAAATCAAGATTATAATACTTTCAACATATCAAACTATTTTTTTTAATTGGTCGTGTTCCTTAAAAGTATGACCGTTATCGTCTTGCAACACTCTCTGATTAAAAATGAGACCATTCAAATCACCCAAGATGAAATGCAAAATGTAAATCCTGATTATCTGGTGTTGCTTAACCCTAAATTCTTATTTCTTATGAGTGTAGTCACCTCAGCTAAATAATGGACTATTCCATTTTTATTATAAAGAAAGAAAGGGAAGAAAAAGGACATGCTACATAGAAAAAATATAAGCACGAAAGAAAAAGAGTAGGGGAAAGATAAAGGGAGGGGATGAGTGCGCTGAAGCGATAGCGCTAATCTGTTTCAATTGAACAAGATGAAAAAAAGAAAAAGTTAAATCAAGATTATTATACTTTTTACATATTGAACTATTTAGCAATAGCTCTTAAGAAAATTGGAGGTGCATGGTGTAATGGTTAGAGTTTTATGAAATGGACTTGCTGACCCGAGATCAAATCCTGCACGAAGCTACAGTTCACATAGCGCTAATACCCTTGGGAAAGTTCTGAAATAAAATAACTGATACGTTACAGAATTCATTAATTGATAAACCAATACTGAAAATGTCATTAAAATCGGATAATGCCCTGATATTTGGTAAATTTTTTTCAATCGTGAATGTGACAATTCATTTTGTAAATATGGATCTTAAACAGCATCTGGTAGCCATCTTGATCAAAATTGATTGAAAAAATCGTTTTAAATGTATTAAAAATAAATTATATGTGTAATATTATTTTGCTTTTTTTTTTTTTACTGATGTTATTACTTTTCGACTTAGACAAAAATTTAACCTTAAATAATCGATTTAATTAATTTTAATTCGTTTTTGAAATGAATAGAAGCCAAATTTTTGGGTATACCTATGTTAGGGACTTGTTTATGAGATGGGGCAAATAGATCTGTTGGTAAATAATTTGTATTAGATAGAATAATATTTTGCCATTGAGTGTAAAAAGCTCTTAACGATTTCCCAGGTTGAGTCATTGCTATGCACAGATATACACAGCTGTATATATATATACACAGGAAACATCTGAGGAAGGCTGGAGGATACAGCGGCCGAAACGTTGTGATTTTATGCACCACAATAAAGAGAAGGTCAACAGTCAGAAAAATCAAAATTAGACAAAAGTAAAAACACTTTTTACGGCATATCAACCTCAATGGGTTATCTAATGCCAATAAAGTTTTGAAATAAATCAATTCTTAATGGATAATACAATTTTGTTTATCAACTCATGTTTTTCTATTTAACCCATAGATGGGACCCTAACAGGTACTACCACTCCAGGTCAGAGTGGATCAGGGAGCAATGGTGATGAAGGGGTGCTCCATATTCCCCAAACCTCCAAAACTGGAACCTCACCATCAGATAGAGTTTAACGTCATTCCCAGGACATGTAGACCCGCAGCCACCGCCTTCTAGCACCCATATGATAAAAAGGGGTTGGGCTTGCTATAAGGACAATAGGGTTGGGAAAATTATATAGGTGCTAGGGCTTGATGTGACCAGCCGATTGATCGGAGGGGGCCTCTCCGACCGCCCGTCTGGCCCAAGATAGGGCCAAAGTGGAGTATTGCATTTCATGAACTGCTCATCCACCTGGGCTCTATCCTTAAGCATCACGGGTCGCCACCCACGGCCAACAGGTGGCCCCATTGGGGGAGTCTTACCCTTCTGCAGAGGTGCAGTCGGTGCATTCTAACGCCCCAGCCGTCAGTGCGGAATTTTGTTTTGAAATAATTCATTGCTATATATTAGGTACAACCAAAATACGTCACGTGATCAGTTTAGGCCATATTGAAGGAAGAAACGTAAATATTTTTGAACTTTTTAAAAAAAAATCACGCAAAAAAAAATAACAAACATAAAGAGTTGTTATAAAGGAAAACAGTTAATTCAAAGATCAAATTATTCGATTGGGGAAAAAGTACTCACCGTTATCTTGAAAAATAAGTAAAACTGTCCGTTTTTTTACTAAAGGGCTAATTTCTTTATTGATATTTTTTAGCAGAATTATGTATTGATGGTTCTTTTACTAAAAAACTCTCGCATCGAAACTTATAAAAATTTTCTGATATAATTATTCAGATTCTTATCTTTATAGAAAAAAATTGAAAAATCATTTTTTGTCTGTTCATTTTTTCATATTTCATAAAATGAAATAAATAAATAAATTAAAAAAAATATTTCCCCTAATATATTTTAGGAAAAACTATTTCAGACATATTTTCATCAAAAGGTAAGTAATTATGGAAATTTTCATGAAAATCAGACCATTGATTGATTTTTCATAGATTTTTTTAAAAAGCCTCGAGTCATAACTTGTTTTTGGCTACGTTAAATTTCAATTGATTTAACGGTGCAAAAATGTAAACATTGTTTTTTGTTTATAAGTTTTATTATTTTTCTAAGCTGAAAATTCTTTTAAAAAATCATCAGGTGTTTCTTTAATGTTTCATCTTTCGAATAGAAAAATTTTTTCAAGATAATATTAACTTTTATGCAAGTTTCATTGTGTTAAATATAGGTGTGTGTGTGTGGGGGGGGGTAAATTTCACAGGGAAAATTGGTGCTACCTACTATATATTAATACTTATGTTCTTTAATTGTATGAATGTTATCATCTTGCAACACCCTCTACTTAGAAATCAAATCGTCCAAGATGAAATACAAAAATGTAAATTCAGATTATCTGGTGTTGCTTACCCGCCAAATTCTTATTTCTTATGAGTGTCGTCACCTCACCAAAATAATGGACCATTCTATTTTTATTATAAAGAAATGGAAGAAAAAAGATAAGTAAATAAAGAAAGAGAGTAGGGGAAAGATATAGAGTGAGGGTGAGCGCATGGAAGCGATAATGCTAATCTGTTTCAATCGAACATAATGAAAAGATGAAAAGGAAAGAGAGAGAGAGAGAGAGAGAGAGAGAGAGAGAGAGAGAGAGAGAGAGAGAGTTAAATCAAGATTATCATCATTTTTGGAACTATTTTGGAATAGTAAACATATCAAATGTTGTAATAATTAAATTATCATACTGTATTATATCCACAGGTCCTGTTAGTTCGTTATCATTTACGTTTTCTTATCTTTTTATTTAAACAACTTACCTTTTTATTTTGTTTTCTTCATTTAAAAAAGAAAAAGATTCTTTTTGTAAGAGACGAAAAATAAAATCAACATTTGTAGAAATGAGACTTTGATGAGTTGTGTTGCACCTGAGCAATGGACACAATAACATTTCATTCTCATTATCAACACCGTTTGTTTGTTTTTGTAAACAGTTCAAAGTTGATTTATTCAATGTTGTTGTTTTTTTACTTATAAAATTGTTCAGACAATAAAATTATCCTCAAGTAAGGAGTTTTTTTTTTCTTCTTTTCATTGTTTAAATATAGACATAACAGTCAAATTAACAAATAACAACAACAACAACAACAACAACAAAAGATTATAAATAATAAAAAGCAAGAAAATGTTGTTTTCTCGTAAATAGAAAATAGTAGTCGGCTGGTCGATTGAAAAACCGGAAATTGGCGGTGTAAAACGAAGCTAGTGACTCTTAAAAAAAGATTCCTATTTTTGAATTTTTTTAAAGACTATATGACATTTAGGCACCCCTTTTTGATCTCAATTAAGAAAGGACATGTTTTTCATTTACACCGTCAAACTCCCGTTGTTTTAACAGACGATTTTTAGATTTTTTTAAAATGATAAAACTAATCCCTAACCCTAACCCCTAACAAACAGCCGGATATTGACTGTGTAAATGAAAAACATGTCCTTTCTTAATCAAGATCAAAAAGGGGTGCCTAAAAGTAATATGGTCCTTTTTTATAATAAGTAATTTCGGACCAAGTTACTTTTAAGCACCCCAGGGGCGACCTGGATTCAGAAGGACATGTTTCGCTTTGCACCATCAACATACGGTTGTTTGTTAACAGACGATTTTTAGACGCATTTTTTAAAATTATAAAATTAAACTCTAACCCTAACCCCTAACCCTAACCCCTAACCCTAGCAAAATCTTTTTTTAAATAAATACTTTTTATTATTAACTATCCATAGAGGCACATGGAAAATAAATAAACTTGTCTTTCATTTTAAGTTTTATATATTTTTTTAAATAACAATATTAGTTTATCTTTAGTGCTAAATTAATTTTTTCACATATGCTAACAACAATAACATGAAATAGTTTTTTTTTTAAATTAAAATCAAAGGCTATGTTATCAGATTAAGAATTAAAAATTAATATTTTTTCCTAATTTAAAAAAAATTATTGTTAGTGTTGAAAAATATTCATCAACTTCTGATTAACAAGCAAAACTTTTGATTTATTAAAAGTAATGGTCTCGTGCCAGAGCGGCAATTGAGTGTGATTTAGGATTGTTCCATAAAACTATAAACTATTCCCGTGTAAACTTGTTTTTCGTTTAAAGTTTTTGTAAATAAAAAAAACTATTTTTATCTAAAAAAAAAAAAATATTGAAATAAACATATCTGCATGCATTTCTCTTCATCAATAATCCAAGCAACAGAGTCGAACCTTGCAAACGCACAACACCTAAGTCTCATTTTTTGTATTCGGAGGACGCAGGTTCGATTCTGGCAGGCAAGACAATGTCTTGCTCTCTTTCTCAGAGAATATGATAGTTGCCGTGCATTGCCGCAATCTGAGTCATGTTCTCCATCACACTCCCATTAGCCTTCACCCTCTGCGCATGTACAAAAAAAAGGACCTACTTTGACCCCCAAGAGAATCTTTCAAATTTAGGCCTTGTCTGAGACAAGTCACTACTACTGGCCAGGGAGAAATTCTTTGCCACGTGGTGGCTATGACCCGTGAATAAAGCCTAAATCATAAAACCACTTTCTGTCTTTGTCTCTTTTTCTTTCTTTCCTTGAATTCCTTCTTTCAGCGTGACCACCAAATAAGATGGGGTTAAAAACAAAACCCTAGGAACATGCACCAAGAAAGAATAACAGCAGCCACCCTTTTAAACGTAAAACACTAAATCTCTTGCCACCCCATAAGGCTCACAAATGCGGTTGAGTGATCCGGATTGAAGACTCAAATAAAATAAGATGTGAATTTACTAAATTGATGTCTTGAGTTGTTAACTAATAACAAACAAACAATGCAGGACATCTCAGCCCAGAACCCTAAGTAGATAGAGAGACCAGAAGAAATTAGAAGAGATACTCAGAAATGTAAATCCTGATTATCTGGTGTTGCTTATCTGCCGAATTCTTATTTCTTAGAAGATAGACAGTCCAGAACCAGTTAGAAGAGCTACTCAGAAATATAAATCCTGATTATCTGGTGTTGCTTATCTGCCGATTCTTATTTCATAGAAGATAGACAGTCCAAACCAGTTAGAAGAGCCACTCAGAAGAGATAAGTTGAGTATACAACCACTGGTATACTATACAAGGCAAGATGACTATGTAACTGAAGATTTTTGTTATAGTCCACACCTGGAAAAAAATTTCAGAAAAATTGAAGTGGTGGTGCCAATTTTTACTTTTCTTTTGGATGATTTGACTTGGAATTGTCCTAGATTCTTACAAGCGGATGAAGATCTAGATCCAAGAAATGAATAAAAATACATTTGAGTGCACAAAAGACAAAGTTATGTCTAGTATTGTTTGCACCAGAACAATTATATGTCACATAATTCAAGTTCAGCCAAGAAATGAACATAAAATACAAGTTTAAGTTGTAGTAGTAGTTGTCATTAGTAGTAGTAGTCGTCATTAGTTCAGAAACAACACCTTCAGGTGTATAGATACAAAGAGTGTTTATTCCTTTCAGGCTCCTGGGTTATTTTTCAAGAGAAAGGATAGATAGAGTGAAAGAGAGAGGGTATGGTTAAATTATTCTATCTTCTAACATAGTATCATTTCTGTACTATTATCCCAAACCCAACTGGGGAACCAGGAGCCATATAGATGCAAAAATAAAATCCCTGGTCTAGCACTAATGAAAGGGAATAAACTTCCTAGCTGTCTGACTGATACTGTAGCATACCAGCACATCGGTGGACAAAAGAATGAATGAATAAATGAAAAGAAAAAGAAAGAATGAATGAGTAAAAACAAAAATTAAAAATAAAAGAATAGTTATCGTACATCAATAAATTTGTTTTATAATAATGAAAAAGAATTTCTCAAAAATGATCAAAATTTATTAATAAATAACATTGTTATAAAGGTCATGAGAAAATAGACATGCCCTAGTGTGTGTCTCATATGAGTTTTTAAACTAATATTCTAGAAAAAAGATTTACCACAGACATTGCAATTAAAAGGAGTCTCTCCAGTATGAATTCTGACATGAGTTTGCAAGTTGCCTTTTTGAGAAAAAGCTTTACTACAAACTTCACAAGAAAATGGAGTTTCGCCTGAATGAATTTTTAGATGACGGTTTAAATGACTCTTCTGAAAAAGCTTTCCCACAACTTCACAACAAAATGGAGTTCTTTGGTATGAATTCTGAAATGATTTTTTTAAGTTAGATTTTCGAGAGAAAGCTTTGCCACATACTTCACAAACAAATGGGTTTCACCAGTATGTTCACATATGTGTTTTTAAATTATCTTTTTTAGAAAAAGCTTTACCACAAATTTTCACAATGGAAAGGGTTTCTCCGTATGAGTCCTCATATGATGATTTAAGCTAGTATTTTGTGACAAAAGCTTTACCACATACTTTACAGTTAGTAATATTTTGTCCAGTATGAGTTTTCACATTCGTTTTCAAATGATTCTGAAACAGGAAAACTTTACCACACACTTCACAAGGAAATGAATTCCCTCCATTTATGAGTTCTTAGGTGCATTTTTAGGGATCTATTTTCTTCAAAATCTTCTTTTGTATTTTAACATTGGAAAGTGTTTTCGTCTGTATGATTCCTCCAGGTGTACCACAAACAAATTCTTGACATAAAAAGATTTTTTACAAATTTTACACGGGAAATTTATTCTTTTTCTTTAAAGCAGGGTTCCATGATTTCTTTTGATGATAAATTTCTCTGCCATATTTGCTGATTCCTGTACAAAAGATTTTCAATCTGCAAAGAAAAAAAAACAAATCTTAAGAAAGTTTTAAAATAGAACAGCAGAATCTGTGTAATCGATACTGCTAGTTACAATAAAATATTTTTTACAAGAAAACATGGCTGTTCTGCCTACCACTTACACACACTACTTACTTACATTCACATACATACACTGACACAATTCTGCTGACCCTTTCCGCTACCTATATCTTTCCTTTTTGAACTCTTTGTGCGATCTGCATGATATGTCAGATACGTGATCAGGAATACGTACCCCCACCCCCACCCTTACCCATGCCTTTGACAACCAGGCAGTTATGAGAATATCATTTCTACAGACAGCAAAGCAGACAGACGTATCTCCAAATCTCTACTGAACACAATACCTTTTTTTTTACTTCTTTTGTAACGGTCTGTGAGAACCTGAACCCTTTTTTCATCACAGTGTAATATTGTTCGTTAATGTTACATGTTTTAATTATTAAATTACGTTCTTGTGAAATATTGTCTTCAGTTTCCTTATTTGATTGTTTGTTCAATTGTTTAGTTGCAT
>CM042175.1:36548414-36640914 GCA_023376005.1 Doryteuthis pealeii
TTTGTGATGACAACTGAGACATTTTTGTTTTTTTTTTTACCCTCAAAATGTTTTGTTTTTTTTGAAATGAAACTCTGAATTTGAAATATGTCGGAAACTTCTCAGAGTCCTTCTTGAGAATTTACTAATGTGTTAAGTTTTTAAAGGTCCATTGTTTGGCCTTTTCTTTATATAGCAGAAGCACTATAATCTGGTATGCGAAATCCTTTTGATAAAGAATCCATCCACAATGTGAAGTCCTTTAGGTTTACTTTTTAAATTTAGTGTCCTCAGTTAACTCGTAATCGTTATAAAGTCCTTCTGAGTATTCGGGTAAAAAGATTCCCAGCAATCCTATGTGTGTCGTCTAGAGTTTGCACAGTTTGAGTTTATACCAAATATGGCGGGGTTTTAAGTATCTTATCAACCAGCTTAGCACTGGCAGTGATGGCTAGAAAGAGTCAATCACGTGACCTGGACAGTCTATTAAGTATAAGCGGAATTAGCACACACCTTATATGCATAAAATATCAACAACTTGCAGACGTTGTTATTGTTAACCGTTAAGACGTCTGAAACAATCATCTTAGACAGTGTTGCTCAAAAATAAAATATTCTTTTTATTACTTTTCGTAAATTTATCTCGTGTATATCCTATACGAGGGAAACGAATTCAATCAATTATTCTTCCTCCACATTATTGATTTCAACACTATTTCGCGGTTTGTCATGAATTATGTAGCGTTGGCGTCAGTGAAATACGTTTATATTCTACGTATAGAGTTTAAGCGAGGGAGAGCCATTTCTGTGATTGGACATAGCACACGTGATGTATCCAGAAAGGTTGTGGGCAAAAAAAACCCCCCCCCCACATTTTCGAGATAGGGGGGGGGGGTACACCATTCGGATCAGTTCCCACACACAGAAACTTCCCTAAAGAGGATTGACGCAAATAGAAGATACCAGATATCTCAATTTCCCTCTCCATCAGAATGGGTATATCTCTCCAAAACTTTGACTCTATATATAGGAAGGATGTTTATATTGAATCATTGTTTGTTGTTAAATAAACGTTAGATGATTCACGCCTGATAGCTGATAGATCATAGAAAATAGGCAAAAAAGTTTTTCTTTTCTTTTCTTCCTTTCTTCTTTCTTTCTTTTTTCTTTTTCTTCTCTCTTTCTTTCTTTCTTTCTTTCTTTTTTTCTTTTTCTCTTGCTTTCTTTCTTCGGTTCTTCTTCTTTCCTTTTCTTTTTCTTCTTTCTTTCTTCTTCTTTTCTTTTCTTCTTTCTTTCTTTTTCTTTTTCTCTTTCTTTCTTTCTTTCTTTCTTTTCTCTTTCTTTTTCTTTTTCTTGCTGATGAGATCAATAGAAAAATAGAAAAAAAGGTTTTTGAAAACAGGATCGAGGATATTTTATTTTTATTATTTATTCGATTTATTTTTTTTAAAGTGAAACAGTTGTATTTAATCCTCAGGCCTGATCTACGGTTTTATTGAAAGAAAAATGGAGATAGCCATTATTCTGCCTTCACTTGGTGAGGGAAATGTCGACAAGTTGTTTTAACCACTAGGAATAATGTCAGAACTTAAAATAATGCCATAAGGGCAATAAGGTTAGGACAAATTATATATGTGCTAGGCTTGACTTCCACTTGTCAATTCATGATTGGAGGGGACATGTTATTCAAAGAATAACATTTTTACTGAGATTAATGTCTGAACTCAAAAAATGTTTGGTTTATCATTCAAAGACATTGTCAACAGGAACTTTTTTTGGCGAAATGAGCCTACGAGCAAAAGAATTAACAATGGATGGAATTATCCCAGAAACTATTGATAATCACAAAACGGCTCGATTGCAACTAGGAGCATGAAGAGTTCCGATTTTTCTGAATATGCCATCTTGCTAACTTCTTGGAAAACCATGGTGCGGTCAACAATGAGCAATGAATGAATTCCACCAAAATATTTGAAATTCATGCCGAGAGTGGTATTCAAGGCATAAATGGAGTAAATATTGATGGCTGACTATTGAGCATAAAGTTGAAAAATTGTCCACAGATTGAACACACTAGAAAAAAAAACTCTATATATTTTGCGTTACACTTGGCTGAGAAAGAAGCGCGGACAGTAGTTTTAACCAAAAGCAGAATATTAGATCGAATAAAAACAATTGAACAAACAATCAAAATAAGGAAAAAACTGAAGACAAATATCTCACAAGAACGTAATTTTAATTAAAAACATCGTAACATTAACGAACAATATACAATGTGAGAAAAAAAGGGTTTCCAAAGGTTCTCAACAGGGACCGTTTACAAAAGAAGTAAAAAAAAAAAAGGTATTGTTTCAGTAGAGATTTGGAATACGTCTGTCTGCTTTGCTGTCTGTAGAAATATATTCTCATAAATGCCTGCGTTGTCAAAGCATGGTAAGGGTGGGGTGGGGACGTATCTCCTGATCACGTAATCTGACAATATCATGCAGATCGCCAACAAAAAGCTTCAAAAAGGACAAGATATTAGGTAAGCGAAAGGTCAGCCAGAATTGTGCAGGTATGTATGTGAATGTAAGTAAGTATGTTGTGTAAGTGGAAGCAGAACAGCCATGTTTTCTTGTAAAAAATATTTTATTGTAAACTAGCAGTTAATCGATTACACATATTCTGCGTTGTCATTTTAAACTTTCTTAAGATTTGTTTTTGTTTACTTTGCAGATATGAAAATCTTCTTGTACAGAATCAGCAAATATTGGCAAGAGAGAAAATGTTATCATCAAAAAAATCATGGAACCTGCTTTAAAGAAAAGATAAAATTCCGTTGTTAAAATTTGTTAAGAAAATTCTTTTTATGTCAAGAATTTGTTTGTGGCTACACCTGGAGGATCCATACAGACGAAACACTTTCCAATGTTGTAAAAATACAAAAGAAGATTTGAAGAAAATAGATCCCGTAAAAATGCACCTAAGAACTCATAACGGAGGGAATTCATTTCCTTGTGAAGGTGGGAAAGTTTTTCGTTTTTCAGAATTCAGTTGGAAAACGAATGGAAAACTCATACTGGACAAAATATTATCTTAAAAACTGTAAAGTATGTGGTAAAGCTTTGTTCACAAAATACTAGCTTAAATCATTCATATGAGACTCATACAGAGAGAAACCCCTTTCCAATTTGGAAATTTGTGGTTTAAAGCTTTTTTCTAAAAAAGATAATTTAAAAACACATATGATGACACATACTGGTGAAACTCCATTTTTGTTGAAAGTATGTGGCAAAGCTTTCTCTCGAAAAGCTAACTATAAAAAATCATTTCAGAATCCTACCAAAGAAACTCGAACTACCCCCCACGCCTCCCATTTTGTTGTGAGTATTGGAAAGCTTTTCAGAAAAGAGTCATTTAAACCGTCATCTAAAAAAATTCACAGGCAAACTCCATTTTTCTTGTGAAGTTTTGTAGTAAAGCTTTTCTCAAAAGGCAACGTGCAACTCATGTCAGAATCAACTGGAGAGACTCCTTTTTAATTGCAATGTCTGTTGGTAAAATCTTTTGCTCAGAATATTAGTTTAAAAAACTCATATGAAGACACACACTAGGCAATGTCTATTTTCTCATGACCTATAACAATGTATTTATTAATAAATTTGATCATTTTGAGAAAATCTTTTTCATTATTATTAAAACAAATTTATTGATGTACGAAACTATTCTTTATTTTTAAATTTTGTTTTTACTCATTCATTCTTTCTTTTTCTTTCTTATTCATTCATTCTTTTTGTCCACGATGTGCTGGTAATGCTACAGTATCAGTCCAGACAGCTAGAGTTTATTCGTTTTCATTAGTGTAGACCAGGGATTTTATTTTGCATCTATATGGCTCCTGAGGTTCCCCAGTTGTTTTGGGAAATAGTACAGAACATGATACTTATGTTAGAAAGATAGATAATTTAACCATACCCTCTCTCTTCTCTCTATCTATCCTTCTCTTTGAAAATAACCCACGGAGCCTGAAAGGAATAAACAACTCTTTGTGCTATTACACCTGGAGTGTGTGTTCTGAACTAATGACGACTTACTACTACAATGACAACTACTACTACAACTCAAACTTATTTATGTTCATTCTTGGTGAACTTGAATTATTGACATATATTGTTCTGCGTACAACAATACTAGACATAACTTGTCTTTTGTAGCACTCAAATGTATTTATATTCATTTCTTGGATCTAGATCTTCAAGTCCTGCTTTAAGAATCTAGGACAATTCCAAGTCAAATCATCCAAAAAAGAAAAGTAAAATTGGCACCCACCCACTTCAATTTTTCTGAAATTTTTTTCCAGGTGTGGACTATAACAAAAAAATCTTCAGTTACATAGCATCTTGCCTTGTAATAGTATACAGTTGTATACTCAACTTATCTTCTTCTGAGTGGCTCTTTCTAACTGGTCTGGACTGTCTATCTTCTATGAAATAAGAATCGGCAGATAAGCACACCAGATAATCAGGGATTTATATTTCTGAGTAGCTCTTCTAACTGTTCTGGACTGTCATCTTCTAAGAAATAAGAATTCGGCAGATAAGCAACACCAGATAATCAGGATTTACATTTCTGAGTATCTCTTCTAATTTCTTCTGGTCTCTCTATCTACTTAGGGTTCTGGGGCTGAAGATGTCCTGCATTGTTTGTTTGTTATTAGTTAACAACTCAAGACATCAATTTAGTAAATTCACATCTTATTTTATTTGAGTCTTCAATCCGGATCACTCAACCGCATTTGTGAGCCTTATGGGGTGGCAAGAGATTAGTGTTTACGTTTAAAAGGTGGCTGCTGTTATCTTTCTTGTGCATGTTCCTAGGGTTTGTTTTTAACCCCATCTTATTTGGTGGTCACGCTGAAAAGGAAGGAATTCAAGGAAGAAAGAAAAGAGACAAAGACAGAAAGTGGTTTTATGATTAGGCTTTATTCACGGGTCATAGCCACCACGTGGCAAAGAATTTCTCCCTGGCCAGTAGTTAGTGACTGGCTCAGACAAGGCCTAAATTTGAATGAGATTCTCTTGGGGCAAAGTAGTCCTTTTTTTTGCACATGCGCAGAGGGTGAAGCTGATGGAGTGTGATGGAGAACGTGACTCAGATGGTGCCAATGCACGGCAACTATCATATTCTCTGAGAAAGAGAGCAAGACATTGTCTTGCCTTGCCAGAATCGAACCTGCGTCCTCCGAATACAAAAAATGAGACTTAGGTGTTGTGCGTTTGCAAGGTTCGACTCTGTTGCTTGGATTATTGATGAGAGAAATGCATGCAAGATTGTTTATTTCAATATTTTTTTTTTTTTAGATAAAAATAGTTTTTTATTTACAAAAACTTTAAACGAAAAACAAGTTTACACGGAATAGTTAACATTTTTATGGAACAATCCTAAATCACACTTCAATTGCCGCGTCTGGCACGAGACCATTACTTTTAATAAATCACAAGTTTGCTTGTTAATCAGAAGTTGATGAATATTTTCAACACTAACAATAATTTTTGAAAAAATATTAATTTTTAATTCTTAATCTGATAACATAGCCTTTGATTTTAATTTAAAAAAAAACTATTTCATGTTATTGTGTTAGCATATTGTGAAAAAATTAATTTAGCACTAAAGATAAACTAATATTGTTATTTAAAAAAAATATATAAAACTTTAAATGAAAACAAGTTTATTTATTTTCCACGTGCCTCTATGGATAGTTAATAATAAAGTATTTATTTAAAAAAAGATTTGCTTAGGGTTAGGGGTTAGGGTTAGGTTAGGGTTAGGGTAATTTTATATTTAAAAAAATGCGTCTAAAAATCGTCTGTTAACAAACAACCGGATTTGACGGTGCAAAGCGAAACATGTCCTTCTGAATCCAGGTCCTCCTGGGTGCTTAAAAGTAACTTGGTCCGAAATTACTTTATTCTAAAAAAAAAGGACCATATTACTTAGGCACCCCTTTTTGATCTTGATTAAAGAAAGACATGTTTTTCATTTACACCGTCAATATCCGGCTGTTGTTAGGGTTAGGGTTAGGATTAGTTTATCATTTTAAAAAATCTAAAAATCGTCTGTTAAAAACAACGGGAGTTTACGGTGTAAATGAAAAACATGTCCTTTCTTAATCGAGATCAAAAAGGGGTGCCTAAATGTCATTAGTCTTTAAAAAAATTTCAAAATAGGAATCTTTTTTTAAGAGTCACTAGCTTCGTTTACACCGCCAATTTCCGGTTTTTCAATCGACCAGCCGACTACTATTTTCTATTTACGAGAAAACAACATTTCTTGCTTTTTATTATTTTATAATCTTTGTTGTTGTTGTTGTTGTGTTATTTTTAATTTGACTGTTAATCTATATTTAAACAATGAATAAGAAGAAAAAAACTCGCCTTATTTGAGGATAATTTTATTGTCTGAACAATTTATAAGTAAAAAAAACAACACATTGAATTAAATCAACTTTGAACTGTACAAAAACAAACAAACGGTATGTGATATGAGAATGAAATGTTATGTGTCCATTGCTCAGGTGCAACAAACTCATTCAAAGTCTCATGTCTACCAAATTGTTTATTTTATTTTTCGTCTTTACAAAAGAATCTTTTTCTTTTTTAAATGAGAAAACAAAATAAAAAGGTAAGTTGTTTAAAATAAAAAGATAAGAAAAACGTAAATGATAACGAACTAACAGACCTGTGGATATAATACAGTATGATAATTTAATTATTACAACATTTGATTATGTTTACTATTCCAAAATAGTTCCAAAAATTATGATAATCTGATTTAACTCTTCTCTCTCTCTCTTCTCTCCTCACACACTCTCTCTCTCTCCCTCTCTCTCTTTCCTTTTCATCTTTTCATTATGTTCGATTTAAAACAGATTAGCATTATCGCTTCCATGCGCTCACCCTCACTCTATATCTTTCCCCACTCTCTTTTATTACTTATTTTTTCTATAGCATGTCCTTTTCTTCCATTCTTTATTAAAAAATAGAATGGTCCATTATTTGGTAGGTGACGACACTCATAAGAAATAGAATTTGGCGGGTAAGCAACACCAGATAATCTGAATTTACATTTTTGTATTTCATCTTGGACGATTGATTTCTAAGTAGAGGGTGTTGCAGATATAACATTCATACAATTAAAGAACATAAGTATAATATATAGTAGGTAGCACCAATTTTCCCTGTGAAATTTACCCCCCCCCCCACACACACACACCTATTTTACACACAATGAAACTTGCATAAAAGTTAATATTATCTTGAAAAAATTTCTATTCGAAAGATGAAACATTAAAAAAACACCTGATGATTTTTTAAAAGAATTTTCACTTAGAAAATAATAAAACTTTATAAACAAAAAACAATGTTACATTTTTGCACCGTTAAATCATTGAAATTTAACGTAGCAAAAACAAGTTATGACTCGAGGCTTTTGAAAAAAATCTATGAAAAATCAATCAATGGTCTGATTTCATGAAAAATTTCCATAATTACTTACCTTTTGATAAAATATGTCTAAATAGTTTTTCCTAAAATATATTAGGGGAAATATTTTAAATTTATTTATTTATTTATTTTATGAAATATGAAAAAATGAACAGACAAAAAATTTGATTTTCCAATTTTTCTATAAAGATAAGAATTCTGAATAATTATATCAGAAAATTTTATAAGTTTCGATGCGAGTTTTTTAGTAAAAAAACCATCAATACATAATTCTGCTAAAAAATATCAAAAAGAAATTAGCCCTTTTGTAAAAAAAACGGACAAGTTTTACTTATTTTTCAAGATACGGTTGAGTACTTTTTCTCCAATCGAATAATTTGATCTTTGAATTAACTGTTTTCCTTATAACAACTCTTTATGTTCGTTATTTTTTTTTTGCGTGATTTATTTTTAAAAAGTTCAAAATATTTTACGTTCTTCCTTCAATATGGCCTAAACTGATCACGTGACGTATTTTGGTTGTACCTAATATATAGCAATGAATTTATTTCAAACAAAATTCCGCCACTGACGGCTGGGGCGTTAGAATGCACCGACTGCACCCTCTGCAGAAGGGTAAGACTCCCCAATGGGGCCACCGTTGGCCGTGGGTGGAACCCGTGATGCTTAAGATAGAGCCCAGGTGGATGAGCAGTTCATGAAATGCAAACTCCACTTTGGCCCTATCTTGGGCCGACGGCGGTCGGAGAGGCCCCCTCCGATCAATCGGGCTGGTCACATCAAAGCCCTAAGCACCTATTGATTTTCCCAACCCTATTGTCCTTATGGCAACCCCAACCCCTTTTTATCATATGGGTGCTAGAAGCGGTGGCTGCGGGTCTACATGTCCTGGAATGACGTTAAACTCTATCATGGTAGGTTCCCGTTTGGAGGTTAGGGGAAAGTGGAGCACACCCCTTCATCACCATTGCTCCCTGGTCCACTCTGACCTGGAGTGGTAGTACCTGTTAGGGTCCCATCTATGGGTTAAATAGAAAAACATGAGTTGATAAACCAAAATTGTATTATCCATTAAGAATTGATTTATTTCAAAACTTATTGGCATTAAATAACCCATTGAGGTTGATATGGCCGTAAAAAGTGTTTTTACTTTGTCTAATTTGATTTTCTGACTGTTGACCTTCTCTTTATTGTGGTGCATAAAATAACAACGTTTCGGCCGCTGTATCCTCCAGCCTTCCTCAGATGTTTCCTGTGTATATATATATACAGCTGTGTATATCTGTGCATAGCAATGACTCAACCTGGAAATTCGTTAAGAGCTTTACACTTCAATGGCAAATTTATTCATCTAATACAAATTATTTACCAACAGATCTTTTGCCCCATCTCATAAACGAGTCCCTAACATAGGTATACCCAAAATTTTGGCTTCTATTCATTTCAAAAACGATAAAATTAATTAAATCGATTATTTAAGGTTGAATTTTTGTCTTAAGTCGGAAAAGTAAAAAAAAAGCAAATAATATTAACACATATAATTTATTTTTTAATACATTTAAAAGGATTTTTTCAATCAATTTTGATCAAGATGGCTACCAGATGCTGTTTAAGATCCGTATTTACAAAATAAATTGTCACATTCACGATTGAAAAAATTTACCAAAATCAGGGAATTTATCCGATTTTAATGACATTTTCAGTATTGGTTTATCAATTAATGAATTCTGTAACGTATCAGTTATTTTATTTCAGGAACTTTTCCCAAGGTATTAGCGCTATGTTGAACTGTAGCTTCGTGCAGGATTTGATCTGGCGTCAGCAAGTCCATTTCATAAAACTCAACCATTACACCATGCCACCTCAATTTTCTTAAAGAGCTATTGCTAAATAGTTCAATATGTAAAAAGTTATAATAACTTGATTTAACTTTTTCTTTTTTTCATCTTGTTCAATGAAACAGATTAGCGCTATCGCTTCCGCGCACTCATCCCCTCCCTTTATCCCCCTATCTTTTTCTTTCGTGCTTATATTTTTTCTATGTAGCATGTCCTTTTCTTCCCTTTCTTCTTTATAATAAAAATGGAATAGTCCATTATTTAGCTGAGGTGACTACACTCATAAGAAATAAGAATTTAGGGTTAAGCAACACCAGATAATCAGGATTTACATTTGCATTTTCATCTTGGGTGATTTGAATGGTCTCATTTTTAATCAGAGAGTGTTGCAAGACGATAACGGTCATACTTTTAAGGAACACGACCAATTAAAAAAATAGTTTGATATGTTGAAGTATTTATAATCTTGATTTAATTCTCTCTCATTCTTTTCTATGTAGCATGTCCTTTTTCTTCCCTTTCTTTATAATAAAAATGGAATGTCCATTATTTAGCTGAGGTGACTTACACTCATAAGAAATAAGAATTTAGGGTAAGCAAACCAGATAATCAGGATTACATTTACTTCTATTTTTCATCTTTTCTTTTTTTGTTGATTTGAAACAGATTAACGATATCACTTCTGCATGCTCACCCCCTCTCTTTGTCTTTTTCTTTCTAGTTATAATTTTTCTGGGTAGCATGTTCTTTTCTTTCCTTTCTTTATTTATAAAAACGGAATGGTCCATTATTTAGTTGAAGTGACGACATCATGAGAAATAAGAATTGGCAGATAAGCAACACCAGATTATCAGATTTACATTTTTTGCATTTTCTTGGACAATTTGGATGTCTCATTTTTAACTAGAGGGTGTTGCAAAATGATAATGGTCATACAATTAAGGAACAAGAGTATAGATAAAACAATAAAAACAAAGTAGTGTATGTATGTATTCGGACTCAGGAATTGGAAGCTCTTCATAATGGAGCCATCATGGAAACTTTGAACCTAACCCTTTCTTCAGTCCACAGGGGTATCCTGTTTTCATTCCACTAACCATAGCTGGGTAGAGGCGTAAGCTGTGTTAATTATTATTCTATGTTATCAATCGCTGCCCCTTACCAGGATGAACCTGCAGTCTAGAGATAACTGACACGTAGAACTGTCTTAACCTATCTCCTTTACCACATGCCACATGTCCAATTGGACGTGTCCAATTGGACACGTGGCTTAGTGGATAAAGGTTCCCAAGTCCACCAAGAAATACCTGAAGAAGGCAGGAGAGCACATCGGCCAAAAATGTTTTACAGATAACAATGAAAACGAGGACAATAGTCTGAATAATACAAATAATATTTGTATGTGGGAATATATATATATATATATATATATATATAATAAATACAAAGTGCTCAATACTAAGTAGAGCAAATTTATTATAAAATGGGTACAAGAGATAACCTACTCGAGTTTCACCATAAAGATCTTTAGGGTTAAATCCACTGAATTAAGAACAACGAATAATAGCAGTCGATTTCACGTGTGTGGCATTGCATTCCCTAATGCAATGACTGCACCGTGAAATCGACTGCTATTAATCGGTGCTCAATTAATTCAGTGGATTTAACCCTGAAGATCCTTATGGTGAAACTCGAGTAGGTTACTCTTGTACCCATTTATAATTATATATATAAAAAGTAAAAGTAAAGTCGACGGGCGGCCTAAAGTCGTTATCAGCCAGTCAGCGAGGAGTCTATCCCCTTTTCAATAGCGCTAGACCAAGGAGATTGTTTTTAGCATCTGAGGTGGAGCGCCACACCTACCATCAGCTCCTTACTTTACCGCACAGATTCCTGTGCTACTCATACGCTGAGTTGGCGGGACCGGTATCGAACTAGGAACCTTGTGGTTTCTAGCCGAACGCTCTACCGACTGAGCTAATGTGTTTATAAATGATATTCTGTTAAAGTTAAAAAGTTATTTCCTGTTGTTATTGCTGATTTTATTTTTTAAATTTTTTTTATTTGTAGGCTAACAAAGAATGTATTCTTGGAAATTCTTGGAAATTCTTGGAAATTTCTCTGGAAATGAAAATGTAAATATTTCCTCACTGTTCTTGACTCACGATTCAAAAATTTAGGATTATGACACACTTTAATAAATCAAGTCATGCTAAATTTTTGAAATTAAGTTTTCTGCATACAAAATATCTTAAAAATTGATTTGGTGTTTTCCCGCAAAATATCTTAATTCCTTTTTTACTCTAAAGACCAAAAAAAAAATACTTGATGTCAGTTACCATTAAACGTTAACAATGGAAAAATCTCTGAGGACTAGGACAAAAACTCGGAAAAAAGGAGTAGTTCTAATTTTCTGAAAGTTCCAAGTCCCAACCAAACATGCAAGTGAAAGCTGAAGAGAAAACTCCATGACTGTGAGGTGTGTGGAAATAGCTTTCTGACCTTCCTAGTTTTGAACATCATTGAAAGTACACACCGGTGAAACTCCATGCATTGTATCACTTGTGGTGAGAAATTCTCTGAACGTTCATTATTTAAAAAAACACATGTCAACACACAAGACGAACACCGAAAAGCCATTTCAGTGTGAAATTTGTGGATCCAGGTTTACAGTAAGTTCACGCTTAAAATTGCACATCCGGACACACACTGGAGAAAAACCGTATTCATGTGAATATTGCGATTCCAAATTATTAGCAATTCACATTTAAGGAGTCACATGCGAACTCATACTGGCGAAAAACCTTACAGCTGTAATGTGTGCGCTCAATTTTCTGACAATTCAACGTTACGCCAGCATTTACGAATACACACAGTGAAAGACCGTTTCTATGTGAGTTGTGGGTCCAAATTCTCTCACGGATCACACCTAAAAAATCACCTGCGTACTCACAACTGGAGAAAAAACCTTCCACTGCGACATTGTGGATCTAAATTTTCATTGAATTCAAGTTTGAAACTGCATCTTCGAACACATACGCGAAAGGCCGTTTCACTGTGATATTTGCGGATCAAATTTTCCATCCGTTCCACGTTCATCAAGCACATTCGGATCCACACCGACTGAAGCCGTTCAATGCGAGACGTGCAGCTCAAAGTTCTGGACCCCTCAGCCTGCGGCGCCATAAGAAAATACACTCGGCGAAAAGCCTTTCCACTGTGAATGTGGGTCTAAGTTTCTCCCGCAATTCGCCTTTGAAGAGACATATGCTATTCACAGTGAGAAAAGCCATTCAGCTGTGATGTTTGTGTTCAAAATTTGCTTTGAACTCTAATTAAAAGTTCACCTACGGACACACACTGGGAAAAACCCTACCAGTGTAATTTGCAGGGTAAATTTTCTCAAAATTCAAGCTTCAAAAACACATACTGACACATGATGATGGATGTTGTAGTCAGTTGGATGGGTAAATTGATTCAGTTGCTGATAGTACTGGTCAGTACTTAACGGTGAACTCCACATTAAGAACTCGAACGTCCAACAAAGAAAAGTTATGGAAAAAAGATGGTTAATACAAATTGGGCTGACTTGGAGAAATATCAATGTTTGATTGACTCCAGGAAGTACGAACTGATGGTTTATTTTTTTTGGGGGGGACCTGTGGTGTAGGGCCTAACATGCTGGACTGCAATAACTAGTTCTTAAAAAAAAATAGTGAAATAGATCACTAATTAGGACTGAGACTTATTCTAGTATGACCACCCCAAGCGGATTAACAGGTGAATTCAGAGTTTCCTTCTAGACTGGTTGCCTAACCAAAGTAAAAGAGCCCAGTCTGCCCCTACTATTTACCCATAGCTGCCGAGAGAGAGTAGTTGGATTCATACCTTTCCTAAGGGTATTAGCACTATGTGAACTGCTAGCTTTGTCCAGGATGAACTCAGGTAGATTAGTCCATTTTCTACGACTAACCATTACATACACATCTCCTACTAAGTTCAAACTCCTATTTATTCACTTTTGGACTTACTCTTGGGAAAGTATGAACCCTTTTCCTCTACCGTGATAGGGTTAAATAGTACCACTACTATTCTTCTACAAGATGTCTTTGGCATTAAAATAACCACAAAGGTTAATATGCCACTTAACAAAGGGAACCAAATTTTTTGGAGGGTTGGGTAGTCCCAGTGGTATACGACTAACAGGATGGGCTGCAACAGCAAAATACTCTTGGGAAAGGTATGAACCCCTTTTAACCTCCTACCGTTGATAGGTTAAATTAGGACCACTACTATTCTTCTACAAGGATGTCTTTGGCATTAAATAACTCCACAAAGGCTTAAATGCCACTAACAAAGGAACCGCATTTTTTGGGGGATGGTAGCCAGTGGTATACTGACTACAGATGGCTGCAACATTCATAGTAGTTGAGTTTGAAATCCAGTTGTTTTAATGGCATATTTCAACCTTTGGCGGTTATTTATGCCAAAAGCCATCCTTGTAAAAGACAGTAGTGGTATTAATTTAACCCATAAGCTGGAGGGAGTAAGGTGTTTCATACCTTTCCCAGAGTATTAGTCCACATGAATGGAATAGAACAACTGGATTTCAAACTCCAGCTTACTATGGATGTTGCAGCCCTCCTGTTAGCAGTAACCATGGACTACCCATCCCCCCAAAAAATGCGGTTCCTTTGTTAAGTGCAATTAAACCTTTGATTGAGTTATTTAATGCCAAAGACATCCTGTAGAGAATAGTAGTGGTACTATTTAACCTATCACGGTAGAGGGTAAAAGGGGTTCATACCTTGGCCCAAGAGTATTGATGTTGCAGCCCATCCTGTTAGTCAGATTACCACTGGGGACTACCCAACCCCCCAAAAAAATTTGGTTCCTTTGTAAGTGGCATATTAACTTTGTGGGGTTATTTTAATGCAAAGACATCCTTGTAGAAGAATAGTAGTGGTACATTAACTATCACGGTTTAGAGGGTAAAAGGCGCGTCTACCTTTCCCAAGAGTATTAGTCCAAAAGGTGAATATATAGGAGTTTGAACTAGTTAGAAGGTGCTGTAATTGCCGTAGTCGAGAAAATGGGACTAATCTACCTGAGTTAAATCCTGACAACTACAGTTCACATAGTGCTAATACCCTTAGAAAGGTATGATCCAACTACCTCTCTCCAGCTATGCGTTAAATAGTAGGGCACTGGGCTCTTTTACTTGTTAGGCAACCAGTCTAGAAGGAACTCTGAATTCAAACCTGTTAAATCCGCTCTGGGGTGGTTCAACTAGATTAAGCTCAGTCCTAATTATGATATTTCACTATTTTTTTTTAGAACTAGGTTAATTGCAAGTCCAGCATGTTAGCCCGATACACCACAGTCCCCCCCCCAAAAAAAATAAACCCATCAGTTCCGTAACTTCCCTGGGTCAATCAAACATTGATATTCTCCAAGTCAGCCCAATTTGGTATTAACCCATCTTTTTCCATAACTTTCTTTGTTGGACGTTCGAGTTCTTAATGTGGGTTCACGTTAGTACCTGACCAGTACTATCAGCAACTGAATCAAATTTACCATCCAACTGACTACTAAAACATCCATCATCATGTGTCAGTATGTGTTTTTTGAAGCTTTGAATTTTGAGGAAAATTACCCCTGCCAAATATTACACTGGTAGGGTTTTTCCCCAGTGTGTGTCCGTAGGTGAACTTTTTAAATTAGAGTTCAAAGCAAATTTTGAAACCACAAACATCACAGCTGAATGGCTTTTCTCCACTGTGAATAAGCATATGTCTCTTCAAGAGCGAATTGCGGGAGAACTTAGACCACACATTTCACAGTGGAAAGGCTTTTCGCCCGAGTGTATTTTCTTATGCGCCGCAAGCTGAGGGTCCGAGAACTTTGAGCTGCACGTCTCGCATTGAAACGGCTTCAGTCCGGTGTGGATCCGAATGTGCTTGATGAACGTGAACGGATGGAAAAATTTGATCCGCAATATCACAGTGAAACGGCCTTTCGCCGGTATGTGTTCGAAGATGCAGTTTCAAACTTGAATTCAATGAAAATTTAGATCCACAAATGTCGCAGTGGAAGGGTTTTTCTCCAGTGTGAGTACGCAGGTGATTTTTTAGGTGTGATCCGTGAGAGAATTTGGACCCACAAACATCACATAGAAACGGTCTTTCACCTGTGTGTTTCGTAAATGCTGGCGTAACGTTGAATTGTCAGAAAATTTTGAGCCACACAACTTACAGCTGTAAGGTTTTTCGCCAGTATGAGTTCGCATGTGACTCCTTAAATGTGAATTGCTAATAAATTTGGAATCGCAATATCACATGAATACGGTTTTTCTCCAGTGTGTGTCCGGATGTGCAATTTTTAAGCGTGAACTTACTGTAAACCTGGATCCACAAATTCACACTGAAATGGCTTTTCGGTGTTCGTCTTGTGTGTTGACATGTGTTTTTTAAATAATGAACGTTCAGAGAATTCTCACCACAAGTGATACAATGCAATGGAGTTTCACCGGTGTGTACTTTCATATGATGTTCAAAACTAGGAGAGTCAGAAAAGCTATTTCCACACACCTCACAGTCATGGAGTTTCTCTTCAACTTTCACTTGCATGTTTGGTTGGGACTTGGAACTTTCAGAAAAATTAGAACTACTCCCTTTTTTCCGAGTTTTTGTCCTAGTCCTCAGAGATTTTTCCATTGTTACAGTTTAATGGTAACTGACATACAAGTATTTTTTTTTTGGTCTTAGAGTAAAAAAGGAATTAAGATATTTTGCGGGAAAACACCAAATCAATTTTAAGATATTTTGTATGCAGAAACTTAATTTCAAAAATATTAGCATGACTTGATTTATTAAAGTGTTGTCATAATCCTAAATTTTGAATCGGTGAGTCAGAAACAGTGAGGAAATATTTACAACATTTTCATTTCCAGAGAAATTTCCAAGAATTTCCAAGAATTTCCAAGAATACATTCTTGTTAGCCTACAAAATAAAAAAATTTAAAAAATAAAATCAGCAATAAAAACAGGAAAATAACTTTTTAACTTTAACAGAATATCATTTATAAACACATTAGCTCAGTCGGTAGAGCGTTCGGCTAGAAACCACAAGTTCCTAGTTCGATACCGGTCCCCGCCAACTCAGCGTATGAGTAGCACAGGAATCTGTGCGGTAAAGTAAGGAGCTGATGGTAGGTGTGGCGCTCCACCTCAGATGCTAAAAACAATCTCCTTGGTCTAGCGCTATTGAAAAGGGATAGACTCCCTCGCTGACTGGCTGATAACGACTTTAGGCCGCCCCGTCGACTTTACTTTTACTTTTTATATATATATTATAAAATGGGTACAAGAGATAACCTACTCGAGTTTCACCATAAGGATCTTCAGGGTTAAATCCACTGAATTAATTGAGCACCGATTAATAGCAGTCGATTTCACGTGTGCAGTCATTGCATTAGGGAATGCAATGACCACACACGTGAAATCGACTGCTATTATTCGTTGTTTCAATTAATTCAGTGGATTTAACCCTAAAGATCTTTATGGTGAAACTCGAGTAGGTTATCTCTTGTACCCATTTTATAATAAATTTGCTCTACTTAGTATTGAGCACTTTGTATTTATTAATATATATATATATATATATATTAATTCCCACATACAATATTTATTTGTATTATTCAGACTATGTCCTCGTTTTCATTGTTATCTGTAAAAACATTTGGCCGATGTGCTCTCCTGCCTTCTTCAGGTATTTCTTGTGGACTTGGGAACCTTTATCCACTAAGCCACGTGTCCAATTGGACACGTCCAATTGGACACGTGGCATGGTGGATAAAGGAGATAGGTTAAGACAGTTCTACGTGTCAGTTATCTCTAGACTGCAGGTTCAATCCTGGTAAGGGCAGCGATTGATAACATTAGAATAATAATTAACACAGCTTAACGCTCTTACCCAGCTTATGGTTAGTGTGGAATGAAAACAGGATACCCCTGTGGACTGAAGAAAGGGTTAGGTTCAAAGTTCCATGATGGCTCCCAATTATGACAAGAAGCTTCCCAATTCCTGAGTCCGAATACATACATACACATACTTGTTTTATTGTTTATCTATACTCTTGTTCCTTAATTGTTATGACCATTATCATTTTGCAACACCTCTAGTTAAAAATGAGACCATCCAAAATTGTCCAAGATAAAATGCAAAAAATGTAAATTCTGATAATCTGGTGTTGCTTATCTGCCAAATTCTTATTTCTCATGAGTGTCGTCACTTCAACTAAATAATGGACCATTCCGTTTTTATAATAAAGAAAGGAAAGGAAAAAGAACATGCTACCCAGAAAAATATAACTAGAAAGAAAAGACAAAAGAGAGGGGTGAGCATGCAGAAGTGATATCGTTAATCTGTTTCAATCAAACAAAAAAGAAAAGATGAAAAGATAGAAGTAAATGTAAATCCTGATTATCTGGTGTTGCTTAACCCTAAATTCTTATTTCTTATGAGTGTAGTCACCTCAGCTAAATAATGGACTATTCCATTTTTATTATAAAGAAAGGGAAGAAAAAGGACATGCTACATAGAATAAAGAATGAGAGAGAATTAAATCAAGATTATAATACTTTCAACATATCAAACTATTTTTTTTAATTGGTCGTGTTCCTTAAAAGTATGACCGTTATGTCTTGCAAACACTCTCTGATTAAAAATGAGACCATTCAAATCACCCAAGATGAAATGCAAAATGTAAATCCTGATTATCTGTGTTGCTTAACCCTAAATTCTTCTTATGAGTGTAGTCACCTCAGCTAAATAATGGACTATTCCATTTTTATTATAAAGAAAGAAAGGGAAGAAAAAGACATGCTACATAGAAAAAATATAAGCACGAAAGAAAAAGAGTAGGGGAAAGATAAAGGGAGGGGATGAGTGCGCGGAAGCGATAGCGCTAATCTGTTTCAATTGAACAAGATGAAAAAAAGAAAAAGTTAAATCAAGATTATTATACTTTTTACATATTGAACTATTTAGCAATAGCTCTTAAGAAAATTGGAGGTGCATGGTGTAATGGTTAGAGTTTTATGAAATGGACTTGCTGACCCGAGATCAAATCCTGCACGAAGCTACAGTTCACATAGCGCTAATACCCTTGGGAAAGTTCTGAAATAAAATAACTGATACGTTACAGAATTCATTAATTGATAAACCAATACTGAAAATGTCATTAAAATCGGATAATTCCCTGATATTTGGTAAATTTTTTTCAATCGTGAATGTGACAATTTATTTTGTAAATACGGATCTTAAACAGCATCTGGTAGCCATCTTGATCAAAATTGATTGAAAAAATCCTTTTAAATGTATTAAAAATAAATTATATGTGTAATATTATTTTGCTTTTTTTTTTTACTTTTCGACTTAGACAAAAAATTCAACCTTAAATAATCGATTTAATTAATTTTAATTCGTTTTTGAAATGAATAGAAGCCAAATTTTTGGGTATACCTATGTTAGGGACTCGTTTATGAGATGGGGCAAATAGATCTGTTGGTAAATATTTGTATTAGATAGAATAATATTTTGCCATTGAGTGTAAAAAAGCTCTTAACGATTTCCCAGGTTGAGTCATTGCTTATGCACAGATATACACAGCTGTATATATTATACACAGGAAACATCTGAAGGAAGGCTGGAGGATACAGCGGCCGAAACGTTTATTTTATGCACCACAATAAAAGAGAAGGTCAACAGTCAGAAAAATCAAAATTAGACAAAAGTAAAAACACTTTTTACGGCATTATCAACCTCAATGGGTTATTTAATGCCAATAAAGTTTTTGAAATAAATCAATTCTTAATGGATAATACAATTTGTTTATCAACTCATGTTTTTCTATTTAACCCATAGATGGGACCCTAACAGGTACTACCACTCCAGGTCAGAGTGGACCAGGGAGCAATGGTGATGAAGGGGTGCTCCACATTCCCCTAACCTCCAAAACTGGAACCTCACCATCAGATAGAGTTTAACGTCATTCCCAGGACATGTAGACCCGCAGCCACCGCCTTCTAGCACCCATATGATAAAAAGGGGTTGGGGCTTGCCATAAGGACAATAGGGTTGGGAAAATCATATAGGTGCTAGGGCTTGATGTGACCAGCCGATTGATCGGAGGGGGCCTCTCCGACCGCCCGTCTGGCCCAAGATAGGGCCAAAGTGGAGTATTGCATTTCATGAACTGCTCATCCACCTGGGCTCTATCCTTAAGCATCACGGGTTGCCACCCACGGCCAACAGGTGGCCCCATTGGGGGAGTCTTACCCTTCTGCAGAGGTGCAGTCGGTGCATTCTAACGCCCCAGCCGTCAGTGCGGAATTTTGTTTTGAAATAATTCATTGCTATATATTAGGTACAACCAAAATACGTCACGTGATCAGTTTAGGCCATATTGAAGGAAGAAACGTAAATATTTTTGAACTTTTTAAAAATAAATCACGCAAAAAAAAAATAACGAACATAAAGAGTTGTTATAAAGGAAAACAGTTAATTCAAAGATCAAATTATTCGATTGGAGAAAAAGTACTCACCGTTATCTTGAAAAATAAGTAAAACTGTCCGTTTTTTTACAAAAGGGCTAATTTCTTTATTGATATTTTTTAGCAGAATTATGTATTGATGGTTCTTTTACTAAAAAACTCTCGCATCGAAACTTATAAAAATTTTCTGATATAATTATTCAGATTCTTATCTTTATAGAAAAAAATTGAAAAATCATTTTTTGTCTGTTCATTTTTTCATATTTCATAAAATAAAATAAATAAATAAATTTTAAAAAATATTTCCCCTAATATATTTTAGGAAAAACTATTTCAGACATATTTTCATCAAAAGGTAAGTAATTATGGAAATTTTCATGAAAATCAGACCATTGATTGATTTTTCATAGATTTTTTTAAAAAGCCTCGAGTCATAACTTGTTTTTGGCTACGTTAAATTTCAATTGATTTAACGGTGCAAAAATGTAAACATTGTTTTTTGTTTATAAGTTTTATTTTTTCTAAGCTGAAAATTCTTTTAAAAAATCATCAGGTGTTTCTTTAATGTTTCATCTTTCGAATAGAAAAATTTTTTCAAGATAATATTAACTTTTATGCAAGTTTCATTGTGTTAAATATAGGTGTGTGTGTGTGGGGGGGGGGGGTAAATTTCACAGGGAAAATTGGTGCTACCTACTATATTTATTATACTTATGTTCTTTAATTGTATGAATGTTATCATCTTGCAACACCCTCTACTTAGAAATCAAATCGTCCAAGATGAAATACAAAAATGTAAATTCAGATTATCTGGTGTTGCTTACCCGCCAAATTCTTATTTCTTATGAGTGTCGTCACCTCACCAAAATAATGGACCATTCTATTTTTATTATAAAGAAATGGAAGAAAAAGGACATGCTATAGAAAAAATATAAGTAAATAAAAAAAGAGAGTAGGGGAAAGATATAGAGTGAGGGTGAGCGCATGGAAGCGATAATGCTAATCTGTTTAAATCGAACATAATGAAAAGATGAAAAGGAAAGAGAGAGAGGGAGAGAGAGAGTGTGTGAGAGAGAGAGAGAGAGAGAGAGAAAGAGTTAAATCAAGATTATCATAATTTTTGGAACTATTTTGGAATAGTAAACATATCAAATGTTGTAATAATTAAATTATCATACTGTATTATATCCACAGGTCCTGTTAGTTCTTATCATTTACGTTTTCTTATCTTTTTATTTAAACAACTTACCTTTTTATTTGTTTCTTCATTTAAAAAAGAAAAAGATTCTTTTTGTAAGAGACGAAAAATAAAAAACATTGTAGACATGAGACTTTGATGAGTTGTGTTGCACCTGAGCAATGGACACAATAACATTTCATTCTCATTATCAATACCGTTTGTTTGTTTTTGTAAACAGTTCAAAGTTGATTTATTCAATGTTGTTGTTTTTTTACTTATAAAATTGTTCAGACAATAAAATTATCCTCAAATAAGGAGTTTTTTTTTCTTCTTTTCATTGTTTAAATATAGATATAACAGTCAAATTAACAAATAACAACAACAACAACAACAACAAAAGATTATAAATAATAAAAAGCAAGAAAATGTTGTTTTCTCGTAAATAGAAAATAGTAGTCGGCTGGTCGATTGAAAAACCGGAAATTGGCGGTGTAAAACGAAGCTAGTGACTCTTAAAAAAAGATTCCTATTTTTGAATTTTTTTAAAGACTATATGACATTTAGGCACCCCTTTTTGATCTCGATTAAGAAAGGACATGTTTTTCATTTACACCGTCAAACTCCCGTTGTTTTAACAGACGATTTTTAGATTTTTTTAAAATGATAAAACTAATCCCTAACCCTAACCCCTAACAAACAGCCGGATATTGACGGTGTAAATGAAAAACATGTCCTTTCTTAATCAAGATCAAAAAGGGGTGCCTAAAAGTAATATGGTCCTTTTTTTTATAATAAAGTAATTTCGGACCAAGTTACTTTTAAGCACCCCAGGAGCGACCTGGATTCAGAAGGACATGTTTCGCTTTGCACCGTCAACATCCGGTTGTTTGTTAACAGACGATTTTTAGACGCATTTTTTTAAATTATAAAATTAACCCCTAACCCTAACCCCTAACCCTAACCCCTAACCCTAGCAAAATCTTTTTTTAAATAAATACTTTTTATTATTAACTATCCATAGAGGCACGTGGAAAATAAATAAACTTGTGTTTCATTTTAAGTTTTATATATTTTTTTTAAATAACAATATTAGTTTATCTTTAGTGCTAAATTAATTTTTTCACATATGCTAACAACAATAACATGAAATAGTTTTTTTTTTAAATTAAAATCAAAGGCTATGTTATCAGATTAAGAATTAAAAATTAATATTTTTTCCTAATTTAAAAAAAATTATTGTTAGTGTTGAAAAATATTCATCAACTTCTGATTAACAAGCAAAACTTGTGATTTATTAAAAGTAATGGTCTCGTGCCAGAGCGGCAATTGAGTGTGATTTAGGATTGTTCCATAAAACTGTTAACTATTCCCGTGTAAACTTGTTTTTCGTTTAAAGTTTTTGTAAATAAAAAAACTATTTTTATCTAAAAAAAAAAAAATATTGAAATAAACATATCTGCATGCATTTCTCTTCATCAATAATCCAAGCAACAGAGTCGAACCTTGCAAACGCACAACACCTAAGTCTCATTTTTTGTATTCGGAAGGACGCAGGTTCGATTCTGGCAGGCAAGACAATGTCTTGCTCTCTTTCTCAGAGAATATGATAGTTGCCGTGCATTGCCACCATCTGAGTCACGTTCTCCATCACACTCCCATTAGCCTTCACCCTCTGCGCATGTGCAAAAAAAAGGACCTACTTTGACCCCCAAGAGAATCTTTCAAATTTAGGCCTTGTCTGAGACAAGTCACTACTACTGGCCAGGGAGAAATTCTTTGCCACGTGGTGGCTATGACCCGTGAATAAAGCCTAAATCATAAAACCACTTTCTGTCTTTGTCTCTTTTTCTTTCTTTCCTTGAATTCCTTCCTTTTCAGCGTGACCACCAAATAAGATGGGGTTAAAAACAAAACCCTAGGAACATGCACCAAGAAAGAATAACAGCAGCCACCCTTTTAAACGTAAAACACTAAATCTCTTGCCACCCCATAAGGCTCACAAATGCGGTTGAGTGATCCGGATTGAAGACTCAAATAAAATAAGATGTGAATTTACTAAATTGATGTCTTGAGTTGTTAACTAATAACAAACAAACAATGCAGGACATCTCAGCCCAGAACCCTAAGTAGATAGAGAGACCAGAAGAAATTAGAAGAGATACTCAGAAATGTAAATCCTGATTATCTGGTGTTGCTTATCTGCCGAATTCTTATTTCTTAGAAGATAGACAGTCCAGAACCAGTTAGAAGAGCTACTCAGAAATATAAATCCTGATTATCTGGTGTTGCTTATCTGCCGAATTCTTATTTCATAGAAGATAGACAGTCCAGAACCAGTTAGAAGAGCCACTCAGAAGAAGATAAGTTGAGTATACAACCACTGGTATACTATACAAGGCAAGATGACTATGTAACTGAAGATTTTTGTTATAGTCCACACCTGGAAAAAAATTCAGAAAAATTGAAGTGGGTGGGTGCCAATTTTACTTTTCTTTTTGGATGATTTGACTTGGAATTGTCCTAGATTCTTACAAGCGGGATTGAAGATCTAGATCCAAGAAATGAATATAAAATACATTTGAGTGCACAAAAGACAAAGTTATGTCTAGTATTGTTGTACCAGAACAATTATATGTCACATAAATTCAAGTTCAGCCAAGAAATGAACATAAAATACAAGTTTGAGTTGTAGTAGTAGTTGTCATTAGTAGTAGTAGTCGTCATTAGTTCAGAAACAACACACTCCAGGTGTATAGACACAAAGAGTTGTTTATTCCTTTCAGGCTCCTGGGTTATTTTTCAAAGAGAAGGATAGATAGAGAGAAAGAGAGAGGGTATGGTTAAATTATTCTATCTTCTAACATAGTATCATGTTCTGTACTATTATCCCAAACCCAACTGGGGAACCAGGAGCCATATAGATGCAAAAATAAAATCCCTGGTCTAGCACTAATGAAAACGGAATAAACTTCCTAGCTGTCTGACTGATACTGTAGCATTACCAGCACATCGGTGGACAAAAAGAATGAATGAATAAATGAAAAGAAAAAGAAAGAATGAATGAGTAAAAAACAAAAATTAAAAATAAAAGAATAGTTATCGTACATCAATAAATTTGTTTTATAATAATGAAAAAGATTTTCTCAAAAATGATCAAATTTATTAATAAATACATTGTTATAAAGGTCATGAGAAAATAGACATTGCCCTAGTGTGTGTCTTCATATGAGTTTTTAAACTAATATTCTGAGAAAAAGATTTACCACAGACATTGCAATTAAAAGGAGTCTCTCCAGTATGAATTCTGACATGAGTTTGCAAGTTGCCTTTTTGAGAAAAAGCTTTACTACAAACTTCACAAGAAAATGGAGTTTCGCCTGAATGAATTTTTAGATGACGGTTTAAATGACTCTTTTCTGAAAAAGCTTTCCCACATACTTCACAACAAAATGGAGTTTCTTTGGTATGAATTCTGAAATGATTTTTTAAGTTAGCTTTTCGAGAGAAAGCTTTGCCACATACTTCACAACAAAATGGAGTTTCACCAGTATGTGTCATCATATGTGTTTTTAAATTATCTTTTTTAGAAAAAGCTTTACCACAAATTTCACAATGGAAAGGGGTTTCTCCTGTATGAGTCCTCATATGATGATTTAAGCTAGTATTTTGTGACAAAGCTTTACCACATACTTTACAGTTAGTAATATTTTGTCCAGTATGAGTTTTCACATTCGTTTTCAAATGATTCTGAAAACAGAAAACTTTACCACACACTTCACAAGGAAATGAATTCCCTCCATTATGAGTTCTTAGGTGCATTTTTAGGGATCTATTTTCTTCAAAATCTTCTTTGTATTTTTAACATTGGAAAAGTGTTTCGTCTGTATGATCCTCCAGGTGTACCACAAACAAATTCTTGACATAAAAAGATTTTTTACAAATTTTACACGGAAATTTATCTTTTTCTTTAAAGCAGGGTTCCATGATTTCTTTTGATGATAAATTTCTCTGCCATATTTGCTGATTCCTGTACAAGAAGATTTTCAATCTGCAAAGAAACAAAAACAAATCTTAAGAAAGTTTAAAATAGACACAGCAGAATCTGTGTAATCGATTACTGCTAGTTACAATAAAATATTTTTTACAAGAAAACATGGCTGTTCTGCCTACCACTTACACACATACTTACTTACATTCACATACATACACTGACACAATTCTGCTGACCCCTTTCCGCTTACCTATATCTTTCCTTTTTGAACTCTTTTGTGCGATCTGCATGATATTGGTCAGATACGTGATCAGGAATACGTACCCCCACCCCCACCCTTACCCATGCCTTTGACAACCAGGCAGTTATGAGAATATCATTTCTACAGACAGCAAAGCAGACAGACGTATCTCCAAATCTCTACTGAACACAATACCTTTTTTTTTTACTTCTTTTGTAACGGTCTGTTGAGAACCTTGAACCCTTTTTCATCACATTGTAATATTGTTCGTTAATGTTACATGTTTTTAATTATAAATTACGTTCTTGTGAAATATTGTCTTCAGTTTTCCTTATTTTGATTGTTTTGTTCAATTGTTTATTGATCTAATATTCTGTTTGGTTAAAACTACCTGTCCGACGCTTCTCAGCCAAGTGAACGCAAAATATATAGAGTTTTTTTCTAGTGTGTTCAATCTGTGGACAATTTCACTTTATGCTCCAATAGTCAGCCATCATATTTACATCCCATATGCCTTGATACCACTCTCCCATGAATTTCAAATATTGGTGGAATCATTCATCTTGCTCATTGTTGACCGCACCATGGTTTTCCAAGAAGTTAGCAAGATGGCTATTCAGAAAATGGAACTTTATGCTCCAGTTGCAATCGAGCGTTTTGTGATTATCCAATAGTTTCTGGATAATTCCATTGTAATTCTTTGCTCGTTCATTTCCAAAAAAGTTCCTGACAATGTCTTTGAATGATAACCAAACATTTTTTTTGAGTTCAGACATTATCTCAGTAAAATGTTCATCTTTGATAACATGTCCCCTCCAATCAATTGACAAGTGAAGTCAAGCCCTAGCACCTATATAATTGTCCTAACCTTATTGCCCTTATGGCATTATTTTCAAGTTCTGACATTATTCCAGCTGGTTAAAACAACTTGTCGACATTTCTCAGCCAAGTGAAGGCAGAATAATGGCTATCTCCATTTTTCTTTCAATAAAAACCGTAGAATCAGGCCTGAGGATAAAATACAAAACTGTTTCACTTAAAAAAAATAAATGAATAAATAATAAAAATAAAATATCCTCATCCTGTTTCACAAACCTTTTTTTCCTATTTTCTATTGATCTCATCAGCAAGAAAAAGAAAAAAGAAAGAAGAAAAGAAAGAAAGAAAGAAAGAAAGAGAAAAAGAAAAAAGAAAGAAAGAAGAAAAGAAAGAAAGAAAGAAAGAAAGAGAAAAAGAAAAAAGAAAGAAAGAAGAAAAGAAAGAAAGAAAGAAAGAGAAAAAGAAAAAAGAAAGAAAGAAGAAAAGAAAGAAAGAGAGAGAAAAAGAAAAAAGAAAAGAAAGAAAGAAAGGAAGAAAAGAAAGAAAAACCTTTTTGCCTATTTTCTATTGATCTCATCAGCTATCAGCGTGATACCATCTAACAGTTTATTTAACAACAAAACAATGATTAACAATATAAACATCCTTCCTATATATAGAGTCAAGTTTGCGAGACCTACCATTCTGATGGAGAGGGAAATTGAAGATATCTGGTATCTTCTATTTGAGTCAATCCTCTTAGGGAAAGTTTCTGGTCGTGGAACTGATCCGAAGGTGTCTATCGAATGTGGGTGCCAAAACTTCTGGATACATCACGTGATTGCTATGTCCAATCACAGAATGGCTCTCCCTCGCTTAACTCTATACGTAGAAATAAACGTATTTCACTGACCCAACCCTAATAATCATGACAAAACCGAAATTAGTGTTTAAATCAATATGTGGAGGAAGAATAATTGATTGAAATTCGTTTCCTCGTATAGGATATACACGAGATAAATTTACGACAAAGTAATAAAAAGAATATTTTATTTCTTGAGCAACACTGTCTAAGATGATTGTTTCAGACGTCTAACGTTACAACAATAACAACGTCTGCAAGTTGTTGGATTTTATGGCATATAAGGTGTGTGCTAATTCCCCGCTTATACTTATAGACTGTCCAAGGTCACGTGATTGACTCTTCTAGCCAATCACTGCCAGTGCTACTGGCTTGATAAGATACTTAAACCCGCCATATTGGTCATAACTCAAACTGCACTCTTAGACGACACACATAGGATTGCTGGGATCTTTACCAATACTCACGAAGGACTTATACGATTACCAGTAACTGAGGACACTTTAGTAACCAAAGGATTCACATTGTGGATGGATTCTTTATCAAGGATTCCACCAGATAAGTGCTTCTGCTATAAGGCCAAACAATGGCCCTTAAACTTAACACAAGTAAATTCTCAAACGACTCTGAAGTCGAACAATTCAGAGTTCAAACAAAACATTTGAGCAAAAAATGTCTCAGTTGTCAAACAAATGTTAGGACTTTAAACAAAGGAGTTGAGCCAATGAAAACGGAAAAAGAAAGAAAGACAAAGAATAGAACTTAAAGAAAGAAAGAAAGAAAATAGAAAAAAAAGAAAGAAAGAAAAAAAAAAAAAAAGAAAGAAAGAACGAAAATAGAAAAAGAAAAAAGAAGAAAGAAGAAAAGAAAGAAAGGAAGAAAGAAAGAAAAAAAAAAGAAAGAAAAGAAGAAAAGAAAGAAAGAAAGAAAAAGAAAAGAAAGAACGAAAATAGAAAAAAAAAAGAAAGAAAGAAGAAAAAAAGAAAGAAAGAAAGAAAGAAAAAGAAAAAAGAAAAGAAAGAAAGAAAGAAAGAAAAATAGAAAAAAAGGAAAGGAAGAAAGAAAGAAAAAAGAAAAAGAAAGAAAGAAAGAAAAGAAAAGAAGAAAGAAAGAAAGAAAGAAAAAAAAAAAAAAAGGAAAGGAAGAAAGAAAGAAAAAAAGAAAAAGAAAGAAAGGCAAACCGTTTATATGTGTTTATTCTCCATTTTATGGCTACTTTAACCCTTTATTCATGTGATTTTGCTTTGGTTTGTTTTATGGCATATCAACCTCAGTGGGTCATTTAATGCCAATAAAGTTTTGAAATAAATATTCTTAATGGATATTCAATTTTTTTATTAATTGATTTTTGTATTTAACCTATAGATGGGTGTTAAGTATCTGGCCGCCATCCTTGGCCAGTTGTAAAGAACTCAAAGTAAATAAGTAAGTAAATCCTGAGTTATAGAATCCTTTGGTAAGTGAATAAGTCCTGGGTTATATAAACCTATGTTCCATCGTCCACAAAGATCCAAGTAGTTATGAGTAGGTATGAACAGAACAGCCAGTATAAATAACAATATCAGCAGCAGAGTACTGCCAGTGATTGGCCAATAGGTTGGTCACATGGTTATCGGTGAGTCTATAAGTAAGAGTGGGCTTTTAACACACGCCTTATATCAAAAAAATCTCAACAAATCCCAACCCTAACAGGTACTACCACTCCAGGTCAGAGTGGACCAGGGAGTAATGGTGATGAATGGGTGCTCTACATTCCCTAAAACTCCAAAACTTGAACCTCCCCATCAGATAGAGTTTAACGTTATTCGCAGCACATGAAGACCCTCAGTCATTGCTTTCTAGCACCCATATGATAAAAAGGGTTGGGGCTTGCCGTAAGGGCAATAGGGTTGAGACAATCATATAGATGCTAGGGCTTGATGTGACCAGCCGATTGATTGAAAAGGAGCCTCTCCGACCGCCAATCTAGTTCAAGAAAAGGGCCAAAGTGGAGTATTGCAAGTCATGGATTGCTCAACCACCTGGGTTCTATCCTTAAGCATCATGGGTTGCCACCCATGACCAACAGGTGGCTCCATTGAGGGAGTCAAACCTCTCTGCAGAGGTACAGTTGATGCATTCTAACGCGCCAGCCAACAGGTTTGAATTCAGACTTTTCCTTCTCTTAGACTGGTTGCCTGACCAAGATTAAAAAGCCCAGACTGCCTAACTATTCACCCATAGCTGGAAAGAGAATAGATGGATGCATATCTTAAACAAGGGTATTAGCACTATGGGAAATGCAAACAGCCTCATTCAGGATTTGAACTTGGGTCCTTGAGTCAGATTCCTATGACCATTACACCACGTGCCTCTGCACTACACAGAATGATGTCAATACAGTGGTACCTAGACTTACAAATTATATATATATATATATATATATATATATAGTGGTACCTTGACTTAGTTACAGACAGTAAAATCCCCCCAATGGGTCTATTTGTTGGCTGTGTGGTGGCGACACGTGATGCTAAAGGATGGAACCCTGGTAGCTGAACAGTCCATGGCACAAAACACTCCACTTTGGCCCTTACTTAGGTTAGACAGGTGGCCATAGATCATGATCAATCGGATGGTCACATCAAGCCCTAGCACTTATATGATTGTCCCAACCCTATTGCCCTTATGGCAAACCTGCAACCTTTTTTTATAATATATGTGCTAGAAGGTAGTGGCTGAGGGTCCTGGGAATGAGGTTAAACTGTATCAAATAAAGTTCTAATTATTAAGCTCAGGGGTGTTTAGAGTATCCTTTCATTATCATCCAATTTTTTCACTTAAGACATTTATTGATATCTTCAAGGTATGCACTCCCAAATTTTTAAATTCTTTTTTTTTTTTTTTAAATTTTAAAAACAGGAATGCTCCCTTTAAATTAGCAGCAAAATCCAACCTCATACTTTTTGTATTTTGATCTGATTTTTTTTTTTCAGGATTCAGGAAAATAGACTTGTTTTTTTTTTTTCAATTTAAATTCTTAAACAATTTTGTTATTTCATTTTTAAAAAAGTTTTTGAATTTTATCATTGAAAAAAAAAAGTTAATTGAGAAATATCTATTGAAACAGCATTGCTCACATGACTTTCGGAAACATTTTTTCACGCTCGGAGTTGCCGAGGCATGGAATAAGCTACCTGCATCTGTTGTAGGCTGCTGAAATACTGCAACTTTCAAAGTTGTGTACTTGACATGAGACTTTGATGAGTTGTGGTGCACCTGAGCACTGTACACATACATGTATATTATTACTGTATGCTATTCATGTTCCTGACACTAATACATTATTCTATGTACTAGACATGAGACTTTGATGAGTTGTGGTGCACCTGAGCACTGTACACATACATGTATATTATTACTGTACGCTATTCATGTTCCTGACACTAATACATTATTCTGTGTACTTGACATGAGACTTTGATGAGTTGTGGTGCACCTGAGCACTGTACACATACATGTATATTATTACTGTATGCTATTCATGTTCCTGACACTAATACATTATTCTGTGTACTTGACATGAGACTTTGATGATTTGGGGTGCACCTGAGCACTGTACACATACATGTATATTATTACTGTACGCTATTCATGTTCCTGACACTAATACATTATTCTGTGTACTTGACATGAATTGCGTCCTGACCTCCTGCCTTAAAAAACGCTAGCCGGTGATAGCTGAAAAAACTATGGTGCCAGCTGTATATGAAAAAATAATTTATTGATTGAAGGGGTTTTTATCGACAAATTATTTTTTTTGTGGTTTGAAGGCGTTATAAACAAGCCATATTATTGAAAATATAGAAAGAAAAAAAACACAAAAAAAACAAAACAACCAGCACTTAAGGCGTTTTTCGCGAAAAGAGGGGTATAAATATTTACATTTACTTGTCGATAAAAATATGGCTTACTTTTAAGGCCTTCAAACCACTAAAAAAGTAAATAATAATAATGTGTCAATAAAAATGCCTTGAATTGACAAATTATTTTTTCCTATACAGCAGAATAAGCACCAAGAATTCAGATGAAAAACATTTTATTTTCCCGAATAAAAGCAGGTCATAGTAGCGTACGTGGATGGATTCTCTTGCTAATTTGAAGGGAGTTTAAAAAATAAAAATAAATAAATAAAATTTAAAAAAATTTTTTTTTTTTAATTTAAAAAAAATTCGGGAGTGCGTATCTTTAATTTAATCTGCACCGTTATTACCGTTCACCTCTTTTGATATATCGGCGCAACTTGAAGCCCGTGTCCCAGAAGAAGAAAACTAAGATTAAATTAAAAAAAAAAGATCGTATTCTTACCGATTTTTTTCTTTCAGGTCAACTAAATGTATTTTCAATATTTTTTTGAGAAAAAAAAAAAAGAAGAAATTTTCTTTCTTAATAGAAATTTAAAAAAAAACAAAAAAACATTGTTTTTCTTCGTATCATCAACAATGCCATAAGAGGCAAGGGAGATAATTTGTCGGTGACATGGGAAAAAAGTTCCTTACTAAAAAAAAAAAAATACCAATACTTTGAAGCTGTCCGTTAAAAAAACGCATAGCAAGTAACCAATACGCACCCCAGTTGGGATCTGTTTTGAAAGGAACACATTTTGCTTTTCACCGTAAACTCTCGGTTGTTTTTATGCATTAGAATTTCACTGTAAGATTTTTTTAAAAGTTTGTTCATATATATTTACAACCAAAGGCTTAAGTTTTTATACTAAAATAGTTTTCGATTTTGATAAAAGAAATCAGTTATTTCATATTGTTGTTGTTGTTGTTGTTAATTCAATAGGAATTAAAAAAAAAAAAGTTTTACAAACTTTAAACGAAAGACATGTTTTTATATTAAAATAGTTTTTATTTAATCAGAAGAGAAATGGAGATAGGTTTATCTAAATGAAATTTTTTTATTAACAAAATATTTTTTATGTTTATTTAAATAAAAAGATGTTGGGACCAAGTAACCAATAAATACCTAATAATAATAAAATCTGATAAGATGATAAAGTTTGTACAATTAAGAAACACGACTATTAATATAGAGATAATTGCTATATTGTGATGGAGAACGAAAAAGAGCAAGACTTTGTCTTGCCTGCCGGGATCGAACCCGCGTCCGCCCGCATGCAAAAACAAATGCAATCTAGGTACTGGACAGACGCGAGGTTCGACATGCGCCCAGATGTTTGGTTTTTGAGTGTACTTAAAATAACCAAAGCGAGTGAGGAAAGACGGTGTTCTGTTAGAAGAGAAGATTGAAAGCTGAAGACTGAGATTATTTGAAGTTTTCCTTACAGTTCGGAGAGAATTAGAGTAGGATTTATTTTTAAATCTTTTTTGCCCCCCCCCCTTACAAAACAGATTATGCATCTATTGTTGGACACTTGTGAAACCGATTGTTTTAAAAAAGAGAACCCCCCCCCTTCTTTATAAGTACAAACTTTTGACGGAAGTCTTTGCAAAAAAAAACCCAGAATTCCTTTATAGAATTCATCTACATCTATACTTCTATTTCTCTGAATTTTTGAGATGAGGTTTGAGGATTTGGATTATTCAGACTATTGTCCTCATCTTCATTGTTATCTGTACAACGTTTCGGCCGATGTGCCCTACGGCTTTCTTCAGTTTTTTCTCGTCGAACTCAGGAACCCTCTTGAATTTGGAAACCTTCTTGTCATAATCGGGAGCCATCATGGAACTTTGAACCTAACCTTTTATTCAGTCCACGGGGGTATCCTGTTCTCATTCCGCTAAACATTGGTTCAAGTTCTGAGATGGCTCCTGATTACAAGAAGGTTCCCAAGTCCGACCAAAAATACCTGAACAAAAAGCCGGAGGGCACATCATCCGAAACGTTGTACAGATAATAATGAAGATGAGGACAATAGTCCGAATAATACAAATAATACTAACCTATGCTTCTTGTTTTCACTCGGGAGACATGCTGTGTCAATTGGCTGAATTAACGTGAATGGTTAGCACCCGGGTTTACCATGAACACTTACTCTATTAATGCAGTACGCAGTGTGTGTGACAAGAGACGCTTATGACGTGGTTGAATACTACCGGAATATTGTTGCAGGAAGAAAAATTTGTTGGCGAACTTTTACAGTTGAAAAATTGATTACCGAATCAGTCTTTTTACTATTCCTTTTCTTTTAAAAGAAAAGAATCGTGAAAATGTGCTACAAGTGTAGCATAATTAAAACAAAAATATTAAATTAAAACTTAAGTTTCTGACCGACATCCTTGGCCAGTTAAAAAGGACTTAAAGTAAGTAAGTAAGTCCTGAGCTATAGAATCCTTTGGTAAATGAATAAGTCCTGGGTTATGTAATCCTAATGTCAAAGGTCCAGTGATATAATCACTATGTTCCGTCGTCCATGAAGGTTCAAGTAGTTAAGATTAGAACAGCCGGTATAAGTAACAATATCAGCAGCAGAATACTGCCAGTGGTTGGTCAATAGGTTGGTCACATGGTTATCGGCGAGTCTATAAGTAGAAGCTGACATTTGGCACACACCTTATAATAAAAAAAGTCGACAAAAACAAAATATATCTTCTTATTATAATGGAGATTGTGTGTTTGTTTGTCTGTAACCGAAACTATATTACTACTCAAGTCAAAATTCCCTTCGTTATTAATGTCCCTTTCTCAATGATTTTATTTTAATTTAAACCTCAATTATTAATAAAATTGTTTTACATTATTAATACTGTTAACCATACTAACAACATGCAATTATATTTATATATACAACAAAATAGTGGTTTACAATGTGAACGGAAAGGCTAATTTGCATATTGATATTAAAAATTTGATTTTAATAAATATATGCTTAGTGTTATTGATTTCTAACTGTTTGGTTTTATTCTAATGAATATAAGCAAACATTTCTTCAATGAATCTTAAATGAAATCCATTAACAAGAAAAAATAACTCTTTTAACTAAATACTTAAATTAGAAAAAATAACAATGAAAGACGAGAGTGATGGAAAAGTAAGTTTCAGTTGTTCTATTTATCGATTATACCTGCCCTCTGTTTCAAATCTTTTTATCTGCATTCTTATTTAGTTTAATTAGCCTTTCTAATTTGATATATTTTATTACATTAAAACTTAAATACTTGCTAGTTAAAGTAATAGAATAAAAATATAAGAGGATGATCAACCATCCTCAACACTCGCGGCACATCCATGGAAGCTTTACGGTATACTAGTGTACCGCAGCACACCAGTTGAAAAAAATCTGATCTATACTCTGTCTCTCTCTTGTATTATATACCGTAGATGTAGATATACAACTGTAATAGAAGTGACAGTGACTTACCGGTAGCTTGAGCTCTCTTGTGTGTCAATCTACTCTCTGAGAAGCCGTTCGCCAAACTGCCATTTTTATGCTGCAGACTTGTTTGTATAAGATGGCAGCGACACATTTTAAAAAACAGGTGTGTGGACGTGGGGGGGAGGGGCAGTTCTCTTACAAATTTCGCATGTGTTTTGATTGAATGTAACAACGAAGGACTTGACACACCTGTTATAATCTTTACTTCTTGTGTTACTGAAGGTTTTGTGTGTTGGTGTGGATAACAGAATCCTGATCTAAAGTAAGAAATCAAAGATTGGGAATTTACAAGATTATCGTAGCAGCTTCAATTTTTTTCCCCTAGTAAACCGTACTGTTACAACAACACATTCTCCATTTTGTAGCCTCAAATCTACAAAGACTCTTTTTCTTAGGGTATTAATCTACCCTGTTTTGTATTGTTTGTTAGAATTTGATTAGACAATAAATTCTATTTGTCATGAATTTGTTCAATATTTATAGCATGTTTGAAGAAATTACAAATACAAACTACCATTCATTTCAACAAAAGAAATCCTTCAAATAACATGAGAGATGAATAAATTTCTGGCCGAAATAATGAAGGCTAGCATTGTTCTACAACTACCATTCACATCCATACATTAACACATACCTACACATTGTAAACCCTTTTTCTGTTGTTGTTAACTGACTTGTTCCTGTGTGTACATCAAGCCACATTTTTAAAAAATTCAGACAAATAATAATAATAATAATAATAATGATGATGTTGTTGTTCCTCCTCCTCCTGTGACCTGTGTTGGACACGTGGCTGTACATGCACACAAGTTACATGAACACCGCATCCCTTTGCCGCGTCTTTGGATCAATTGAAAATATCTTCAACAACAGGGACACAGAAAAGATGCAACTCTGAGTAAAGATGCATTTCCGATCTCTCCATAGCTGAACATTTTTTTTACTTCCTCTTATTTACGGTCTATTAAGAAATTTAAACTTTTCCCCTTGTATTATTTTGTAAACTTGTTCGTTTGCGTTCATCAATTCATATATTTATCGTTCTAATTCATTCCATTGTCTTCAGTTTTTTCCTTTATCGTTTACTGTTTTCATAGAATGTCTTGGTTAAACTATCTGTCAAGTTACCCAGTCTAACAGCACAGAATAAGCAGGAACCGTGGATATACGATAATCTAAGTATAGCAATGTTTGATATGTTTACTTAAGAGCTATTGCAAAATAGTTAAATATGTAAAAAGTTTAATAATCCCAGGAGAAATTCCCCCCCCCACATTTTCCTGCTTTTTTTCTATTTTGTTGAAACAGACGACAAGTACTACCACTTCCTATCTCTCACTTTTCTTTCTATATTTGTTTTTCTTTTCCCTTCTGGCATGTTCCTTTTTCTTCCCTTTCTTTTCTTACAAATGATATGGTCCGTAAATGAAACTGCTCGAGTGGCTATTGGCAACACTGTTGTGTTTGTTGTGCCATCTCCTGCCTCGATTCCATACTCAGTCTTAGTTTAGCATTTATTTCTGATGATATTTGAACTATTTCCTTTTGTATTATTTTGTAAACTTGTTTGTTTGCATTCATCAATACATATATTTATCGTTCTAATTTATTCCATCATCTTCAATTTTTTCCTTAATCGTTTACTGTTTTTATAGACTGTCTTGGTTAAACTAGCTGTCAAGTTACCCAGTCTAACAGCACAAAATAAGCAGGAACCGTGGATATAGTCTTAGTTTAGCATTTATTTCTGATACGACTGCCAATTGAGAATAAGCTGAATTTGAAACTGTCAAAATAATCATCCAAATTTAATAAAGAACTGTCATAATTTTGTGTTTGTTTTGCATTGCTTTTCACTGGTATGTTGTCCTGATGATAAGTGGTTAGTATGCTGCTTTGAAACCAATGGTAACAATCACCTTTTAATTGTATACTATAACAGATAAATAAATGATTGAATAGATACTAATAACTGTAAAAACTGAGAATAAGCTGAATTCACAACCGTCAAAATACTGACCAAATGAAAAAAACCAAAAAAACCAAACAAACAAAAAAAAAACACCCAATATGAGTCTAGGTAAAAAACATGCATAAGTGAATAGGTAGATATTCTAGCCAAAACAAGACATTGGGTTTATAAGTTCCCAAAATTCACACTGGATTGTTCAATTGGATAAAGGAGTTAGGTTAAGACAGTTCTAAGTGACAATTATCTCTAGACTGCAGGTTCAATCCTGGTCAACAGCAGCAGTAACATAGAATAATAATTTACACAGCTTAACTCTACCCCAGCTATGGTTAGCGGAATGAGAACAGGATACCCCAAGTGGACTGAATAAAGGGTTAGGTTCAAAGTTCTGTGATGGCTCCTGTTTACGACAAGAAGGTTCCAGAGTCCGAAAATACCTGAAGAAAGCCAGAAGGTACATCGGCCGAAATGTTGTACAGATAACAATGAAGATGAGGACAATAGTCTGAATAATGCAGATAATACTAAATAAGGAACAGTCATAATGTGTGTGTGTGTGTGTGTGTGTGTGTGTATCTTGTATGGCTTTTCACAAGTGTTTGTCCTGATGATATGTGGCAAGTATGCTACTTTGAAACCAATGGTAAACAAACTTTAAAACAAAGACTTATCCAAATTAAATAAAGAACTCAAGACAATTTTCTTTTATCACATTCCAAATACCAATTCGTCACATGACCATGGAATTTGGAATTTTATTTTTGTATCTTTTTTTCCCCCTCAACCAAACTTCATTAGAATCTAAAATTTGAAAAACAAATAAAAATTTTGGTGTTTGAAAAAAAATTGGATTGCCAAATTCTTTCCAACTTAAATACTGTCAGGAAGCGCTGCGTCTTTTACACTTTGAATATTCTTGTCAATCATCAACATCGTCAAATTGACCAGGAGAACATTTGAATGGAACCGATTTGTAACGGACGTTCTTGCAATGAATGTCAGATGGCATAAACAAATGCTGCTCTTGGTAATTGTAAGAATCTGGAAAACAAAAATTCAGGAATTAATAATGAAAGAATTTGGGACTTTTACTTGGTATATAACATTTTTAAAGAATGGAAGAATTCATCGGCAATTAACAGTAGTTAAAAAAAAAAAAAGTGTGATGAAGAGGGGGGGGGTTAAAAAGATTTGGTTTGGTTTATTTTACGGCATATCAACCTCACTGGGTCATTTAATGCCGATAAAGTTTTGAAATAGAACCAGTCTTAATGGATACTCAATTCTTTTTAGAAATACATATTTCTATTTAACCCATAGATGGGACCCTAACAGGTACTACCACTCTGGGTCAGAGTGGACCAGGGAGCAATGGTGATGAAGGGGTGCTCCACATTCCCCCAAACTCCAAACTGGAACCTCACCATCAGATAGAGTTTAACATCATTTCCAGGACATGTAGACCCTCAGCCACTGCCTTCTAGCACCCATATGATAAAAAGGGGGCAATCCTATAGCTGCTAGGGCTTGACATGACCAACTGATTGATTGGAGGGAGCCTCTTCAACCGCCCATCTAGCACAAGAAAGGGCTAAAGTGGAGTATTGTAAGTCAGCCACTAGGATTCTATCCTTAAGCATCATGGGTTGCCACCCATGGCCAATAGGTGGCCCCATTGGGGGAGTCTTACCCCTCTGCAGAGGTGCATTCTAATGCCCCAGCCGACAGGGCAGTTGGGGTTGGAGATTGGTCATCAAAAGTGTAAAGGGGGGGGAGTGGTGAAAAAAAGGGGGGTGTGTTGAAGATTGGCGGGGGGGGGGTAAAAAAAAAAAAAAAAAAAAAACAACTTTACTCACCCACATCATATAAACCATTCGAAAGTTCCCAGTCAAAGTCCGTCTCCTCCTCCTCCTCCTCCTCATCTTCCTCTTCCTGTTTCTGATGAGCCGTACTTCCTGTCATTTCTGATATGGAAAAAGAATCCTCTTAATCACACATTAATTTACTTCTTCACTTGCACCTTAACTAAAAAGTAAAGTCGGTGGAGTGCCCTATAGCTGGTACAACTAGACAGCAAGGGAGTCTATCCCCTTTTCACTAGCATTAGACCAGGGAGATGGATTTTGCATCTGAGGTGGCACACTACACTAACCGTCAGCTCCCCACTTTACTGCATAGATCCAATCTGCGCTACTCATGTGCCGAGTTGGAAAGGGCCGGTATCAAACATGGAACCTTGTGGTTCAACAGTCGATGCTCTACCAACTGAGCTAAACTGGCCCCTTAAATACCATGTTCTAAATGCAAATATAAAAAATTTGACCTAGTGCTAAAAAAAAAACTTCCATATATGTAAAACCATATCCGTAATCTCATTTCATTTCTCAGTGACACCGATAGTAGTAGGACTGGGGCACTTACTACTTACATAAATCCCCAAATGGGTTTGAAGGGGCTCCTTAGCCTTGGACGGCAACCCATCTAAGTCAAGGAAAAGTCCGACACAAAACTTCTGCTGCCTTTCAAGGAAAGGCTAGGGGAGTAAACCTTGAAAACAAATCAGGAGCCGGAGTCCCTAAGGTGGTGTGATGCTGAAATCCAGTGTTACCCATCAACTCCTGCGACACTACCGTTGCCAAACTGCATTAGAACCTTACCTTTGGAACACAAAACACTTTGACACTATTCCATCGTCTCTCGTAGACGGAATGCTGCCAACAACATGTAAAAGGCAATTTAAAAAAAAAACCCCAAAAAACCCACTATTTTCTGGTGATGGCTTTTTTGACCAATGGGATACAAGCACTCAAACACTGATGTAAGTTTTTTTTTTTTTTTATTATTTGTTCTGCGACGAGACTAAAAGGCAGCCGTATGAACAAGTGGATTCCCAGCCCCCACAAACAAAGCACGTCAGGATATGTTTGGCCTGTGGCGAGCGGCTACGGATACTTGAACTCGCTACCTCCTCGTAGCTGAGGTATTGTTAGTAGAGACCCAAATAAAGTATATCCAAATTTGCATAAGCGCATTCGAACGAGCAGAAATAAAGACAGACTGTCGCTGACAGGGCGAGTGAGGAAGAGAGTTTTTGGACATCAATTTAAATCTGACAACTGCTATTTGATGTGAGAGTGGAGTGTTCAGTTGGGAAAGGAATTGCATTTCGTTTGCTGGAGAGACCTTCAAATGATTGATATTACCTTGAATTTTTGGACCCCTTTCAAAAGATGTGCTTACGGCATAACAACACTTTTTGGGTTATTTAATGCCGAATGAAGTCATTTTGATATTCAGTTTACTTAGAGGAACCTAGAGTTGCTTAAATGGTCACTCATCTAAGTATTGAACAGGCTCATCACTGCTCAACTCTGGTGATCTGGTGGGAACAGGTGCTTTTAACATGACTGGATTGTAAGCAGTGATGTAAGAAATAAGAAGACTGCAAAAGGGTTTGGTTTGGTTTACGGCATATCAACCTCAGTGGATCATTTAATGACGATTAAGTTTTCAAATAAATTCATTCTTAATGGATACATGATTTTTTTTTGATAAATACATTTTTTTATTTAACCAATAGATGGGACATTAACAGGTACTACCACTCCGGGTCAGAGTGGACCAGGGAGCAATGGTGATGAAGGGGTGCTCCACATTCCTCAAACCTCCAAAACTGGAACCTCACCATCAGATAGAGTTTAACGTCATTCCCAGGACATGTAGACCCACAGCCACTGCTTTCTAGTACCCACATGATAAAAAGGATTGGGGCTTGCCATAAGGGCAATAGAGTTGGGGCAATCATATAGGTGCTAGGGCTTGACGTGACCTGCGATTGATCAAAGGTGGCCTCTCCGACTGTCCGTCTAGCCTAAGTAAGAGTCTAAGTGGAGTTTTGCAGGTCATGGACAGCTCATCTACCAAGACTTCGTCGTTAAGCATCACGGGTCGCCACCCACAGCCAACTGGTGGGCCCATTTGGGGGAGTCTTACCCCTCTGCAGAGGTGCAGTTGGTGCATTCTAACACCCCAGCCGACAGGGAGGACTGCAAGAGGGATTATGTTGAATAATAAACCTCATTTGGTCACATTCCAGGAGTGTATCTTGGTCAGCCTAGGAACTTTTCAGCTGACCCACGTATTAAACTTTTCCAAACTTCTTTTTTTTAATGGAATCATTATAAAAAGGAATATTGCTGAGACAGCCAAAAAGATAGAAATCTTTATTTATACATATGTATGTCTGGAGGAAACTTTGAAAAATAAAACAATTAATGAGAAAGTAAATATATATATACACACATTAAATATCACCAGGGCTTGGGTTTTGAGAAAAAAAAAAAAAAAAAAAAAAAAAAAGAAGATTTTATTTATATTTGCGAAGATAAGTAAGAAATAAGATTTAAATGATAACAGCATAGAATTTTTTTTGCATTTAATATTGTAAATAGTAGACATTAAATTTTTCTTTTAGAGGGGCTTGATCAATACAAGATACCTTTTTTTTTTTCTTTTTTTTTTTTTACGTGGGGATTTTAATGGGGCATCCTGTGAGGGTCCAATGCCTGATTCAGTTATAAATTATGACTGAACTGTGAGTTGAATCCTTGCAGGATGCCCCATGGACCTGCGAGACTAACTTTTAAAAAAAAAAAATCCCCCTCTACCCAGGTGACGCCAGGTAGTCGCTTCTAGTAATATTTAAATACCTGCACAAATAAATAACAATCGTACACTACAAACAAGGAACAAAATAAAAACATCTTTCGCATAAAATAACCCAACAAGGGTTGACATGCCATAAAATCCAACCAACCAAAGAATCAAATTGTAAATTTACATTTATTAAGAGATACTTACTATTTTCTTTTGTGACGTTGGAAGGTTCCATTTTGGATAGATTATTAGTAGGGAGGTTCATTTTTACAGTGGGAGGGGGGGAAGCCAGTGGGACAATTTCTTCTTTTTCTTGAATATTGCTGGGTGATTCCTCAACTTCATCTTCACTTTCTAGATCCTCAAACTGTCCACGCTGAATGGGAGGGAAAAAGATTATTTTATGGCAAAAACGTAAAATGAAAATAAAATACAACTGCTTGTTTTAACACGAAAATATCATAAAATGTGTTCTTAATAACAATTAAGTTAATTTAATTTCAAATAATGTGCAAGCACAATTAAGAACACATTTTATGATATTTTCATGTTAAAACATGCAGTTGTATTGATTCAAACAAATTCGTATTTTCAGTGTAGATTTACGGTGAAATGAAAATGGCCGACCAAAACAGACGGCTTCCTCAAAGTGAAACAAACAAGGGGAGGTTACTCTCATTTACTTAGCTAATATTCAGATTACCTTTTATTGTTTTAAATTCTTGTCAACAAAATTATGTTTATATCTTATTATAATGGAGATTGTGTGTTTTTCTGTCTGTAACCGAAACTATATTCCTACTCAAGTCACAATTCTCTTAGTTATTGACATCACATTCTCCATGATTTTATTTTTATCTAAACCTCAATTATTAATAAAATCATCTTACATTATTAATACTGTTAACTATGTCTACATACTGACAACATGCAATTATATTTATATATACAACAAAATAGCGGTTTACAGTGTGAACGGGAAGGCTAATTTGCATATTGATATTAAAAAATCGAATTTAATAAATATGTGCTTAGTATTATTGATTTCTAACTGTTTGGTTTTATTTTAATGAATATAAGCAAAAATCTCTTCAATGAATCTTAAATGAAATCCATTAACGAGATAAAATAACTGTCATATTATTCTTTACTTCCTCTTATAACTAAATACTTAAATTAGAAAAAATAACAATGAAAGATGAGAGTGATGGAAGAGTAAGTTTCAGTTGTTCCATTTTTTATGATACTCCCTCTGTTTCAAATCTTTTATTATACTCCCTCTGTTTCAAATCTTTTTATCTGTATTCTTATTTAATTTCATTAGCTTTTCTAATTTAATACAATATTTTATTACATTAAAACTTAAATACTTGCACCCGGAGGGTGCATATATTTGCTAGTATTTAATAATGGAGATTGTATGTTTGTCTGTAACCAAAACTATATCACTACTCAACTCACAATTCCCTTAGTTATTTACACCACATTCTCCATTCAATAAGACTGCATGTTTTAAGATGAAAATATCATAAAATGTGTTCTTAATAACAATTAAGTTCATTTCAAATAATGCACAAGAATAATTAAGAACACATTTTGATATTTTCATGTTAAAACATAAGTCATATTTACTGTAGAATAATCATATTAAGTCCAATTAGCGTTGAAAGATTCTGCCCAAATAAACTTTATATGTATTGGTTTGGTGGTTGGTTTTGAAGGCTATCACAATGCAAGCGTAAAGAAAATTAAGGTAACTGTAGAATAGTAAGTCCAATTACCGTCGAATTGGCAAACAAGACAGCAAGCAGTCGTAACCCAATACGATTCTGGTATGCTGTAAAGACCACTGCAAAGTGGCAGGATTTATGGAGCCTCAGAGGATCCTACAAACCAAGCAGCCAATCAGGACTTAGGGAATGGAATCACCCAAATGCATAAGTGGACTATTCTGAATTCCCATAAGTACCAGTTGTCTTAACACTGGTTCAGTTGTGCTTGGACAGTCACATTGCTCAAACCAATTGTTGACTGACTGACTTCAATATAAAGATTTTGATTTTAATTAAATTTCATTTAACGTAACATTCTCTCTCTCTCCTCACACACACAAGTGCTTTTTTATTTTATTTACTTGTAATTTAAAATATTTAAAAAAAAAAAAAAAAAAAAAAAGGAAGAAAAGAGAAAACAATCTTACCACAGCCTGTTCTTCCTGGTAGTGAGACTAAACTCTAATTCATTTAATGAATCTTATATAAGAAGAACTCCATTGCCATTGGTTGGGGGTCACATGACCAGTAATATAAAGCGATGGTCAACAGGAGGCGAGGTTAGTGAAAGTCAGTTGCTGAGGGGGAGAGAGTCGGGGTTTGATCAGCCCTGAGTAGTGTCCTGGGGGAGGAAATCCGATGCTGAAAGACCAAAAATTTCCAGTGATCCCAGGGATACATCGCTGACGACTCACCCCCACAATCATCTAACAGATGTATTTTGGGAAATTTATATAAATGCACACACACACACCGTTTTTTTTCTCTATTTTTATTTTTCTGAAACTGATTGTTTTAAGCAGTAATGTAAGTAAAACAATGGTATTTTTGGGACAAGGCTATTGCGGATGGCAGTGGTAGATAAAGGGTTAAAAGACTTAAGAATGAGTCTCTAACAGTTGGAGTGGCCTTGACATCAGTGAATACAGAAATACTTACTCTTGGGGCCTCAGCAGATCGTTCAATGGAAGCGTAGGAGAGTTCAGGATCAACAATGTCACCGGCCAAACGTTCACATGGATTCTGGATTTAAAACAAAAGTGAAAATAAAGAATTAAATATCTTAATATAATGGAGATTGTGTGGCTGTTTGTCTGTAACCGAAACTATATCACTACCCAAGTCACAATTCCCTTATTTACGACCCATTCTCCATAATTTTATTTAAACCTAAATTATTAATACTGTTGACCATATCTACATACTAATAACATGTAATTGTATTTATATATACAACAAAATAGTGGTTTACAGTGTGAATGGGAAGGCTAATTTGCATATTGATATTAGAAATTTGATTTTAATAAATATCTGCTTGGTATTATTGATTTCTAATTGTTTGGTTTTCTGACTTTGTAGGCATGCCCATGTGTGTTAGAAACATGAAGATCAAAAAGGTGCTCAAGGTTACTGTTGGTAAGATGATTAATGAGATTATATATATATATATATATATATATATATAAAGTAAAGTAAAGTCATCGGGGAAGCCTAAAGTCGGTATCAGCCAGTCAGCGAGGGAGTCTATCCCCTTTTCAAGTGCTAGACCAAAGAGATTGTTTCGGCGTCTGAGGTGGAGCGCCACACCTACCATCAGCTCCTTACTTTACCGCACAGATCCCTGTACTACTCATACGCTGAGTTGGCGAGGACCGGTATCGAACTAGGAACCTTGTGGTTTCTAGCCGAACGCTCTACCGACTGAGCTAACCCGGCCCATATATATATATATATATATATATATATATATAAAATAAAGAGAGAGAGAGAAACATGGAGATGTTCATAAGAATGTGCACACACATATGCATACGTTGATATGAATTGAGATGTGATAGAGATTTTCCCTGCTATATTATTTCATATTCCATAATTCCTTGGCCAAAATTCCCCTTATTTATTGAATGACCCATGTAGATGTTTGTAAACACTTACCGAGTGAAGGTTTAAATAATTGAGATGGATGAAGAGATGCAAAAAGTCTGGTTCCTTTTTGAGGCGATTGTTTGAAAGGTCGAGGTAGGTCAATTTGATGAGATTTTTAAACGTCTCAGGTAATTCATACATCTGTTGAAAAAAAAAGATAAAAAATAAAGAAAACAGCATAGTAACTGTAAATAAAGCCCTCCCCCCAAAAAAAACTGTAATAAATCCCCCACCCCCCAAAAAAACAACAAATAATGAAAGAAAACTGCAGTTTTAACAGTATGACCCCCCCAGAAAAAAAAAAAAAAAAAAAAAAAAAAAACGGTAATGGGAGAAAACTGTAACAATATGAAGCTCCTCTGCCCCCCCACCAAAAAAAAAAGTTGCTCCCCTTTGATTAGTAGGAGACTGATGAGAAACCCCGGAAATGGGGTTTCTGCCACACATGTATATATGTATATAAATGAATTGATATTCACTGTATTTCTTTTATGGTCACATTATCTTGACAATAAGTGGCTAACATGCTGCTTTGAAACCAATGGTAACAATCACACCTCAAAAGAACTTCTGTTATTAGTGATATATATATATATATATATATATATATATATATATATATATATAAAAAAGATACATTGCAGGATTTTAGACACATTAAGAAATAAAGTTTTACATAATATATGGTGTGGTTAATTAAGACCTAACAAAAATAGTTGCTTCCCTTTGATCAGTAGGGGACTAATGGGAAACCCGGAAATGGGGTTTTCGCCACGTCACTTTTGGATTGGGTTTGGTTGTGAGTGGACGCAACGGACGTGCATCAGCATGGTTGGGCTAGTTAAGCCATTTCTAGGGTAGAAGGATTCTCTACCCCGTGTTAAATAAAACCTTTTTAATTTTCCAACAACCTAGTCTTGCATTATCATTTCAGTCTTCCATATTTTTATCTGTATGTAAAAACAAATATTTGTCCTCATCTTTATTGTGTATAAACACAATGTTTAGGCCACATTAATCTCGGACTGTTCAGGTGTTTTTTTTAAATTTACATTGAATAATCTTTAGATAATTTATCCATGACTTTAAATGTAGTTTCAGAGCTAAAATCCTTACCATTCATTCCAAGGTGCTCAAAGCAGCACAAATGCCACCAGAATCGAGCAACAATGAATGCAAGATCTGAACGCTCACACATTCAAAAGAGAAAAATGTTGGAATAATTTTTGGACCAAATAACCAATAAGCACCCCAGCTGGAAGCTGTTTTGAAAAGAACACATTTTGCTTTTCACCATAAACTCCCAGTTGTTGGTTTACAAATAACAGATGATTTTTTTTTTGCATAAGAATTTCACTAAGATTTTTTTTAAAGTTTCTTCATGTATATTTACAACCCAAAGGCTTAAGTTTTTATACTTAAATAGTTTTCGATTTTAATAGAAAAAAAAAATTAGTTATTTCATGTGGTTGTTAATTCTATAGGATTTTTTAAAAGCATGGGGTGCCCAATGAGAATCGAACAATGGTCTGCAAATCTAGCTTGCTAACCATTACACCACGTGAGGTGCCCCTAATTTAAAAAAAAAAACTATTTCAATATAAGAATGACACATTCTTATATTAAAATAGTTTTTATTTAATCAGAAAAGAAATGCAGATATGTTTATTTAAATGAAAATAGTTTTTATTTAGAAAATATTTTTTATGTTTATTTAAATAAAAAGATGTTGTTCAGAAATGGTATCACACAATTTATAAAGTTTATTTTTCCTGTGCCTCTCGTACCACAACCAGAAGTGTACAGTGAAAAGTAAAAGGTGTTCCTTTCAAGGCGGCTCCCACCTGGGGTGCCTATTGGATACGGGGTCCTAATTAATATAGTTATTTACTAAGCTTAGCTTAGATGTGGCAAAAGGCCAGAAGTATGGGGTGCCCAATGAGAATCGAACAATGGTCTGCAAATCTAGCTTGCTAACCATTACACCATGTGAGGTGCCCCTAATTTTTTTTTATATAAGGTGTGCTGGAGGTCACAACTTAAATTTATAGACTCTTCCTGACCACTTGGATTGAATAGAGGGTTGATTAATTATTTAAATGCGGATTTTGAAAAGAGTTCAGTTGCTCCTGCTTGGATACTACACAACACGGATCAAACTTTATGCCACAAGGGATCTCCACTGTAAAGTGCTCTTACCTGAAGCCTAACAAAATGGTCACAAGAATCTAAAGAGAAAAAGTTCCAAATTCTTCAAAAACTTACTTTATTGTTGCTCACTTCAAGATGGTTTAGAAGTGGCAAATTCCCAAAATTTTCAGGAAGTCTTTGTAGACAATTTCTTGATAATAGACATAATTCTAAAGACTGAAGTTGGCAGAAAGAGTCTGGTAACGTCTCGAGACAATTCTGAACTGAAACGAAAAAAAAAAAAAAGGTGAATATAAAAGACATGAATGTAAAACGATGATGAAGATAGCTTTTTGATTTAGTGCATCCTGGGACACACACACATCTGATTTGATGTCTGCAGGAAAATTCATGGGTCCTAACTGAAGTTTCTTAATGGATTGTAGGATTTTTATTCATGATCTGGGGAAACGACTAAAGCCGTCTAAATCCTACCTTGTAACCTGTGGTTTGGTTTGTTTTACGGCATATCAACCTCAGTGGGTCATTTAATGCTGAATAAGTTTTGAAATAAAATTCATTCTTAATGGATACTCAATTTTTTTAATATAAACTCATGTTTTTCTATTTAACCCATAGATGGGACCCTAAAAAGTACTACCACTCCGGGTAGTGGACCAGGGAACAATGGTGATGAAGAGGTGCTCCACATTCTCCAGCACTGGAACCTCACCATCAGATAGAGTTTAACGTCATTGCCAGGACATGAAGACCCTCAGCCAGTGCCTTCTAGCACGTATATGATAAAAAGGGGTTGGGGGTTTCCATAAGGGCAATAGGGTTGGGGCAATCATATAGATGCTAGGGCTTGACATGACCAGCTGATTGATCAAAGGGAGCCTCTCAGACTATTGAAATGTATTTACAGTTAGTTTGAAATGGTGGGGGAAGAAAAAAGAAAAAGACTGGGATGCAGGGATATGATTTTACTGCATCCTTTTAGATTTTTGTGTGTCAGGAACACAGGACACGTACCTATCAGCATCTTAAATGTATTTACCAACTACTATGCATTAGATCTCATTTTAATTTTTTTTTTTTTTAAATGAGGCTTGATAATTTGTATTATTTAGGTTTTTTTGGACTGTTGTCCTCATCTTTATTGTTATATACACAATGTTTTGGGTGATGTAAAATTCTAGGTAAAAAGAACATTAGGTTTATAGTTTCCTGTTGGAGATATGGCGCAACGGATATAAGGGTTGAGTTAATACAGTTCTAAGTGACAATCATCTGGAGGTTGTAGGTTCAATCCTGACTACATGCATTTAATTTAAATTCATTTATAGATTAATCATTCTCAGTTTTATGTGATCTCCAAAGTTTGGAAAATACAACTTTTAAAATCGCTTTGAGGAAAATCGAGTTTAAAAAGGGTTCTAAATTGGGGGTTCTATTTACAATGTTCATATAATGTTAAATTGGGCACTGATTTTGTGTTCACCTGAAATTTATTAGCTTAGTTGGTAGATCATTCGGCTAGAAACCTCAAGGATCCTAGTTTGATACCAGCCCTCGCCAACTCTGCATATGAGTATGGTTTGGTTTAGTTTTGTGGCATATCAACCTCGGTGGGTCATTTAATGCCGACAAAGTTGTGAAATAAATTAATTCTTAATGCATAATACAATTTTGTTTATCAACTCATGTTTTTCTATTTAACCCATAGATGGGACCCTAACAGGTACTACCACTCCGGGTCAGAGTGGACCAGGGAGCAATGGTGATGAAAGGGGGGCTCCACATTCCCCAAACCTCCAAAACTGGAACCTCACCATCAGATAGAGTTTAACGTCATTCCCAGGACATGAAGACCCTCAGTCACCGCCTTCTAGCACCCATGATATAAAGGGGTTGGGGCTTGCCATAAGGGCAATAGGGTTGGGGCAATCATATAGGTGCTAGGGCTTGACGTGACCAGCCAATTGATCGGAGGAGGCCACTCCGACCGCCCGTCTAGCCAAAGATAGGGCCAAAGTGGAGTATTGCAAATCATGAACTGCTCATCCACCTCATCACGGGTCGCCACCCATGGCCAACAGGTGGCCCCATTGGGGGAGTCTTACTACTCTGCAGAGGTGCATTCTAACGCCCCAGCCAACAGGGTAGTGTGTATGTGTAGCACAGGGATCTGTGTGGTAAAGTAAGCAACTGATGGTAGGTGTGGCGCACACCCTCAGACGCAGATTGGCTGATACCAACTTTAGGCCACCCCGACGACTTACTTTTACTTACCTAAGGCTGTAAATAATGTGTTCAATTTATATTGTATATATAGTGCAACATTTGATCCTGATTTTATGTCCAGTGTAAATAAAATATATCTAACTTACTGTGACGGAGAATGAGAAAGGAAAGGGAGCAAGACATTGTCTTGCCTGCCGGGATCGAACTCGCGTCCTTCCGCATGCAAAAACAAATGCGATTTGGGCACTGGACGGATGCGAGGTTCGACTGATGTGCCCGGATGTTTGGGTAAATATGTCCATAAATAACAAGTGAGTCGAGCGCTGGGCAGTCAGCAGATGATGACGAAGCGCTTTGCAAACGACCCAGTAAAGAAATGGATTTTAGCCCAACAGAAACAAAACTAAATAGGAATTGTGATTTTGAACTGTTAAAGATCATTTCGACTACGGATTTTCCAGCTGCTAGACGAAGACGAAGAATGTGTTAACCAAAAAGAAAGTTTGGCGTGGGAGAAGACGGCAGACTCGCTTCTTTTTGCCCCCCCCTCTATTTCCCCCCCCTTCTATACTTACCTAGATTAATCATCTTGCGATTTACAAGGTCGTCAAGTTATTTGTAAGAAAAAATTATGTTTAAAAGGGCTCTAAAGAGGGGGTTCAATTTACAATATAGATTTAATGCTATATGAGACCCTGATTTTGTGTCCAGTGTCATTTTGATATATTTACTTACCAAGGTTAATCATTCTACGATTTACAACGTCCAAAATTATTTGTAAGAAAAAATTATGTTTTAAAGGGCTCTAAATAGGGGGTTCAATTTACAATATACATATAATGCTATACGAGACCCTGATTTTGTGTCCAGTGTCATTTTGATATATTTACTTACCAAGGTTAATCATTCTACGATTTACAACGTCCCCAAAAATATTTGTAAGAAAAAATAAGATTAACAGGGTTCTAAAATCAGGGTTCAATTTACAATATACATATAATGCTATACTGGACCCCGATTTTGTGTCCAGTATAAATAAAACTTTTACTTACCTAGGTTTATCATTCTAAGATTTACAAGGTCCCCAAAGTTATTGGGAAGATGTTTTAATTGGTTTCCATCCAAACTCAACAGAGTCACTTTTTTCAGCTGACAAAAACTTTTTGGCAGGGAGGTGAGAAAATTCCCAGTGGCCCAAGGCCTCTTTTGATTCTCAAATGGATTTCTGCCGAGATTCAAGCAGGACAGTTCGGTGAGGCCGCCGAAACCATCGGCCAGCATACACAACTTGTTCTCACACACGTCGAGCATCTGCAGACTTGCTGCAACTTTACCGAAAGCCTTGAAATCCGACCAGTTTGAAATCTGGTTCTCGCCGAGGTGCAGTTCCTGGATGCTCCTCGCCTGGGCCAACCAGGGCGGCAGGGATTTCAGGAGATTCTTTTGCACGTAAACCCGTCGTATCGTTTCCGCCGACCGGAAAACAGCAGGCAGGATCTCTAGCAAGTTGTTGGAGACGTCGAGGGTGTCCAGTTGTTCCAATTCGGAAATTCCGCTTGGTAAGGATTTTAACAAATTATCATTTACAACTAGCAGGGATAATAGTTTCAAGTTTTTAATACTCTGTGGGAGATGTGTTAAGCAGTTCAGTTCGGCCTGTAATGAATACAGATGATGCAGCTGACCAATGGAATCTGGCAGTTGTTCCAATTTATTCTGACTGACATTAATGACCTCTATACTGGTCAATTGACCCAATTCGTAAGGCAGGGTCGTCAAGTCGCAAGCGACAAGTTTCAAAACCGTGACCCCGTAGTGAAACAAATTTTGATCTAAATGTCCAATACAATACAGCAACTGATGCAATTCTCCGACTGATTCAATAACAAGCTCATCACAATGTCCATAACCATTGTTTTCTGTGCCGCAGGGGTCAGAATCGGGACTCCGTTTATCGACAACATCATTATTATTATCTATACGTAAACCTAAGAGTGTATCCTGAATGTTACTGGCTGTGGAATCTGCTTCACCACATCCTGACGTTGATATATTCTCTGCAGACTTTGAGGTTCCTTTTGGAGTTTTGTTTCGGGGTTTTCGGTTAAGTGGTTCCAATTCCTTGCTGTTCTTGGTCTTGCCTGCTGCAAGACTTTTCTTGGAATGTGAGGATCGTCCGCGTTTTTTCTTTACCCGGTTCTTCAACGTTTCCTTATCATCGGCTTCCTTGCTTGTTTCATTCATGGTTAACTTTCAGGGAAATCTCCTGAAAAAAGTAAAAAAAGAAGAATAAAAATTTAATAGTCTATACCATTAAAAGAAATATTCTGCAAAACTGTCTCATCTATATATGGGGGGGGGGGAGTCAAAAAGTAATGCCATTTTGTTTAGGACAGGTATAATTACAAACACAGTGTTGGGTAATTGTCTGTCAAATTTCTTTCTTTAAAAAGCAGGCATTCTAATTTAGAAAATTTATTAACAAAAAAACCCAAAAAACAAAGACGTATTATTATGCTTTGGGATCACCATACTTTGTAGCGTAATTATTGCGATCTACAGGGAATTTGGGGATTGAAAGAAGAAAGAGAGGAAAAAGAAATTTGGAAGAGTAACAACACTCAAAGGGGTGCCAGTAATTTGACTGACGAATGACCCCAGAAATAGATTTTAAAATAAAAACGGAAGTTCTGGGATTTGACCGGAAATGGATGTGATGCTGGGACAAGAAACGGAAGAGTAAAAAAAGCTTTCTTTTTTGTCTGGGCTCTGGTGGGAGTCAGACGTGGATCCCGGTTCCCCCTATGGGTTTGACATAGTAGTACTGAACATGATTTAGGATAGCATAATTTGACCGTACTCTCTCTCTCTCTCTTTCCTTCTCTCTGAAAAGAACCCATGTGCCCGAAAGGAATAAACAACCCTTTGTGACTATACAACTTGCGTGTGTTGTTTCTGAACTAACAACGACTACTACTACAACAACTCGAGTTTGGCCTATGCAACATATATTGTTCTGCTACAACTTTAGAAAAAAAAAAAAAGGTTTGGTCATATTACAGATAGTAAATGTAATCAGAGACAAAAACGACTTTAACAATAAGAATTTACAATTCTAAATACTGAAATTGGGGTTTTCTTTAGGTTAACGCATTCCCAAATTTTTCAGCTTTTTTTTCTTCTCTTTTTGTTGTAAGGAATCCTCCCTTCAAATTAGCAGCAGGAGCCACCCTCATACGCTCTTTTGGTTTGGTTTATGGCATATCAACCTCAGTGGGTCATTCAATGTCAACAAAGTTTGGAAATAATTTCATTCTTAAGGGATACTCAATTTCTTTTATAAATACATTTTTCTATTTAACCCAATAATAACGGGACCCTAAAGGTCCTACCACTCATCAGATAGATTTTAACGTCATTCCCAGGACATGAAGACCCTCAGCCACTACCTTCTAGCACATATATGATAAAAAGGGTTGGGGCAATCATATAGGTGCTACGACTTTATATAACCAGCCAATTCTGGCTTGCCCTCGCGTAAAAGTTCTAAATTTTGGGAAGAAACAAAGCAGTACGTCTACCATTCTCCCGTCTCTTTTCACAAGCCACATAAGTCGTCTTTCGAACCAGTTGAGCACACCGTAATTCAGTGGCAAGTGCTTCCAGGTACTTATCTATATTATTAATAGGTACAATTATCTTCACCCTTATGCAAATTCTATATCAGTACAATAGAAATTACTAAAACCCCATTTGGCCAGATAGGTTTTCAAATTTAGACTTAAATGAAAGTAACACCCTCTTATTTGAATGTCAGAAAATACAGTTTTCATAGCACCGTGTACTGATCACGTGACCAGCGGTTAACATGTTTTTCCCTGTAGAATTAAAGCAAACACATATTTATATTAAGTATACCCAATTTTTCGTCTGCTAAAAATTTTAAAAACAAATTAAAATTAATTAAATCTATTATTTAAGGTCAAACTTTTGTCTAAAATGATAAGTAGTAACATAATGACCATCATTAGAAAAAGAAAATATCATTACATATGCAGTTTATTTTTAATACTTTTAAAACGATTAGTTTTGGCCAATTTCGTTCGCCATTTTGGCTCTTTTTATATGGTATAAAGGGTTTGTTTACAAATTTAATGTAACATTTGCGATTGCAAAATTTTTTACTAAAACTCAGGGAATTATCCGATTTTAATGAAATTTTCAGTATCGATTTATCAATTAATGAATTTTACAATGCATCAGTTGTTTTATTTCAAAACTTTAATTAAATATTTTTGCTATGAAAAATTAATATATAAAATTAATTTAAAATAAAAATATTCTGATGTTAAGTTTAAAATGATATATTTTTAGATTCTAGAAATAAATATCTACTTAATGCAAACCTTATTTTACTCAATCAAAGTATACGCTTTGAAGAAAAACTATTGAAAATGTAGCCCCCCTCCCTTTTTAAGCAGAAAAAATATCAATGTATATTTTTTTTTTTATAAGATAATAGCCAATTAAATAATTATCGAAATGGGTAAAAAAGAAATCTCCAAAAAATGAATGGTTTATTATTCTTTTTACATTTTATTTTCCGATTTTCGATACTTATTTTCTTATAAAATATTCCACTTAAATTTTTTTTTCTATTTACAACTTCGGTCTTCAAACAAGGACTAACTAACCGAGATTTTACACCCCCAAAATAAAGGGGGGTTAAAATTAAGTGACCTGAAAAAAATGAGAAAGTTTTGAAATAAAATAAATAATGCATTAAAAAGATCATTCATTGATAAATAAACACTGAAAATTTCGTTAAAATCCGATAATTCCCTGATTTTTTGTAAATTATTTTCTGAGGTGGGGGGGGACTAAATTCATTTGGTCAAAAAAAAACATTTTAGGACAATTTTGGGTATATATGGCTGTTCAAATAAGACCATTTCCTGGTTTTTGTTTTTTGTTTTGTTTTTAAATCATAGTTGGGTGCCAGTAGCATTTGACACTATCCTTGTGTTTTCTCAGATGACTCACCAGGTCAGACCTGGAGAGACATACTCTTTCACATAACTTCTCCACTTTGAATGTATATATATATAATTAATATACTTATATATAATATATATTTCATAAAAAAAGAAGGACCGCAAAATGAATTTTGTTTTTCAAAAGATTTATTTTACTTCAGCAACACGTGTTTCGGATCTTCTCATATAATCTTCAGGCTTTGTTTAACCACTGGTTAACTGGTTATATCATATACAGCTGGTTATAATATAATAATAATATATTATATATATATATATATATATATATATATATATATATATATATATATATATATATATATAATTATTATTATATATTATATATAGCTATCGGCAATCTTGAGGGTAGACAACCCATTATTAACCGAATTAACTTTGAAACTAGTGACAATATTCTAAAATATTTAAAATAGAATAATTTATATTCCATTTTAAACATTTTGGAATATAAATATTTTAAGTTAAAATAGAACAATTTTTATTCTAAATTACATTTGTTTATTATTAGAAATATTTAAAAAATAAACTGCCATAATTATTTAGCGTCTCTTGGCCGAATGATGGAACTTGGGTTTTCTTACAATTTTTATAATATTACATATTGTCGGATTTACTTCCACTTATTTTATCATTTTTTTTTCTAGTTTCTTAATTTTTAAATAAATGATAACACAAATAAATAAAAAGCCAAAGATTCCGACCAAAAGTGAACCATAGCGACCACATGGCGAATACGGACTACTTTAAAATTCTTATTTTTGATTATTAAAAAAACAAAAAAAACAAAAAAAAACAACTTTTGAGTACATTGAATTAAGCACCAAATAATCTGATTTAAAAATTATATGAAAAAAATTATTTTTTAGAATACTTAGGAGGAGGGGGGGGGGGTAAATTCGTCATGTAAATGTCTTGTAAAATTCACCCCCAACCGGTGCTTATAATAAATACATGCGGGTGCAAAAGTATGTATACACTGTAGTGTCATATTCTACTGAAGTGAAAGTGACATATCTTAAGTAAATAAAAATGAATGTATATTTACTTGTTTCCTTTTATTCACTTCAGGTAAATTGTCAATTTAACGATGGCCGGTAATTTGTTTCAGAGTGTCTGCATGGGTGTCTGTTCTCGATTAGAGGAGTCTGTGAACTCTGAATGCAATTTCACTGAGGGAATCAGAACTTCTTACTAAAAACAAATGTTGCAGATACATTGTTGTAAATGCAACATTTGTTTGTTTGTATAAATAAATACAATGAGTAAATGTATGTATTTTCCCCCGTTTTTTTTATAACTGTATACCTACTTTTGCACCCCCTGTATATTATATTATACACACACACACACACAGGGAGTATAAAAGTAGGTATACGTAGGTATCTCCATTTTCGGGTCACGTGATCAGTTTAAACTATATTGAGTTATAAAAAAAAATAAAAATAAAAAAATGGGAAAAACACATACATTATAAAAATGAAAATTAGTTTCCAAGGTGAAACGAGGAAATGCAATACATTATTATTATTATTATTATATAATGTATATTGTATTACATTTATTATATTTCCTCGGTTCACCTTGGAAACTAATTTTTCATTTATATTTATTGAATATACTAAAAATAATAACCGTCGTTTGAACAGAATATTTCAATTAGATATTATAATACACTTGTTCCTTAATCTTCCGACCGTTATCATCTTGCAACCACACTCTGGTTAAAAATTAGACTATCCAAATCTTCCAAGATGAAATGAAAACATGTAAATCCTGATTATCTGGTGTTGCTTATCCGCCGAATTCTTATTTTTTTATGAGTGTCGTCACCTTAGCTAAATAATGGACTATTCATTTTTTATTATAAAGAAAACGGAAGAAAAAGGATATGCAGAAAAAATATAAGAAAGAAAGAAACAGAGAGGGGGTGAGCGTGTGGAAGCGATAATACTAATCTGTTTCAATTGAACATAAGGAAATTATGAGAGAGAGAGAGAGAGAGTTAAATCAAGATTATTATACTTTTTACATATTGAACTTATTTTAATAGCTCTTAAGTGAACATATGAAACGTTGTAATAATTAAAATAGCATACTGTGGTATACCCACAGGTCCTGCTAGTTAAATATTATCAAATCCATAAGACGATATAAAATAATAATACAAAAACCCTATATATTTGCTAGGTACCACCAATTTTCCCTGTGAAATCCCCCCCCCCCTATTTAACACAATAAAAATTGCATAAAGGTTAATATTATCTTGAAAAATTTTTATCCATTCGAAAGAAGAAACATTAACAAAAAACTTATAATGATTTTTTAAAAATATTTTCAGAAATAATGAAAATTATAAACGAAAAACAAGATTTACATTTTTTGGTTGTACCTAATACTTACAATATGGAGCGAGGTAAAAAAAAAAAAAAAAAAATCAAATAATGAATTTAAAAAAAAATGCCTGAAAAGCTGTAAATAAATTTGGAAGAAAAATATGTTAAATAAATTACCAATTTCAAGGTTTTTCTTTTGAAAATTCACAGAAAGCCGTTCCTAATGTTAATCCATAAATAAAACACATTTGAAGAGATTTGAACCCATTTTCTTCTTTTGACACCGTCTTGGCCAAAAGTACATCTCGACCCTTCAATACAAAAATATGTAGAAATCCTTAGTTTCGTATAAATATTTTTTTTTCAACTCTTCAAGATATATATATATATATATATATATTTTTTTTTTTTTCTTATAGTAATTTTAAGCTTGATTATTTAAAAACCTTTTTTTAATTTATATTTATTTATCGACTGTTGTTTTTACAAAAAAATAAAAAATAAAATAAAAACAAAATAAAAAAAGACGCAAGCTGAATTCGTAATTTTAGCGCCCGGACTCCTGCCCTAATTACGCTATGATTTTATTTGCCGGCGTCATGCCTAATTCCGGCCGAATGTATAAATTTTCCGAGTCGTCTTTCCATCGGCAAATTAATGTACAATATAGATATTTCACAATACCCCCTCCCTCCAGCTTTTTATCGGCAAATCAATTAAGATAATTTACATCCACTTGTCACTGTTTATTTATTTATTTGTTTTTTTATTAAATTTGTAAAAATATAAATAAACTCAAATTTCAAATATTTATCGTGCTGTATTTCTCATTTTTTATTTATTGAAATTAATACAAATTTAATCTATAAAAAAAAAAAAAAAAAAGCATTTTTTAAACTGAGGTGGGGTTGTAAAATACCTAAATTGATTTGCCGATAAAAAGCTGGGGGTGACTTTGTAAAATATTTACACTAATTTGCCGATAAAAGCGAGAAACACGACTCGGAAAATATTTACGTTTGGCCGGAATTAGGCATGACGCCGGCAAAGAAAAACATAGCATAATTAGGACAGGAAACCGGGACGACAAAACGTTAAAATTGCCGCTGAATAATCGTTCGACTTTTTTAAAATGGTTACATCCGATTGGAATGTTTGTAAAATTCCGTAATTCCAACAAAAACTCTCATTGACAAAACTCAAACACATCGTATGAATTTATTTTCTTACAAAAAAAAAAAAAAAAAAAAAAAAATCCTGTAATTTTGATCTTAGTCGTCCCGGTCCCCTGCCCTAATTTACGCTATTTTTTTTTGTAGCGATTCAGCATCAGGCGAATTTCTTGCCCAACTTAAATATTTTAAAATATATTTTTGTCGCTTTTTGTCGGCAAATTAATGAAGATATTTTACACGTCCCCCCTCCCCAGATTTGAATCGGCCAATCAATGTAGATATCTTGCAACACTTTCATTAAAAAAAAATCGATTGATTTGGTACAAATTTAAATTGAAATCCAATTATGAAATCCTTGTATATAAATTAATATTCTATTTTACTTAGAGGATTAATAAATAAACTACAAAATATAAATTAAAGTAACAATTATTTTATTTTTGACAGAGTTATCGTTCTTTTATTAAAGCCTCGTTCTGATTTTGTGGTTTATACAAAATATTGACTGTGCAACACGTGCGTTTCTTAGTTTCATGAGAGAGCGTCTCCATAATAGTGTAGCAAGTTGTGAGTTATTTTATATATAGGTTATACACAACTTATTAATGTTATATCAGAGAGAAGATATCTCTTATGATTCACAATTCTTACTCACAAAATACTCCTCGCTAGCATAAAACATCAAAACTCAAGTCGGAGGCAACAAGCGGAAATGAACTCAATGGTACCCTATCACGAAGTGACCAATTCGACGCAGTTCTGCGCATAGGCTCGGATTGAGTTACGCTTGAAGGGAATTCCAAAACAAACAAAAAATAATGTTGTAAGGAATCCGGATTTTCAGCCAATGAAAAATCTTCCCGCTAAACACCCCAAAGGCATTCTGGAGCCTACGTCGCTAGCATATAAACCCAGGCATTTTTGAGAATCGGCAGTTGACGAACGAGAATATCACCAGGCGGGCAGGATCAGAAGGCCGCTGTTTTCCCACTACCACGTCACGCCCTCGCCCACCCGGACACTCAGCTTTACTTCAACACCTCACCGTAGCCGGGCGACATCCTAACCCCCTTGACCACTACAGCGCTACCCACTACAACTCACTGAGATATTCCTGACTTATTTCCCGCACCAAGTGACCGTATCAACTCAACTTCTACTACCTCACGCCTTGCACCAGGCCAAAAGAGAACTGACGTATTATCATACGATACCTACACCTCACCGACCCCACGGCCATTCCTGACTTACGACCCCTCGGCCACTCCAGAGAACTACTACGATTATCTACATCAACAGCAACAACAATTTTCACACTCGTTATTTCAATAAACGATTTTTATCCAATTCATCTTGTCCATTATTCTTCTTTGCAAACCATACGCTTTTACGGATATCCTAAGACATAACATTAACTTTAAACAAAACTCAACACAATGGAAAAATAACGGAGTCGTATTAAAATAAACAATCTGTATTAAATAGAGTTACAAAAATGTAGAACAGCATACCGGGCAAAGTCCTTTCTTTTATATTGTGGTATTAATAGTTCATATTTTATCTTCTTTCATTTTCTGATAATGGAGCTGACTTGTTGCGTGACGACTCTTGCTTGTCATCCTCAGAACTACTGAAAATTCCCGCGTCTTCTTTTTGGCGCTCGATTTTTGAATTCAGCGTCTGTTGGTTTCCGTTACTGCATTTTTGGAATTCTTACTCCCCCCTTTCTTAAAACAATCGGCAACTGCCATTTTATTAACCATTACAATAGTGTAAAATAGTTAGGACACTAGTCAGGCAGATCCATTTACATGGTAGACTGTGAATTCAGGGGCGTAATTTTCTTTTACTATATTCTACCAGACAGATGTTAGTGGAATATGAAATAAAGTCCAATGGGTGCTAACGCAGAATTGCATTCCGGCCTCATGCCTTAAAAACGCTAGGCGGTAATAGCTGAAAAAAAAAAAACAACCTGTTCTACTATTGTACAATTGCGATACCATGAAATAACAGATTTTTTAACATTAAAAATGACCTGACATTTTGTCTTTATTAAATTATAAAAAAATATCTAAATATTCAGATTATTTATTGGATTGAAGACGTTTTTATCGACAAATTATGTTTTTTCGTGGTTTGAAGGCATTAAAAGTAAGCCATATTTTTATGGACAAGTAAATGTAAATATTTAGCCCCCTCCTTAAAATATTTTAAAGAGGGGGAGGGTTAAGATATTTACATTTACTTGTCGAAAAATGACTGGAAGGGGTAAAATATTGCATTAACTTTTCGGGAAAAACGCCCTAAGCGCTGGTTGTTTTTTTTTTTTTCAGCAGGCGCTTCATTCGTATAGCCGGTTGTTTTCTCAGCTATCACCGCCTAGCGTTTTTTTAAGGCAGGAGGCCGGGACGCAATTCTGCGAATAGCACCGTCCAATGTCTATATATTTTTATTTTTCAACTGGGATTAATACTTTTAATAAAAATAAAACTCTAATGAAGGCATATTTATTTCAGTCTACCCCATTACTACAGAATAGTGAGTTCGATCCTCACTGAATGCCCCATGATTGTGACCTTGTGTTACATCCTACTCGTGGTGAACGGGTTGGATAAACAGTAATAGCGACAAAATGTCGACTTGGTGCAATTTTGACCTTTTGTTGTCCCGGCTTCTCCTCTCCTTATTTACAAGGTACCACCAATTTTCCCTGTGAACTTTATCCCCCTTCCCCACTCCCGCTATATCTAACACAATGAAACTTACCTAAAAGTTAATAGGTAATTTATGAGGAAGTGCGTCCCGGTCTCCTGCCTCAAAAATTGCTAACCGGTGACTATTAAAATAACAACCCAGCTCAGTCTATTCAAAACTATCCATCTTCATATCTATCTATCTCAATTTGTTCATATTTATCTATATTACTTTAAATACTAAGATTTTTTTTATTCATGTTTGTTAAATGTCTTGTTTTTAGTTTAAATAAACAAGAATTACGACAAAAAAAGATGCGACCCCCCCCCCAAATACATTTACTTGTCGAAAATATCTATCTATCTCCATTTGTTCGTGTCTATCTATATTATTTTGTTTGTTTATCTATCTATCTATCTATCTCAGTCTATTCAAAACTATATATCCATCTTCATATCTAAACAAGAATTACGATAAACAAACAAGAATTACGACGAGCTGGGGTTGTTATTTTGATAGTCACCGGGTAGCAATTCCTTAGGCAGGAGACCGAGACGCACTTCCTCATAAATTACCAGTTAATATTATCTTGTAAAATAGCTGAAAAAACAACCCCCGCCTACGAATGAAGTCCCTAACTGTAGCGGTGCCAGCTGTACATGAAAAAATAATTTGTCGATTGAAGGCGTTTTTATCGACAAATTATTATTATCATTATTTTTTGTGGTTTGAAGGTGTTAAAAGTAAACCATATTTTTGAAAATATTGACCCCCCCCCCAACAACGACAACTAGCGCTTAAGGCGAAAAGTTAATGAGATATTTTACCCCCTCTAGTCTTTTTCGACACGTAAATGTAAATATTTTAACCCTCTTTAAAATATTTGGGGGGGGGGGCTAAATATTTACATTTACTTGTTGATAAAAATATGGCTTACATTGAACGCCTTCAAACGACTAAAAAAAAAAAAATTGTCGATAAAAACGTCTTCAATCAACAAATTATTTTTCATATACAGCAGGCATTCGTAGGTGGGGTTGTTTGTTTTTTCAGCTATCACCGCCTAGCATCGTTTAAGGCAGGTGGTCAGGACGCAATTCTGCGAATAGCACCATCCTGTTAACCCATTAATTCTTTAATTTAATACTTCACCATTTTTTTCTTGTATTTAGGAATTAAGACAATATTATTTCAGACATTCCTTGCTAGCCTTTAACGGTTATGAGATAGCGAGAATTCTGGGGAAGGATGGAGTTTGGGTGTTTTAAGGTAATTAATGGAGCTTGGATATTCTCGGTTGCGTGGTCTTAGTTTTTTTTTTTTTTTAAAACTGTGTTATAAACAGGGTTAGTATGAAGCGTATGGTAACGAGGAAAAACAAACAGATTTTGGGTTTCAACAATTGTATTGGAAAAAGGAACATAAAACCGAGGAAAAGATAGAAATACATTTAAAGGAGATTTTGGTGATAGTTGTAACGTGAATAATAAAGTCATGAAATGTCCGATGGCCGAATCAGTTGTAGTGTAGGTGGTGATGTGGGCAGTGGTAGTAGTTAGATGTTGATTAGGTGGGCAGAGTCTTGTGTGTTTAGTAGCCGATAGCGGGTTGGTATCGTGTATCAGTTGGCGTAGTCTTGTTGTAGGAAGTTTACCCCTTTAACTTGCCGGTCGGTCAGAGTAGGGGTTAGGGGATAGAAGCAAGTCCGCCGCCTTGTGATGTAGGTTTCGTTTTGCGAGGTCGGCCCCCGTTGATGTGCTCGGCACTGACGCCAGGATATCTCTGACTTGTCGGCTTTTCAAAGGCGATTTATATAGACTGTCGGGATCCAAAATCGGATCAACTGAAATCTTTTTTATTTCACCCGGGAATCGTTTGGATTGGATGAAAATGCGAATTTTATTTACAATATCATTTTCTTTATTGTTTAGGAATTCTTGTTTTCCATCCGGAAGTTCTGCTGAAGCCTATGCGTAGAACCATGTTATTTTGGTCACTTCGTTTAGGGTTGCTTGGAGCCAGCAACTTATATTTTATTTTGTAAGTGAGTGTATCTCTTTATTGCGGTGTGTGCGCGAATTGAATTGCTGAATTAATGAATCGGGAGATATCTATATTTGTGTATATAACAATTCCAATCTCATTTGGTGTTGCGCTGAAACGGGAGGAATTTAAGGAACGAGAAAGGAAAGAGACAAAGGCAGGAGGTAGTTTTATGACTTGGGCTTTATTGACCGGGTAATAGTCGCCTGTAGCAAGGGAATATCTCCCTGATTAGTAGGTGCGACTAGACCCAGTTAAGACCTGACTCTAAATGGCCGAGAGATTCTTTTGGAGGTCGGAGGACAGTCCTTTTTGTCGGACATGCGCAGAGGGTTCTTCCGGTGAAGGCCTCATGGGAGTTTGTTGTTTTTTTGTGTGTTTTTTTTTAATTCTAATTCTACTTTCGTTTTATTTTAATCCCCACACGGTTACCAGCCTTAACAACCGGCCGACACTTATGTTATGTGGCCTAGCTCCTGTTGGGATGGACATGAGTCCAATAGGGTTAACTTCCTTTGCTGCAGGTTTTTGCCTATAGGGGCTAAGTATAAAAACAGCATCCTGGGAGAAAATCTCTCTCTTTCTCTGGGTCCGGTAACCACTGCACATGGGTTAGGTGCTTGGTGCCTCTGCCTCTTAAGTGAAGGGCTTTGCCACCCCTGAGCAAACTATCAGTAAGTGACTTATTTCTATATGTAAATCTGTATCACTTCTTTAGGACTTAGTCCTACATCCTTCGAGTATATGTATGTAATTGTTGTCTATATCTTACTGCACCTTGTCATGAATATGTGTGGTATACACATATTCATGACAAGGTACAGTAAGATATGTAATGTCATGTATGTATTTCTCCACGTGCTCACAAAATTAAAATCTATATTTGTTATTATCTTGTCCCCCGCCCCCAGCAAACTATCAGTAAGTGACTTATTTTTACATCCGTATCTCTTTTTTAGGACTTAAACATACATACTTTATGTATATCTATGTATCTGTTCTATATATCTATATTGTACCCTGTCATGAGTATATGTATACCTTTCATATATGTCTTTTCTCCACGTGCTCACAAAATAAAGTCTATGTTTATTATTATATATAATTTCTTTGTCAAATTAATCTATGTACACACATATTGGAAGGTTACTTTGAACCTTCTAACAACATATAAGAACATACCGATCTTATACTCCCTTGTTTAACTAAACACCCCTCGTCGCCCGATACTCAGACGAAACCACCATGTTGTATTACGGGTTACTTAGCCTAGCCTCTCTGTTAAACTCAGACTCTCTACTCATCATTGTTTTATTTAACTGTTAGCATTTTAAAAGAATTAATTTGCTGTTGTTCTCCTTGTTATTCCAAATTTATTTTCACATTTCAGTTTTTTACACCTTCATATAGTGAATAAATCTGTCTTGTACCCACAGTATTATTTATCGAAAGTACATTGTCTATTGTGATAAATTTCTCGTATCTTTACCATTCTTCTACTCCTTCATGTTAATGTAAAAACCCTGTTAGCTCTGTAATTCTTTAATTTAATTCTTATCCGTTTCTCTCTTGTATTTACTGATTAAGACAATACTTTTTCAGACATTCCTTGCTACCCTTTAATGACTACTAGCCTCACCAAGTGTCCAACACGTTATGTGGTCTTGCTTTCTTGTTTAACATAATCACCTCTCATCACTGCTTTAACTTGACAGCCCAAGCCATTGTCTTCAACTGTAGTTATTAGCTGTTCCCTGTAGTTGCCAGTCGACACGAACCCACCATGTTGTATTACGGGTTACTTAGCCTAGCCTCTCTGTTAAACTCAGACTTTCCATTCGTCATTATTTTGTTTAACATTATTTTGTTTAATATTCTTTTCATTATCTTTCAAAGAGAAAAATTAAAGGACATGTAGTAAGAGATTTTGTTTACTTTTAAGGTATGATACTAAATTGCATCTGATCGCGAGCTCCTCTCCTGTACTTGACTGGACGACTAGATACTATTGACTTTGTTCGTAAGTAGAAGCTCAGGCAACCAGTTTAGGAGAAGGAAAACCCTGAATTAAAACATATTAAACTTGGAGTGGTCAGTACTAGAATAGGCTCATTCCTAATTAGTGATCTATTTCACTGATTTAATTTTTTCTCCCTCTGCAGAGGTGCAGTCGGCGTATTCTACAGCCCCAGATGACAGGGCGGTCATCATTTTAGAGAGTCCACTTTGTTTCCACAGAAAAAAGATGGTAATACATAGTACTATCTCACTCCCTGATGTTCCGTACTTAGACTAGACAGGTGGTTATGTAAAGCCCTAGTACTTATCCGGTCTTATCTATATATAGAGCAGTCGAGACTGTTTTGGTATGTACGTGTCGTATTTTAAAAGAATTAATTTGCTGTTATTTATTTTTATTGTTATTCCAAGTTTATTGTTACGTTTCAGCTTTTTACACCTTCGTATGGTGAATAAAGCTGCCTTGTACCCACGGTATTTTGTCAGAGTCTTCATTGTTCGAGGGAGTTTACCTACACGCAACGAAGCCCAGTGCCGACGCCTGCAGAAAGGACAGAGCTGTGTAACGTGAAGACGTGATACTACCTATGAATTAAGGTTTAATAAAAACGAAAAGTTTTAACGTCGACTTCACCATCCAGAATACATTAATCTTTTTTTTAAATACTTATTGAACAGTTTATTCTATTTTCCACACACACACACACACACACACACAAGCAACGCTCTCCTATAAAAGTGATGGAGCTCTCTTTGACGGCCTTTACATATATACTTATGTATGTATTTATCAGTTAAAACTCTTGCTACAGTTGGTAGGTGTGCTGATGGCTCAGATTTAAGATCTCTGACTGATGATAAATCGGCTGGGTTTCGATATATATATATATATATATAATATATATATATATATATATATATCATCATCATCATGTCGCGCTTTCAGCGCGGATATCCATGACAATCTCTCTCCATCCGTCCCTATCGCCCATCATTCTCGGGAGGTCCTCTGTGCAGCATCCGGTATCCGCACAGAGCTGATCAACGTACGTTTTTGCTGGTCGGCCCACACTGGCTTGTCTATGTGCTGGCTTCCACAGGAGGACGTCGCTTATGAGTTCGTCCTTGCTTCTCCAGCAGTGTCCCGCGTGTCTTGTCCGTCTTACTCTAATGGTTTGTGTGATATGTGGCAGGTGGCCGTATAGCTGTTTTCTCGTAGGGTGTTGTTTCCATGTCTTGTTCAGGATCACCCGCAGCATTCTTGTGCAGCTCCCATCTAGTTTATTCTCTAGTCGCTTAGTTAGGGTCCAGGTGGTGCAGCCATACAGCAGTACTGATATGACAACGGTCTGGAAGAACCGTCTCTTTAACTTGTCTGTGAGGTTGGATTTCCATATGATCGATAGTTTATAGCGGCCCATGCTTTTCCTCTCAACCATCGACGACAGACTCCTAAACTCTGTAGAACAATTTAGATACTTAGGCAGTAACATCTCCTCCACAGAAAATGACGTTAGTGCACGTATATATATATATTCAATCTTGACCATATATGTAGTATGTGTGGCAGGACAGGCCTGTTACGAGCTGGTCTCTTGAGAAATAGGCGGCCCCGTGGTGACAGACGACCACGTGAAAAACGTGTGCGTACGAGTGAAACTTTGAGGTCTCACGTGTAAAAGCAAAGCCGGACTTCTGAGCCATTTGCGTGTCCGCAACTGAACTTTGTAGAAGTGGCCTTATTCTGTGAAGCAGTGGCAATCACCATATATATATAATATATATATTCAAACAAATTTGATTAAATAAAGTAGAATCCTTATTTTCATTTTTTTTCTCATTCAAGCTTCCTAACAATTCTTTTGATGTTGAAATCTTGAAAGCCATTAATGATTTCTCCGAAAGAGCCATTATTGCCATACCAAGTACTTTTGGTTCTTATCCGAACCTTTATCAAGGTGTATATCTTTATATCAATATTAAAACTGTTTATTTATTTATCATTTATTGGCATTTCCGTCTCGGAAGACTATAATAAAGTTTTTGTGCCCCTGAAATTACATCGCCTCATGTCACTGTGAAGTCCGATGTTTGAAAAACATTCTCGACCACAGATGTCGCATGTGAAGGCTGCCCCTGAAGATGTTGATGTGCCGGTGCTTTGTTGCCGCTGCTTTCTTCTGTGTCTCTTAGCTTCATGGTGTTGCGTCAGGGTGAATTCTGTTTAATGTTTAACTAAACTATCGTTTTGTTTTTATCACCAAGGTGACGCTGAGCAACAGTGGCAGTTTATTTTTATAAATATTTCTATCAAGATAGGCAAACGTAATTTAGAATAAAAATTGTTCTATATATCTATTTTAAGCATTTTGGAATATCGTTACTAGTTTCAAAGTTAATTCAATTAATAGTGGGTTGTCTAAATTTTATACTCAGAGTTTCAAGGATTTAAAATTTTTTTAAATATTATTATCAGTATGAAGTATCTTTGTATTGTCAATTAATATATATATATATATATATATATATATATATATATATATATATATATATATTGATTAGGTGGTGGATTTAGAAGGCTATCACAATGCAGGTGTAAAGAAAAATAAATAATATGATAACAATGGTGTTGTGTGTTAACCTGTATTTTATTCTTGAATTTTCGAGATAAAATCTCTTTTTCAAAAGATCACTGGAACTGAAGCAGTCTAGTAATGGCATTTCTTTTTAAATGATTTTTTTTTTTTTTTGAAAATGATTGTATTTTTTATATAACTGTATTCTTGTGTTGCATGTTTACGTGTTTTGAAAAAGAGATTTTATCTCGAAAATTCAAGAATAAAATACAGGTTAACACACAACATCATTGTTACCGTATTATTATTTTTTCTTTACACCTGCATTGTGATAGCCTTCTAAATCAACCTCCTAACCAATATATAAACAATGCTTCAAGCAAATTATAAAACTCTCTCTTATATATATATATATATATATATATTATATATATATATATATATATATATATATATATATATATATAGTATTTGATAATTAGCTTGAAGCATTGTTAAGCATATTATTATTTATTTATATTACGAAGGCAATTACAATGCGTATAAAAATAAAATAAAATAATGTCCAGTGTCTGGACATTATTTTATTTTGTTTTTATACGCATTGTAATTGCCTTCGCAATATGAATGAATAAATAATATATATATATATATATATATATATATATATTATTTATATTTTGCTTGAAGGCAATTATAAATGCATGTATCGCATAAAATTCGATAATTATAGAAAATAATCTTGACAAGTAAATCCTGCAAAGGATGGCTCGCTATGCAGAACACCGTACAGACAGTTTCGACTTTATTAAGTCTCTTCAGCGATGTATACTAACGACTCCCTTCCGACAGGAATCGAAACCGGGACTTCACAGGCATAGTCAGAGACCATATCCGTTCGGCCGCCGGTACATAGCGAACAATCCCTGCGAAATTAACCTTGTCAAAGATACTATTACACGCCCCTGCCATAGTAGGTAAGTGGACGTTTATTTAGTAAACAAACCCGGCCGTAAGCTCTTCGGCGAAGTGAATAAGATTTTTGGATGTTTGTTTTTATAGAAGCAATGTTGAATAAATTATTATTTATATTTTGCTTGAAGGCAATTATAAATGCATGTATCGCATAAAATTCGATAATTATAGAAAATAATCTTGACAAGTAAATCCCGCAAAGGATGGCTCGCTATGCAGAACACCGTACAGACTGTTTCGACTTTATTAAGTCTCTTCAGTGATGTATACTAACGACTCCCCTATATATATATATATTTTTGGGAGAATAAGTGCTTAATTGGAGTCGTACCTAATTTTGAAAATTAATTAATTAATAATGAATTAGGCGGGAATACCTATTAAATGTATGGCTAAACAAATCGAGAAAAATCAATCTCTGTATGTACATTTCGGCCTATTAGGCCTCATCAGCAGAGCTATAGATCGGAAGACCGCCCAGTGCGTGATTTGAAACCGGACTGCCAAGCTGACAGGCCGATCCCATAACCCCTACCCCAAACGGACTTCTTAGATTTTTACGACTTGTTTTTGGGGTAGGGGTTATATACATATATATATATATATAATATATATTATATATATATATAACCACCCACTGAAACGTAGAACAAAGAAAAGAATGCAATAAACTAGGCTGGATAAAACTGGATTCTTTTGAGCCCCCCCTCCGATTTCCCATAAATATATTATCGATCAGGGTTAGGTTAACTTGCCACTCCAGCCCGATTGAATTATTCATGGATTCTTCCATTTAATGTTTTCCAGGTCCGTTACTTGGAGACATTTCCTATTTGCATATCCAACAAAACCAGTGGGTTCTCAACCGGGGTCCACATGGACCTTGGGCTCCACGCATCTGGGAGGTCCACACACACACACACACACGCCGCGCGCGCGCGCACACACACACACACACACCAATATACTGAATCAGGGGTCCAATGCGACATTTTGGTTTTGGTTTGTTTTGTTTTACGGCATCTCAACCTCAGTGGGTCATTTACAGCCAAGAAAGTTTTGAAATGAATTCATTCTTAATGGATATTATTATTATCTTTATTGTAATATACATGTTTCAGCCGATGTGCTCTCCGATCTTCTTCAGGTGTTTCTTGTCTAGTTATCGAAATCGGAACTGTGTTCTTCATAGGTGGATACTTTACTGACTGAGCTAAACTGGTCACAGGTAGTTTGGTTTGGTTTGGTTTGGTTTGGTTTACGGCATATCAACCTCAGTGGGTCATTTAATGCTGACAAAGTTTTGAAATGAATTCATTCTTAATGGATACTCAATTTTTTATAAGCACATTTTTCTATTTAACCCATAGATGAGACCCTAACAGGTACTACCACTCCGGGTCAGAGTGGATCAGGGAGCAATGATGATGAAGGGGGCGCTACATTCCCCACCTCCAGAACTGTAACCTCACCATCAGATCTTCATGTCCTGGGAATGACGTTAAAGTTTAACGTCATTCACAGGACATGAAGACCCTCAGCCACCGCTTTCTAGCACCCATGTAATAAAAAGGATTGGGTTAATCATATAGGTGCTAGGATTTGACGTGACCTGCCGATTGATCAGAAGAGGCTTTCCGACCGCCCGTCTATTTCAATTTCTTAAGCGGAGTTTAACAGGTTTGAATTTAGAGTTGTCTTTCTCCTCGACGTGTTCTAAACAAAATGGCATTACTTTTTGACTCAGCCTCGTACCCATGTCTACCACTATGAAGTCAATGTGTTGAATTGTGACGATTTTTGTTGGCTGATTTTATGGATCAACAATTACAGAATATCACATTACACAGTCGTATCTTGAAATTTGTGTCATTTGTCATTTTGAATCAAAACTTAAATGTTGCCTACAACAAAGACTATCTATCTATCTATCTATCTATCTATCTATCTATCTATCTATCTATCTCAGCCTGTTTATATCTATCTATCTATCTATCTATCTATCTCAGCCTGTTCATATCTATCTATCTATCTATCTATCTGTCTATCTCAGTTGTTATATCTATCTATCTATCTCAGTCTGTTTATATCTATCTATCTATCTATCTATCTATCTATCTATCTATCTCAGCCTGTTCTATCTATCTATCTATCTATCTATCTATCTATCTATCTCAGTCTGTTTATATCTATCTATCTATCTATCTATCTATCTCAGCCTGTTTATATCTATCTATCTATCTATCTATCTATCTATCTATCTATCTCAGCCTGTTTATATCTATCTATCTATCTATCTATCTATCTTAGCCTGTTTATATCTATCTATCTATCTCTCTCTCTCTCTCTCTCTCTCTCTATATATATATATATATATATATATATATATATATATATATATCAGGTCTGTTTATCTATCTATCTATCTATCTATCTATCTATCTATCTATCTATCTCTCTATCTCAGCCTGTTCATATCTATCTATCTATCTATCTATCTATCTCAGCTTTTTCCTATCAATGTGAGTATCACATGGGTGGTTGGTTGGTTGGTTGGTTGGATTTTACGGCATGTCAACCCTTGTTGGGTTATTTTATGCTGAATACATTTTGTTTTATTCATTCTTGATGGCTACTGATTTTTTTCTTTTAAACTAAATCTTTTTAATGCATTTTTAAACTAATTTTTGCTATTTAACCCATAGATAGGACCCTAACAGGTAATACCACTTTGGGTTAGGTTGGACCTGGGATTAATGACAATGAACAGGTACTCCACACTCCCCAGAGCTCCAGAGTTGGAACTTCACCTTTAGACGCAGGTTAGCATCATACCCAGGACAATGAGAACCTCAGCCATCGCCTTCTAGCGCATAGATGATTAAAAAGGGAAAGCGTGTGGTGTAATTGTTTAAGTCATGGGAAATGTTCAAATCCTGAACGTGGTAATTGCATGTCATTTAGCGCTAATACCTTTGGGAAAGGTATGAATCCTAATCTCCTCCAGCTATGGATAAATAGTAGGGCAGACTGGACTCTTTAACCTTGGTTAGGCAACCGGTCTAGGAGAAGGAAAACTCTGAATTCAAACCTGTTGAACTCCGCTTAAGAAATTGACTTTGTGTCACATCCTGCTCGTGCGGGGTGTGTGTGTGTAAATATATATATGATAAAAAGGGTAGGGTTTGCCATAAGGGTAATAGGGTTGGGACAATCATATAGGTGCTAGGGATTGACGTGACCAGCCGATTGATCAGAAGGGGCCTCTCCGACTGCCCGTCTTGTGCAAGTAAGGACAAAAGTGGAGTGTTCCATGTCATGGACTGCTCAGCCACCAGGATTCTGTCCTTAAGCATCACGGGTCCCCACCCATGACCAACAGGTGGTCCCATATTGGTGGGGGGGATTTTACCCCTCTGCAGAGGTGCAGTTGGTGTATTATCCTGTCCCAACCAACAGGGTGATCACTTGGATAAGGGATACATTTTTATGTTTAAAGTTTGCATTGAAATGTTTTGTAATTATCTCTGTGGAATATTTCCTGTTTCTTGTCTTTTTTTTTATTGTGAGGCCTTTTTCTTTAATGATGTTCAGAGTTCATAGTCTAGACAGATTATAAATACTAGCAAATATATGTACCCTCCGCTGGGTGCAAGTATTTAAGTTTTAATGTAATAAAATATTATATTGTATTAAAAAGGCTGATGAAACTAAATAAGAATGCAGATGAAAAGATTAGAAACAGAGGGAAGTATAATCGAAAAATAGAACAACTGAAACTTACTCTTCCATCACTCCCGTCTTTCATTGGTAATTTTTTCTAATTTAACTATTTAGTTAAAATAGGAAGTAAAGAATAGAATCACAGTTATTTCTTTTTGTTAATGGATTTCTTCTAAGATTTATCCCCGAGATTTTTGCTCCCATTCATTAAAATAAAACCAAACAATTAAAAATCAATAATACTAATCACATATTTTATTAAAATCAAATTTTTAATATCAATATGTAAATTATCCTTCCCGTTCACACTGTAAACCGCTATTTTGTTGTATGTTGCATGTTAATAGTACTAGCATATATATGCACCCTCCGGGTGCAAGTATTAATGTCATAAAATATTATATTAAATTAGAAAGTCTAAAGAAATTAATAAGAATGCAGATAAAAGGATTTGAAACAGAGAGGGGTATAATCAAAAAATATAACAGCTGTAGCTTCCTCTTCCCTCGCCTCCGTCTTTCCTTGCTAAATTTTTCTAATTTAACTATTTAGTTAAATCAGGAAGTAAAGAATAAAATTACAGTTATTTCGTTTTGTTAATTGATTTCTTTTAAGATTTATTGAAGAGATTTTTGCTCATATTCATTAAGATAAAACCAAACAATTAGAAATCAACAATACCAAGCATATATTTATTAAAATCAAATTTTAAATATCAATATGCAAATTAGGCTTGCCGTTCACACTGTAAACCGCTATTTTGTTGTATATATAAATACATTTGCATGTTATTAGTACGTAGATATGGCCAGTAGTATTAATAAGTATAAAACAATTTTATTAATAATTGAGGCTTGAATAAAAATTATTCATGGAGAATATGATGTATAATAAAAAAAATGGATAATGACTTGAGCAGTGATATAGTTTCGGTTACAGACAAACAAACACATAATCTCCATTATAATAAGATGTAGATATGTCCAGCATATCGAACTTCCGGTTTCGACCGGGGGTCCAGTGAGCTTCGGCCGCTGGACCTTACAAGTTAATAGAGTCGATCCCAGGCCCCCCCCAGGCAATACCTGCCCCCTTGATTTAGGGGGCGGGACAGGGCTGGGTTTATTGGCCAGCGCCTGCGGGATCGGCGCATTTTTTGTGCTTACCACCCATGAGTCTCGGCTCGTGGGTGCCCCCACATTAATAGGGCCTTGTGCCTAACCCGTACAAGTGGGCTACGTGGTAAATATCCTAGTATGTAGATATGATCAACTGTATTAATAATGTAAAAGGTTTGAATTAAGAACTGTTTCTATATTCCGAGGTTTCATCTGACATTTATAGGAGAAAAAGATGATTCCATTCTCATTATTTAAGTATAAAAATATATAAAAGAAAATTTTTATGTAGTTTTTTAAGGGATTATCATTTATTTTTTTATGGGTAAATAGTAGGACAGACTGGGTTCTCTGACCTTGGTAGGGCAACAAGTCTAGGAGAACGAAAACTCTGAATTCAAACCAGCTGTGCTTCCCTTAGAAAATGAAGTTTTGGAAAAAATATTTGATAATTGGGTAATTTATGAGGAAGTGCGTCCCGGTCTCCTGCCTCAAAAATTGCTACCCGGTGACTATCAAAATAACAACCCCAGCTCGTCGTAATTCTTGTTTATTTACCATAATTTGTCGTAATTCTTGTTTAGATATGAAGATGGATATATAGTTTGGAATAGACTGAGATAGATAGATAGATAAACAAACAAAATAATATAGATAGATATGAACAAATGGAGATAGATATTTTCGACAAGTAAATGTATTTGGGGGGGGTCGTATCTTTTTTTTGTCGTAATTCTTGTTTATTTATACTGGCTGTTCTGGTCATACCTACTCATAACTACTTGGATCTTCGTGGACGATGGAACATAGGATTATATAACTCAGGACTTATTCACTTACCAAAGGATTCTATAACTTAGGACTTACTTACTTATTTACTTTGAGTTCTTTACAACTGGCCAAGGATGGCGGCCAGATACTTGACACTATTAATAATGTAAAAGGTTTGAATTAAGAATTGTTTCTCTGACATTTAAAAGAGAAACAGATGATTCCATTGTCATTATTTAGGTACTATATGATACATTTAATACTGAAGATAAAGCATAAGATCTATTGTTATCTTTACTTAATTCTCCTATGGACTCCTACACATGGGCACACCAGTGTTGGTTGAGCTCAGTCGGTAGAGCACCCGCCACAGAATCCCAAGGTTCTGAGTTCGATACCGGCCCCCGCCAACTCAGCGTATGAGTATCACAGATTGTATAATCTGGTCTGTGCGGTAAAGTGGAGAGCTGACAGTGGGCGTGGCGCTCCACCTCTGCAAAAATACTCCCTCTGGTCTAGCGCTAGTGAAAAGGGGATAGACTCCCTCGCTGATACCGACAATAGGCCACTCTCCGACGTTACTTACTTAATTTTAACTTTTTGTTTAATATTCAGAAATTCTTGAATATGAACAATAAAATACGGAGCAACATTAAGTTTTTGATATTTCATAAGTAATAGTACTAGTAAGAATATACACTCTCCGCAGGGCGTAAGTAATTAAGTTTTAATGTAATGAAATATATTCAATTAGAAAGACTAACGAAATTAAATAAGAACACATATAAAAAGATTAAACTTATTTTGATTATTTTCATTTGTATAACAAGCAAGAATATGCAGCCTCCATGTGTAAGTAATTAAGTTTTAATGTAATGAAATATATTAAATTAGAAAGACTAATGAAATTAAATAAGAACGCATATAAAAAGATTAAGAATGCATAGAAGTTATGGATTGATTTTTATGGAATCCATTTTGTCTACTACGGATGGTTTCATATGGACAGGAAAGTAGGATACCCGTTACGTCATTCAGGGTATCTAGTTAATCTAGATATGGGGTGAATGTGCAATGTACTGTGACGTGTTGGTCGTTGGCCTGTTTTAGTCGGAGTTGTTTAAGTCGTTCGTTGACTCCCACTAGGTATTCATTCAAATCATATATATATATATATATACTACTCTAATGTTTTTTGTTTACATCCGGTTGTTATAGTTAATTCTGTACAGAATTGTCCTGACGATCCTTGTCGTGAAACATGGGTAGACATATTCGGATTTTATCGTTTTTTTAAAATAGCTCTACAAACGTATTGAGCACTTTTATATTCATTCATGACTCCAAATTATTCGGTTAATTCTTTTTATCGACGGTCAAAATTGCAGCTCGCTTGTTTTTTTTTCCTCACTGGTAAGTCATCCTTTCTTCACACACACACACACACACATTATCTTCTTATTATAATGGAGATTGTGGGTTTGTCTGTCTGTAACCGAAACTATATTACTATACAAGTCACAATTCCTTTAGTTATTTACATCATATTCTCCATGATTTTATTTTTATTTAAACCTCAATTATTAATAAAATTGTTTTACATTACACATATATACATACTAATTACATGCAATTGTATTTATATATACAACAAAATAGAGGTTTACAGTATGAATGGGAAGGCTAATTTGCATATTGAACTTAAAAAATTGATTTTGATAAATATATGCTTAGTATTATTGATTTCTAATTGTTTGGTTTTATCTTATTGAATATGAGCAAAAATCTCTTCAATAAATCTTAAAAGAAATCCATTAACAAGAAGAAATAACTGTAATATTCTTTACTTCCTATTTTAACTAAACAGTTTAATTAGGAAAATTTACCAATGAAAGACGGGAGTAACGGAAAATGATGGAATAGTTGGTTTCAAAGTTGTTCTATTTTTCAATCATACCCCCTCTGTTCAAAATCTTTTTATCTACATTCTTATTCGGTTTCATTAGCCTTTCTAATTTAATATCATATTTTATTATAAATTTAACTAAAATACTTGCACCCGGAGGGTGCAAATATTTGCTAGTCTGTATAAAGATGAGTGAATTAATGATTGTTTTCAAAAGGCTTTTATCCTGTTTTGTTTAATGACACACAATTCACATTAAAATATTCCTTGCTTTTAGGATTGAATTATGTTTGAAAAAAAATCATTTTAATTGGTTCTAAGTCAACGGTTAAAGTCGACTGGGCGGCCTAAAGTCGGTATCAGCCAGTCAGCGAGGGAGTCTATCCCCTTTTCAATAGCGCTAGACCAAGGAGATTGTTTTTAGCATCTGACCATCAGCTCCTTACTTTACCGCACAGATGCCTGTGCTACTCATACGCTGAGTTGGCGAGGACCGGTATCGAACTAGGAACCTTGTGGTTTCTAGCCTGAACGCTCTACCGGCTGAGAATTTGCAATTAAGTAAAAAATTGACCCGTCCCTCACTTCACATTCTGCCTATCACTTTTCCCCTTTTTATGTATATATTGATTGACTTCTTTTTTTTTCTTTTTGAAAAATTTTGTTTAAAAATAAAATTATTTTTTCGAACACTTCAAAATTCTCTGTATTTTAACCACTTTAACTTCAAATATGAAACAAGTTAACGAGAAGAAGGACGTTTTCTTTGTATACTTAAATATTTTATAATTTTCTATTATTATTATTTTATTTCTCTGAATGTCTGAGATGAGGCTTGATGCTTAGTATTATCTGCGTTATTCGGACTATTGTCCATACCGGCCAAAACGTTGTACAGATAAAAATAAAGATAAGGACAATAGTCCGAATAACGCAGATAATACTATTATTATTTTATTTTATACTTAAAATAATAATAAATAGAATACAATGGGCACAGGAAAAAACTCTGGCCGAAACACGTGTTGGTAATTCATTAAACTAATTTTATCCATTTAACATTTTCTTTCCTTAATTTATTTATGTTTGCACCGTTAAATCAATTGAAATTTAACGTAGCCAAAAACAAGTTATGACTAGAGACTTTTAAAAAATTCTATGAAAAATCAATTAATGGTCCGATTTTCACAAAAATTTCCATAATTACTTACCTTTTGATGAAAATATGTCTGAAATAGTTTTTCCTAAAATATATTAGGGTAAATATTTTTTTACGGGGTCTACACCCACCTATTTTATTTTGTGAAATATGATAAAATGAACTGACAAAAAAAACGATTTTTACTTTTTTTCTATAAAGATAAGAGTCTGAATAATTATATCAGAAGATTTTTATAAATTTCAATGCCAGAGTTTGTTTTTTTTAGTAAAATACCCAAGAATAAAGAACTCCGCTAAAATAATATCAATAAAAAACTAACCATGTTGTAAAAAAAACCGGAATGTTTTACTTATTTTTCAAGATAACAGTGAGTAATTTTTTCCCAATCAGATAATTTGATCTTTGAATTAACTGTTTTTTTTGTAACAACTCTTTATGTTCATTATTTATTTTCTTGCGAGATTTTAAAAGAAAAAGTTCAAAAATATTTACGTTTCTTCCTTCAATATGGCCTAAACTGATCACATGACCTATTTTGGTGGTACCTATTATACACAGATACCTGTGGTAGGAAATAAATCTTTAAGCACAAAATGGCTGATTTTTAAGCCTTTTTATTTACCAATTTAATATATATATATATATATATATATATACATACATATATATATATATATATATATATATATATATATATATATATAGGGTGTTTGGGAGAAATTTGACAGTTTCATAAAGAAAAAGAGAAAGTGTTTGGTAACAACAACATTTAATGGATCGTAAAGAATCAGACACAGAAATTACACTACTGTCAACAAGTTTCACTCGAAATAACCGCCATTAGCGTCGATCACAGCCTCGATCCTGCTCTGGAACCTGGAGCAGGCTGATGTTACATTTTCCCTGGGAAGGGTCTCAAAAACTACCTTAATTCTGTCGATTAACTGGGCTTTTGTAGTACTGGCATGGTGATTGGTGTCTTTCTTTACAATGCCCCATACATAATAAACGATGGGGTTAAGATCTGGAGATTTTGGAGGCCAAACATTAGGATTAGTGTAGTTGTAAAAATTTGCCGACAACCATTTTTTACTTTTCCCAGAGGTGTGACAGGGGGCCGAATCCTGCTGCCATACATATGGCCTACCATTGGCTACCCTTGTTATCCAGGGCTTGACTACAGTATTTAGCAACTCCACATAGGCATCTGAATTCAACCTGACACCCTCTCTGAAAAAATCACATCACATCACCCTCAGAGGACACATATCCGAAAATGTGTTCTTGATAACAATTAAGTTCATTTCAAATAATGTGCAAGCACAATTAAGAACACATTTTATGATATTTTCGTGTTAAAACATTCAGTTGTATTGATTCGAACAAATTCGTATTTTCAGTGTAGATTTACGGTGAAATGAAAATGGCTGACCAAAACATACGGCTTCTTCAAAGTGAAACTAACAAGGGGAGGTTACTCTCATTAATGTAACTAATGTTCAGATTACCAACTAGTTCACATAATGCGTTTCAGTGATTTCTAAATCACAGTCAGTACAGCATCTGCCTTGGAATGTGGTAAAGTAGGGAGCTGATGGTAGGTGTGATGCTCTCAATCAGACGTGACAACAATCTCCCTGGTTTGGGCAAAGAAAAGTGAGGAACTGATGGTAAGTGTGGTGCTCCACCTCTTAGAGATCTCTCTATGAATTAGGCAAAGAAATCAGTTTTAGTTTATTCTTTTTGTTGAACAGATCATTTTCACCACCCACGTAGATGAGACCCTTGTTTTCTATCCAATTTTGACTGGCAGTGGAGCTACAAAGAAAAGAATAAAAACCGCAGGGGGAGAGAGGAAAAAAAAAAAAACAAAACAAAAAAAAAAGTATAAGTCGTCCATTAATAGTCATTCGACCGATAAACCAGTGGCATTTTGTCGTGCTTTACTGGTTAGCAGATTGCAACGACCATTAGAAAATGTATCATATCTCTAATTATTTTGTATACTCGTTGCTATTGGTTACATTGGAACCTTGGCGACTGCACAACTGTTTTGATAATCCGTATTCTGGATCCACCAGTGGATTTTTACAATTTCATTCTTTGGAGCAGTAATGACGACCGGGTAAACCAACAGCAGTCGGACACAACCCATATCCGATCCGCAGAAAGGAAATGACAACGGTTTGTGACTCTTTCTACACACGGAAAATTTCTTTGGGATTTTTTGCTTGATTTTCTCTCAAACCAAAATTCAATTGTTATTCTGGAGGAATATTCTATAACCAAAACGGATATCATTAGGTATTATCTATTACCAAACTCTAAAGCACTGAAACTTTGCGACCAACACCTCTGTAAACAAAAATGAAATTACGTAAATATAAATAAGCAGTATATATATATATATATATATATATATATATATATATATATGTATATATACAATCATCTCATCACAGCCTTCACGCATTTCCAAGTGCACGCGCATGACATCATACACATATGCGCAAACAAAAATACGCACACGTACAAACAAAAAGAACATTCGACATCACATAAACACGCAAACACGCAACACGAGAATACAGTTAAAAAAACGATTCAGACGATGAAACTCGAGTAGGTTACTTTATATCCATTTCTTAAGTAAATTTTGCTCTACATTGTATTGAGCACTTTGTATTTGTTTTTTCACGGTCTTAACCCCTGGATCCTGTGAGGTAATTATTTATTGGATCAACAACCAATAATCTGTCCCAAGAAAAACAATCAAAAACAAAAATCAGAATCAAAAAATGAAAAAAAAAGTCCACAAGAATAAAACTAATGATTCATAAAACTTATAAATAAAATTATAATTATTATATTTAAAAGAATAAAAATGATGTCATTACTCAAATGAATGATTTTATGAGTTATTGTGATAATAATTAATATTCATTATTATTATTTTATTTAAAATAATTTTTATTCAGTTATTAGATTATTTAAATAATTTAATAAATAATCTAATAATAAAGAAAAAATGTAATCACCTAATAATAATAATTATAATAATAATAAAAGTGAAAGTGATACCGATTGTAGTTGGTGCACTTGGAACAGTCCCAAAAGGATTAGAAAAGGGCTTGGAAAGTTTGGAAATCAGAGGAAGGATTGAAACCATCCAGACTACTGCACTGCTGCAATCTGCCAGAATACTCAGAAGAGTCCTGGAGACTCGAGGAGACTTGCTGTCACTCAGACTCCAGTGAAAGACCATCAGCTAATGCTGATGTGAAAACTCAAAAGGAGTGAATAATAATAATAATAATAATAATAATAATAATAATAATAATAATAATAAATAGATAAGTTTAATAAATATAATGAATGAATAATAATAATCTAAAAAAATTAAACAAAATTAAATAAACAAATGAAATCAAATAACGTAATAAGTAAATTAAATGAAATAAATTAAATGAAATAAATTAAATGAATGAATTAAATTAGATAAATAAATAAATTGAATAAATTAATTGATGAAATTATATTTAAAATAAAGAAAAAAGTTATTACTCAAGATGAATAATCTAATGATTAATTGTAATAATAATAATAAATTATCTAAATAAACAAATAATAATAATCCAGATAAATAAAATAAATAAAGTCAAATACAATAATCAGTAAATTTACTATTAAGTTATTAAAATAAATTAGATAAATAAATTAAAATAAATGAATAAACAAATTTAAGGAATTAATAAATAATTTCAATAAATAATCTAATGAATAATCAAATAAATAAATAATAATTATCTAAATAAATAAACTTATAGATAAATAATCTAAATAAGTAATAAAAAAACATAATAAATAGATAATAATTATAAATAATCTTATAAATAATCAAATAAATAAATGATAATTATCTAAATAAATAATCTAATAAATAAATAATCTAATAAATAAATAATCTAAATAGATAATGAATAACAAAATGAATAGATGATAATAATAAATAATCTTAAAAAATTATCTAATAAATAAATAATGAATAAATAGTAATAATAAATAATCTAATAAATAATCGTAATAATCTAATAATTAATTGTAATGATAATAATAAATAATCAAAATAAAAAAGATAAATAAAATTATAAAATTCCTAAATCAACAAATGAATTAATAAAATGAATAAATTAAATTAAATTAATTAATAAATAAAATGAATAAATAATAAATAAATAATAATTATGTAAATTAATAATAAATAGATGATAATAATAGTTCATCTTAAAAAATGATATAATAAATAAATAATAAATAAATAATAAATATAATATATAAAAGGGCCGGGTTAGCTCAGTCGGTAGAGCGTTCAGCTAGAAACCACAAGGTTCCTAGTTCGATACCGGTCCTCGCCAACTCAGCGTATGAGTAGCACAGGGATCTGTGCGATAAAGTAAGGAGCTGATGGTAGGTGTGGCGCTCCACCTCAGATGCAAAAACAATCTCCTTGGTCTAGCGCAAGTGAAAAGGGGATAGACTCCCTCGCTGATTGGCTGATACCGACTTTAGGCCGCCCCGACGACTTTACTTTACTTACTTATAATATATATAATCTTATAAATAAATATCATAAATAATAAATGATTGTAATATTCTATATGAAATATCGTTATTATTTGTTTGTTTAAAGTCTCCTTGGGGATCTCCCTTTTTAACTATCTTCTCACATCAACCCCTCCCCCCCCAAAAAAAAAAACAGAGAATCTTTGCATAGAACATATACACCATCAATAGAATATCTATTTATAGATCAAATTTTGTTAAATAATTTTATCCAATATTTTTTAAAAATGTCCTTTTAAATTATTCTTACCATTTTTTTCTGAAATCATCCAAATTAATCTTAGATTTTCTAACACAATTTCTGTTTTTGACCTGATTAAGTAGTTTAGGAAAACCAAAACAAAACAATATCTGTATGAGTAGCACAGGGATCTCTGTGGTAAAGTGAGGAGCTGATGGTAGGTGTGGTGCTCCTCATCAGATGCTAAAATAATCTTCTTGGTCTAACGCTAGTGAAAAGGGGACAGACTCCCTCACTGTCTGACTGGTATTGACTTTATTTATTTTTGATACAGATCAAATTCTGATTTGAGAATTGCATATGTGAGAAACTACCAGTAACCAAGTGGCATTGACTTCATATCCACGCTACACTAACTTACATATACATGCTTTATCAACAATATTGAGCACTATTTACCTATAAGAATAGCAATCTATTGTATATATATATATATATATATATATATATATATATATATATATATATATATATATAAGTGTTTAATTAAAGTCATACCTAATTTGTTAATTAATTAATTATAATTAAATGAATTAGGCGTGCATATCGGTTTAAATGTAAAGCATAAACAAATCGAGAAAAAGTCGATCTCTGTACGTACATTTCAGCCCATTAGGCCTCATCAGCAGAGTTATAGACAGGGCAGTTCTTTGGCAGCATTTTTTCTTTTATACAAGTTTTGTTGAACTGTACAGACAATTCCTGTCGGACGAGTTTTTGGTTGATCCTTTCTAATTTTTGGGCCATCTTTTTGGTGTCGGGGGGGAACTGGTGTAACAGTCCACCAAAGGTTTCATTACGAGCGCTTTCGGCAATACAGTTTTATTATATATATATATATATATATATATAATATATATATATATATAGATAGATAGATAGATAGATAGATAGATATAAATATACATAGATATAGATATATTCAGTTAATATATAGATATATAGTTATATAGATGACCAGATAAGTTGGTGATTGGAATGATTCTATGTGGAGAGCTCAATGTATGATAATTTGATAATTATATACAGACCAATATTTCATTTCATTTCTTACTTATAAATAGTCTGAAGAAGCCAAAATTCTCAAAGATGAGAATTTTTCAGCTGAAATAAATTTATAAACATTAACATAGACAATATTCAAGCCTTTTCTTTAACAATCCAAGCACTATAGACTCTATGTTATCCTAGGTTTGATATATATATATATATAATCTATTAGTGATTAATACAATGGCAACATATTAGTATGTAGATAAAGCCAACTGTATTAATAATCTAAAACAATTTTATCAATAATTGAAATTTAGATAAAAATAAAATCATGTGACGTAAATAACTCACTGAATAAGGACATCTCTACTTATAAATATAGCAAACTAAATTATTAATATATATATATATATATATATATATATATATATATATATATATATATGGTGGTCCCCCTCAGATGCAAAAGCAATCTCCCTAACCTAGTGCTAGTAAAAAGGGGATAGACTCCTTTGCTGCTTGGCTGATTACCAACAACAGGTCACTCTACTGACTTTACATATATATATATTATTTTCCATATAAATGAATGCCCTGAGGATGGTTTGCTAAACAAACCAAAATGTTATAACATCGGCTTCTACACTGAAATATCACCCACCTTGTTGTTTTTGCCATTTTATATATATACTTTCATACTATCGGATTAATTTTTCCTGATATATATATATATATATATATATATATATATATATATATATATATATTTAGTCATCTGCAGACAGTCCTGCTTCAATATATATTGTCTTCTCAGTACGGATAGACTTAGCAGGCTACCTCCAGCCAGGATTGAAACCCGATTGATTTTTTTAACCAGTGGGCTATCAGGGAACTTATACAGATAAATCCCCACCCGAGTGCTACCAGGGGTGGGAGTATATATCAAGAATCTGCGGACAGTCCAGTTTCAAACCCGACCAATTTTTCATCAATCAGAGTTCCCATATATATATATATATATATATATATATATATATATATATACAAAACTTATTGGTAAACCCTTGTGGTAAGAAAAAACCTGGCACATAGTTTGTAAAAATATACTACCAAACTTCACCTGGGAAAAAAAAAAAAAAAATGAAAAAAAGTCAGATTCTTGCCCTGATGAGCTACTAAGCGAAACTATTAGTAGGTATATCCGACTCATTAGGTTTAACTTATATATATATATATATATATATATATATATATATATATATATATTAAATAAAGAATGTTACAAAAGAAAAAAATTCAGTTTCTGTCCCACTGGACAAAAAGCTACAGTTTACATCTATAATAGAAAAAAAAAAATAAAAAAAAAAAGAATTGCCTGGATCAGGATCCCCTGCCTCATAATAAACACAAATAAACAAACAAACAGGCATACAGACAGACAGACCCTGTGGAAGTGAAATCGGAAGAGATGGGATGTTCCGCCAGTCAAGTTGGACTTTCTGATCGTTTGCCAAATGATTCCCTTATAAAAAAAACATCACCAAACGCTGCATCAGTTAACAAACAAATCACCCAGGATAACGGACCAAAGGTAAGGCTTGGATTTTGGTTGTTTTTTCCCATTGAAACAAGGAGGAGGGGGGAGGAGGAGTAGGGGGAGGAGGAGAGGGGAGGAGGAGAGAAGTAAGCAGAGTACTACTGCAATTTATTTGATTACAGCAAGGATATTTCAAGTTTAAAATTGGATTTCTTATTTGATTTTTCATTGATTATATATATATATATATATATATATCTCCTATTATAATGGAGATTGTGTGTTTTTCTGTCTGTAACCGAAACTATATTACTACTCAAGTCAGAATTCTCTTAGTTATTTACGTCACATTCAACAGGATTTTATTTTTTATTTAAACCTCAATTATTAATAAATGGTTTAACATTATTAATACTGTTGACAATATCTACATATTAATAACATGCAATTTTATTTATATATACCAAAAAATAGCAGTTTACAGTGTGAATGGGAAGGCTAATTTGCATATTGTTATAAAAAATCTTATTTTAATAAATATGTGCTTAGTATTATTGATTTCTAATTGTTTGGTTTTATCTTTATGAATATTAGCAAAAATCTCGGGGATAAATCTTAAAAGAAATCCATTAACAAGAAGAGATAAGTGTAATGTTATGCTTTACTTCCTAATTTAACTAAATAGTTAAATTAGGAAAATTTAGCAATGAAAGGTGGGAGTGATGAAAGAATAAGTTTCAGTTATTCTATTTTTCGATTATTACCATTCAGTTTAAATTTTTTTTATCTGCAGTCTTATTGAGTTTCATCAGCATTTCTAATTTGATACAATATTTTATTACATTAAAACTTAAATACTTGCACCCGGAGGTGTATAGGGCCGGGTTAGCTCAGTTGGTAAGAGCGTTCGGCTAGAAACCACAAGGTTCTAGTTCGATACCGGCCCTCGCCAACTCAGCCTATGAGTAGCACAGGGATCTGTGTGGTAAAGTAAGGAGCTGATGGTAGGTGTGGCGCTCCACCTCAGATGCCAAAAACAATCTCCTTGGTCTAGCGCTATTGAAAAGGGGATAGACTCCCTCGCTGATTGGCTGATACCGACTTTAAGCTGCCCCGTCGACTTTACTTACTTTATATATGTATATATATAGATGTGTGTGTGTATGTGTGTGTGCATGTGGAAATATGTATGTTATTGATATGTATTTATTTGCAATAAACTACAAATCTATCTATCTACCTATTTATCTATCTTCCCATCTATATATAAATATCTTCATATCTATCTATATATTTATCTATTTCAAAATGTCCATCATCTATCTATCTATCTATCTATCTACCTATGTCAGTGTATTCATATCTATCTATATATCTATTTCCTTCTGTCCATTATCTATCAATCTATCTATCTATCTATACGACTGTGTTAATTTCAGATATTTTGTATTTATTTACTTGTTTTTTTTATGGCTTCTCAGGCATCTCACCCTTTCCCCCATCTTCTCACACTAACATTTAACAAAAACATAGCTGTGTGTTATATATATATATATATATATATATATATCTCAATCTGTTCTATCTATCTATCTATCTCAATCTGTATCTTATCTATCTATCTATCTATCTTAATCTGTATCTATCTATCTATCTATCTATCTATCTATCTATCTATCTATCTATCTATCTATCTATCTATCTCAATCTGTATCTATCTATCTATATCTATCTATCTATCTATCTATCTATCTATCTCAATCTGTTCTTATCTATATCTATCTATATATCTATCTTTCTGTCTGTCTGTCTGTTCATATCTATCTATCTATCTAACTCAGTCTCTTCATATCCATCTATATATCTATCTATCTATCTATCTATCTATCTATCTATCTAACTCATCTCTATCTATCTATCTATCTATCTATCTATCTGTTTTTCTGTTCATATCTGTCTATCTATCTATCTCAGTCTGTTCTTATCTATCTATCTATCTATCTATCTATCTATCTATCCAAGTCTCTTCATATCTATCTATATCTATCTATCTATCTATCTCAATCTATTCTTATCTATCTATCTATCTATATATCTATCTATCTCATCTGTTCATATCTATCTATCTATCTATCTATCTCAGTCTGTCTATCTATCTATCTATCTATCTATCTATCTATCTATCTATCTATCTATCTATCTATCTATCTATCTATCTATCTATATCTATCTCATCTATATCTATCTATCTCAGTCTATCTATCTATCTATCTATCTATCTCATCTGTCTATCTATATCTATCTATCTATCTATCTATCTATCTATCTATCTATCTATCTATCTATCTATCTATCTATCTATCTATCTATCTATCTATCTATCTATCTCAGTCTGTTCTTATCTATCTATCTAATTATCTATCTATCTATGTCAGAGTATTCATATTGTAGATATTTTCTATTCATTTATCTGTTTGTTATTCCTCCTTTGGCAACAACCCTTCTTTTCTATCTTTGTGCACAAACTTTTAATTTAAAACAACAACAACTTTGCACAGAACATTGTTTAATATTTATATGTAGATCAAAATATGTTATGTAATTCATCTGATGGTTCCTAAAAATGCCCACTTAAATTCTTTTTTTTTTACATTTATTTCTGAAAGCATCCAATCTTATCATAATGGAGATTCAGAGTCTCACTTATCAATGATGTCTCTATGAAAATCTGTGTTAGATTTGCCTCAAAACTGCCCATGTTATTAATGCATTTAAAAATCTACAATGTGTCTTATATATCACTAAGAAACAAAGGTTTACATATTATATGGTGGCAACTGACCTGGTAAATGCTCATAAGGTCATTAATCATCTTACCAACAGCAACCTTGAGCATCTTTTTGATCTCCATCTTTCTAACACACGTGGGCAGGCCTACAAAGTCAGAAAACAGCATTGCTCACGTGACTTTCGGAAACATTTCTTTACGCTCAGAATTGCGGAGACATGGAATAAGCTTCCTGCGTCTGTTGTAAGCTGCCGAAACACTGAATCTTTCAAAGCCTCCATGCTTCCTGTAATCTGCCGACACTATATTTGATGACCATCTCCACACACATATGCACACACACACACACACATACATGCATATTACTACTGTAAACTGTTCATGTTCCTGACACTAATACATTATTCTATGTACTAGACATGAGACTTTGATGAGTTGTGGTGCACCTGAGCACTGTACACATACATGTATATTATTACTGTATGCTATTCATGTTCCTGACACTAATACATTATTCTGTGTACTAGACATGAGACTTTGATGAGTTGTGGTGCACCTGAGCAATGTACACATACATGTATATTATTACTGTATGCTATTCATGTTCCTGACACTAATACATTATTCTATGTACTAGACATGAGACTTTGATGAGTTGTGGGGCACCTGAGCACTGTACACATACATGTATATTATTACTGTATGCTATTCATGTTCCTGACACTAATACATTATTCTATGTACGATACATGAGACTTTGATGAGTTGTGGTGCACCTGAGCACTGTACACATACATGTATATTATTACTGTATACTATTCATGTTCCTGACATTAATACATTATTCTGTGTACTAGACATGAGACTTTGATGAGTCGTGGTGCACCTGAGCACTGTACACATACATGTATATTATTACTGTATACTATTCATGTTCCTGACATTAATACATTATTCTGTGTACTAGACATGAGACTTTGATGAGTCGTGGTGCACCTGAGCCTGTACACATACATGTATATTATTACTGTATGCTATTCATGTTCCTGACACTAATACATTATTCTGTGTACTAGACATGAGACTTTGATGAGTCGTGGTGCACCTGAGCCCTGTACACATACATGTATATTATTACTGTATGCTATTCATGTTCCTGACACTAATACATTATTCTATGTACTAGACATGAGACTTTGATGAGTCGTGGTGCACCTGAGCACTGTACACATACATGTATATTATTACTGTATACTATTCATGTTCCTGACACTAATACATTATTCTGTGTACTAGACATGAGACTTTGATGAGTCGTGGTGCACCTGAGCACTGTACACATACATGTATATTATTACTGTATACTATTCATGTTCCTGACACTAATACATTATTCTATGTACTAGACATGAGACTTTGATGAGTTGTGGTGCACCTGAGCACTGTACACATACATGTATATTATTACTGTATGCTATTCATGTTCCTGACACTAATACATTATTCTATGTACTAGACATGAGACTTTGATGAGTTGTGGTGCACCTGAGCACTGTACACATACATGTATATTATTACTGTATACTATTCATGTTCCTGACACTAATACATTATTCTATGTACTAGACATATATGTATACAGGATGTTCAGGATAAATTTGACAGTTTCATAAGGAAAAAGAAAAAGTGCTTGGTAACTACAAAATTTTATGGATTATAATGAAATTCAACAGGCACGGGAATTACACTACTGTCAACAAGTTTCACTCAAAATAACCACCATTAGTGTCGATCACAACCTCAATCCTGTTCCGGAACCTGGAGCAATCTGATGTTATAGTTTCCCTGGAAGGGTCTCAAAAACTACCTTAATTCTGTCGATTAACTGGGCTTTTGTAGTATTGCCACGAGTATTGGTGTCTTTCTCAACTGTGCTCCATACATAATAATCCATGGGGTTAAAATTTGGGGAGTTTGGAGGCCAAACATTGGGACTGGTGTAGTCGTAAAAATTACCAGCACAGGAACATGTATCATATATGAAAACAAAGTTAGTCCTCTGTGGATCACATCCCTACTTCTACACATGGTTACTGTTTCTCTCAATAGCAATGTTCCACCTTCGAATGAGAGCATGTATCCCTGCATCGTAAAATTCTATTGACTGTTCTTTGAGCCACTTCTTCACTACAGATTTCATTTCCTTATCACTGGAATAATGTTTGCCTCTCAAACCCTCTTTCATGGAACTGAAGAGATGATAGTCTGAAAGCACTAAATCTGGTGAGTATGGAGGATGTGGTAAAGTTGTCCATCCGAATGAGGTGATTTTCACCTTTGTCCTGATGCTTGTGTGTGATCTAGCATTGTCATGCAGAAGGAGGACATTATCGATTAGCAAGTTGGGTCTTAATCATCGGATTCTTGCTCTGAGCCTTGTTAGGGTCTCAATGTAGACCTTAGTTTTATAAAAAAGAAATTTATATGAAATAAAGAAAATGGTATTACTTTTTGACTCACCCTTGCATGTATGCATATATATATTTACCAACCCCTCCATATGTGCAGGATGTGACTCAAGGTCAATTTCTTTTGCGGAGTTTAACAGTTTTGAATTCAGAGTTTTCCTTCTCCTAGACCGGTTTCCTAACCAAGGTTAAAAAGCCCAGTCTGCCCTAGCTGGAGGGACAGTAGGATTCATATCTTTCCCAAGGGTATTAGCGCTAAATGAAATGCAATTACCACATCCAGGATTTGAACTCGGGGCGATGAGTCCATTTCTCCTGACTTTAACCATTACACCATGCGCTTCCATGCATGTATGCATATATATGTATATTTATATATATATATATATGTATATAACTGTATATAATGTATATATATATATATATGATATATATATATATATATATATATATATGTATATATATGTATATAATGTATATATGTATGTATATAATGTATATATATTTATATATGTATATAACAGCAGTGATACCTTGACTTACAAGTTTAATTCGTTCTGTTCGTAAATCAGTTTAATGAGATATCAAATCAATTTTCCCCATTGAAATAAACTGAAATTCCATTAATCTGTTCCCCCACCACCGACTTCCACCAAAACACCCTAATTTTTTGTTACATTTAAATAAGAAAATTAACATTGCATTCTATAAAAACTAAATAAAATAGAATGTAATGAATCATGTGTTGTAATATGTTTTAATGTTTATACATATATAAAGGGCAGTTGTGTAAATCTGTATGTCCCAAGCAAAGTTAAAAAAATAAAACAATTAACAACAAAGTAAATATATATACACATTAAATATCACCAGGGCTTGGTTTTTGAGCAAAACTAATGAAGATTTGATTTATATTCATGAAGATAATTAGTAAATAGAATTTAAATGATAACAGAATGGACATTTTTTTGCATTTAACATTTTGATTAGGAAACATTCATTTTTCTTTTCGCAATGTCTGGATCAACATAAAGTCTTTTTTTTACACAGGGATCCAACTCACAATTCAATGATAATGGATTTGCAAGACTACCTTTTTTACCCCCCCCCTTACACAAGCAACGCTGGGTAGCCACTTCTAGTCCATATATAAAGGGCAGTTGGTGTGTATGTATTTATGTGTGTATGTTTGGAGGAAACTATGAAAATAAAACAATTAACATCAAAGTAAATATACATACACATTCACTATCACCAGATCTTGCTTTTTGAGCAAAAATAATGAAGACTTAATTTATATTTGTAAAGATAATTGAAAAATAAGATTTAAATAATAACAGCATAGATATTTTTATATCTAATATTTTAAATTTTAAGATGATGCAAACATTATTGACAATAAACAATAAACATTTCTGTGATTTCTAAATATTTTGGAGACCTTACATTTGGGATTAGCCTCATATCAATCTATCTCAGCCTATTCATACCTATCTATCCATCTATCTATCCATCTATCAAAATTTACTCATATCTATCTATCTCTCAATCTATTCATTTGAGCCTATTTTTATCAATCTATCTATCTATCTCAGCCTGTTCATATCTATCTATCTATCTATCTATCTATCTCTCTCTATATATATGTATATACATATATATTATATATATATATATATAGTGTGTGAACAAAAAGTATTAAGACAATCAGGAATATTTCTTGTATGTTGTTTATTCTCAACTAGTTTCGACCTTAGGTCATCGTCAGGAGAAAATTTCTTATTTGAAGAAATTGTTTATAGTTTATTAGAAAGGGAGCATTATAGAAGAACTATAAAAATTAAAGTGTTTTTGAGGGTTTGACATGCTATTAAAATCCGGGTAGACGAGTGTGTTAGTAGTAGCAAGTCCATTTGTTCCGTGAAGAACCCCTCTCTCTCTCTCTCTCTCTCTCTCTCTCTCTATATATATATATATATATATATATATTTATTTATTTATTTATAGTCACCAATACATTTAAAAGTCCATTTTACCAATGGTTTTGGAACATCACTTTTATGTGAATGTTCCTAAAAGTGATGTTCCGAAACCATTGGTAAAATGGAATTTTAAATGTATTGGTGACTATAAATAAATAAATAAATACAGCTCTTACAGAAGTAATTGAGCACTTTATAATCATTTCTCCAATAATAATAAGAAAGAATTAACTGGTATATATATATATATATATATATATATATATATATCGGTGTATTCATATCTAAACTTTAAAATGATGCACACATCATTGACAATAAACAATAAATATTTTTGAGCCCTTACATTTGGGATTACCCTCACAGCATAAGAAGAAAAAAAACACTTAAGGACACTTGGGAGTCCCCTGTCAAGCAAGGAGTGCAAGACAACAACCGCGCTAGTTCTGGGGATGGGGAATGACTAATGATGTCAACTTACAAACTGGTTATTCATCATTCAGTCTGAGGGTAGTTGGCCAATTTCTTGCGGGGACAGACAAGATTGATCACATGCACGCACACTCTTAAACTCACATGCATCTATCTTATTGTGTTTCAGTCAAATTATCTCTCTCATCGTATTTCTATCTATCTATCTATCTATCTATCTAGTATTATAGCGTGTAGAGAAATAACCTACTCGAGTTTCATCATAAGGATCTTCAGGGTTAAATCCATTGAATTAATCAAGATATTGATTAATTAGTTAATTGCGGGAGATTGAAGATCCTTATGGATCAAGTAGGTTAATTCTGTACACACTATGATAATAAGTCCGCTCTACTCACGTATTGAGCACTTTATATTTGCTATAACACTGACTTATTCGAGTAAAACTTGTACCAACCAATATTTTTACCTGTAAGTCATTCCCTTTACATACATATATATATATATATATATATATATATATATATATATATTTATTTATTCATCAATTTATTTATCAGTCTATCTATCCATCTATCTATCTATTAATCAATTTATCAATCTAACTATCAAGTTATCTTTTTATCAATCTATCTATCTATTTGTCATATTGTGTTTCTATCTCAACCAAATAACAATATATATATATATATATAAAAAGTGTTGTTCTGGTTCCAACGGGAGAAAATTCAATATTTTATAAAAAAGTAAGGTCCGCAAAATGTATTTTGTTCTCAGAAAAATTTTTTTTATTCTTTTTGTTTTACATGTGCAACACGTGTTTCAGATCTTCTGGTATCTTCTTCAGGCTTTGGTTGATAATATGAAA
>CM042175.1:36643414-36720914 GCA_023376005.1 Doryteuthis pealeii
TTACCGTATTTGACGGCATATAGGATGCACTTTATTCCAAAATATTGGCTAAAAAATGCCCTACATCTTATATGTCGTAGGTGAAGTTTGAGACTTATTATTATTATTATTATTTTACTCCTTTTGAGTTTTCACATCAGTGTTAGCTGATGGTCTTTCACTGGAGTCTGAGTGACAGCAAGTCTCCTCAGGTCTCCAGGACTCTTCTGAGTATTCTGGCAGATTGCAGCAGTGCAGTGTTCTGAATGGTTTCAATCCTTCCTCTGATTTCCAGACTTTCCAAGCCCTTTTCTAATCCTTTTGGGACCGTTCCAAGTGCACCAACTACAATTGGTATAACTTTCACTTTCATATTCCATAACTTTTTCAGTTCTCTGGCAAGGTCCAGATATTTGTCCATTTTTTCATTTTCCTTTAACTTCACCCTGTGATCCGCTGGCACTGCAAAATCCACCAGTTGACAAGTTCTTTCTTTTTTGTTAATCAACACTAGGTCTGGTCTTCTTGCTGGGATAAGGTGATCCGTTTTAATTTCAAAGTCCCAGAGAATTTTGTGCATTTTGTGCGTTTATTATTATTATTATTATTATTATTATTATTATTATTATTATTTTCTGCTATTGAGATGTTTTGTGTATGCTTATTGGTTGCCTGTACTGCCAAATTGCTTTGATACAGCTATGTTTCTGCTTGTGTCATGCACAGCTAGACTGTTTTCAACAATACACTAAAAACATTTTTTCCTGAATCTGACCTGCTGAAATGGGTGTGTGTCTTATATACCTGTGTGTCTTATATGCCGTCAAATACGGTACTTACTTTTACTCTCTTTGATGATTTAAAATATGATTTGATCATTTCAGTTAGTCCCAACTGCCGATGCCACCAGAATCTTTGACCAAAATACAGAAAATTCTATCAATTCTTTGCAAGTGAAGAATCCAGTCGTCAAAGTGACAATTGCCGACGAGAGCAGCCATTCCAAGGAGACTAAAAAATCAGAGAGAGAAAGCAGCGCTAAGCCTGAATCAAAAAAGATCTCTTCTACAGAAACAGAGAGTGTCCCTTGCAGAACTGACGATTTTCAGGATAAACGTTCCGAACTTTGTTCTCAAAATTCTTCAGATTGTAACCTTGTGGCGACAATGTCAGGAACCGATCAGAAAGGTTGGTAGAGAAAATAATTTCAGTTCAAGTGTTTTTATCTAATACTAATGAGTTTCATTCTGTTATATAGTTTCAAGTATTCCTATCAAATACAAATAATTTTCACACAATTATATGGTTTCAAGTATTCCTATCTACAAATAATTTGCACACAATTATATGGTTTCAAGTATTCCTATCTAATACAAATAATTTGCGCACAGTTATATTATTTCAAGTATTCCTATCTAATACAGATAATTTGCACGCAGTTATATGGTTTCAAGTATTCCTATCTAATACAAATAATTTTCACACAATTATATGGTTTCAAGTATTCCTATCTAATACAAATAATTTTCACACAGTTATATTATTTCAAGTATTCCTATCTAATAAAAATAATTTGTATACAATTTTATGGTTTCAAGTATTCCAATCTAATAAAAATAATTTGTATACAATTTTATGGTTTCAAGTATTCCTATCTAATACAAATAATTTGCACACAGTTATATTGTTTCAAGTATTCTCATCTAATACAAATAATTTGCACACAATTATATGGTTTCAAGTCACTATGGTTTCAAGTATTCCTATCTAATACAAATAATTTGCACACAATTATATGGTTTCAAGTATTCCTATCTAATACAAATAATTTGCATGCAGTTATATTGTTTCAAGTATTCTCATCTAATACAAATAATTTTCACACAGTTGTATGGTTTCAAGTATTCCTATCTAATACAAATAATTTTCACACAGTTGCATGTCAGAAAGGTGCCGCACCTGCACGATATTCTTCCAAAAGAATTAAAGACTGGCTTCAAAATTTATTTTCAAATAACACTTCATTAAATATTAACAAGATAGATATTGACAGAAATATATATATATATAGATAGTCTGAAACAAATGAACACTGATTGATAGATTGATGGATAGATAGATATGGACTGATTGATAATAGATTGGAAGATATAGAAAAATCACAGACCGACACATGTAAGCATATAGATCGATAGTTGCTTAGATATATATATACATACAAACAGACATAGACTGATATATATATATATATATATATATATATTATATATAATATATATAGATAGATAGATAGATAGATAGATAGATAGATATAAACAGACGAAGATAGATTAATATAAAAATATTGAAATATAGAGAAATATGGATGTGAACAGAAGAAAGATAGATAGACAGACAGGTAGATATATAGATGAACTGAGCGATATATATATATATATTATATATATATATATATATATATATATATAGAGAGAGAGAGAGAGAGAGAGAGAGAAGAACATTGAGATAGATAGATAGATAAACGGTGTTAGATTGATAGATAGATAGTAACATAAATAAATAGATTGATAGTGAAATATATAGAGTGAGATAGATAGATAGATAGATAGATAGATAGATAATCTAGACTACTAGACATCATCGCATATATACGTTGCTCATCTGTACACATATCTTCATTTGAATTTCATATCATAATTCTCCTTATCTTTTGACCAAACCTCATACATAATTGTCGACCACCAAACAGACCCCCCCCCCATATTCATCGCAGCACACCTGTCCAGACCAGTTGCAATTAGTTACAAATCACTCACAATTATTTTTGTCTCACCTGCTCAGGTGTATATTATTCAGTTTGGATGGCCAGTAAAACTACTGACTACGACACACAAACGCTTCAGGTGCAAAAAGACTTGACGACCCCCCCCACACACACACTAGAAGATGAATAGGTAATAGAGAAACTCGGGAGGTGGTGCGTAGGTGAGGCGATCAATATTTGATCAGCAAATGATCGATTTTGTTTATTTATAACATTCATTGAATGGGATTTGTGGCAGGCGTAAAACATTCATTCAGTTTTGAAAATAAAGTAAAAATTGGAATAAGCCATCCGTAGATAAAACAAACACAAGATATATAGATAGATTTGTACAGATATATATATATATATTATATATATATATATATATATATATATATATATGTGTGTGTGTGTGTGTGAAGAGAGGAAGTAAATCCGACGGTATGTAATATATCAAGAAAAATGAAAAAACACAGGTTTAAATGGGTTAAGTGGTGAGTTTATTGGCCGACGCGGCAGTGTTTCGATCTATTAAATAGATCATCTTCAGGGCATAAGATAAGAAATTATATATCACAGAATGATGAGAAAAAGTGAGTGGTAATCCTTGTTATTCAGTCTGTTTAAAAATTTCTGAAGTTTGAAAAAAGGAGACGGTTTTGAAATATGACATCAAATATTCTATTTTAAGGTGTGAGTATGTAGCGCTGTTAGTGTGTGTATTGAAGGAAACATTGTGCATTTTTAGGTATGTGGTTGTGTGTGTGTGTATAATTTTTTTCTGTAGCGATAAACGACAGCGGAAGTGAAAACTTCAGAAATTTTTCAAACTTCAGAAATTTTTAAACAGACTGAATAACAAGGATTACCACTCACTTTTTCTCATCATTCTGTGATATATAATTTCTTATCTTATGCCCTGAAGATGATCTAATTAATAGATCGAATCACTGCAGCGTCGGCCAATAAACTCACCACTTAACCCATTTAAACCTGTGTTTTTTCATTTCTTGATATATATATATATATATATATATATATATATATATATATATATGTGTGTGTGTGTGTGTGTGTGTGTGTGTGTGTGTGAAGAGAAATGGAAGTGAATCCGACGGTATGTAGCATAGTGAGAAATTTGAAAAAACACAGGTTTAGATAAAATGAGTGATAAGTTTATTAGCTGACGCTGCAGTGTTTCGATCTGTTGAGTAGATTTTCTTCATGGCATTTGTTGATATAAGTAAAATTCTTTTACTCTTCCTTATATCAACAAAAGCCCTGAAGAAAATCTACTCAACAGATCGAAACACTGCAGCGTCGGCTAATAAACTTACCACTCATTTTATTCAAACCTGTGTTTTTCAAATTTTTCACTATATATATATATATATATATATATATATATATATATATGTGTGTGTGTGTGTGTGTGTGTGTATTTGGGCAGCATTCTTTCATTTATACATGTAGAATTAAACAAAAGACACGTCTCCTGTTAAACAATTTTATTAACAATCTTTTCGAGATTTCTGGCCAATTTATTTTACATTTGGATGGAATCCGTGGATTAGTCCACCGGAATTTTTATCCTAAGTACTTTCGGCACCTCGAACTGCCATCTTCAGGGGTGATTATATTATGGGTGTGGAGGCTGGAAGGAGGAGAACAAATATAATTTCTACGAGTTCCCGTCCTAGTTACTCTCACTACTACTAATTTGAAAAAAAAAACAAAACAAACAAAAAGCAAAAAAAACTGGAACACAAACACATCACCCCTGATGATGGCACTTCGAAGTGCGGAAAGTACTTGGGATAAAAACTTTTGAAATCTTTGAAACCATATAACTGATTGCAAATTATTTGAATTAGATAGGAATACTTGAGACCATATAACTGTGCGCAAATTATTTGCATTAGATAGGAATACTTGAAACCATACTACTGTGTGTAAATTATTTGTATAAAAAATAGTTATTTGAAATTATAATTCTTCATAAATGGTTATTATTAGTTACTTGAAACCTTATAATTGCTTGCAATATAAATGCTGACTTTGGTATTAAATAACCCAACTAGGGTTGACATGCCATAAAACTAACTGACATACTTATTTTTTCTGTTTTCTCACTTTCCTGTGGAATGAATTTAATTTCAGTTTCATTTAGTTGTCTTCGCTCGTCTGCCCGCAGCAAATGGCCAATTCGATGTTATACTTCTCTTCCGTTCAACGTCAACAACCACGAGGGAGGTGCATGTTCCATGGCAATTGTATCCAATGCTTATGGTGCAGATGGATCAAACACAACAGCCGAGATATTCCTCTTTAGATCGGGATATAACAGCAACCATTTTGGAGCAGTGTCCATCGCCAAAAGCCATCAAGGTAAGTTATTTTAAAAAATCCAGGTTTATCTTATTAACTATAAGAATTGTATATGTGGTTTTGGATTTAGTGGCCAAAACTGGTTCTTATAGCTGGACAAAACCAGGGCCTACTCACAGATGGATTCAAGAAAATGGTGGGAATACAAAAAATGATCAATGCAGATTCTGCCACTCAGCCATCGAAAGTCCAAGCCATCTAATGTCTGGTTGCCAGATCCTTTTGGCAGATGGCTACTACACTGCCCGTCATAACAAAGTATGCAAATATCTCCACTTGAAAATCTGTGGAGAAATGCAGCTTGAGAGAACACAGTACATCTGGGAACATGAGCCTCCACCAATAACATCAAATGGAAAGGTGACTGTGTTATATGATAAACTAATCCAGACAGGCAGATATATAAAAGACAAAGCCATTAAACCAGTTATTATAATCTGGAATAAACAAAAAAAACTTGCTCTCATTATTGATGTAGCTACCCCAAATGATTATGACCTCAATAGAGCTGAGTGAGAAAAGATTACAAAATATCAAGATCAGAATGTCCTAAAACAACTTGGTCATTTACCTCGTACAAAAAATATCTAGGTGTGACAGGACTTTCGGACCACACTGTACAATAATTCTTTTATTTGTATTGTATAAGATAAAGTTTAAGATTTAAACAAATCTCTTCAAATTATCTCATTATTATATAACTTGCAGCGGCTACCCGGCGTCACCTGGGTTGAGGGGGATATTTTTAAGTTAGTCCAGCAGATCCATTATTACTGAATCGTGAGTTGAATCCTCGTGGGATGTCCCATTTAAATTCCTTTGTAAAAAAAAAAAAAATAGACCTTGCATTGATCCAGCTACTCTGAAAAGAAATATTAATGTCTACTATTTAAAATATTAAATTAAAAAAATCCATGCTGTTATCATTTAAATTTTATTTTTTAATTATCTTCATGAATATAAATCAAATTTTCATTATTTTTGCTCAAAAACCAAGCCCTGGTGATATTTAATGTGTATATATATTTACTTTGTCGTTAATTGTTTTATTTTCGAAGTTTCCTCCGGACATTCAGATTTACACAACTACCCTTTATATATATATATATATATATATATATATATATATATATATATATATATAGATAGATAGATAGATAGATAGATAAAGTTAATCTTCATACAATGATTGCTATTTGCACAGTAACATTGCAACCAACAAAGCCTTCATCAGATGAAGACTCTGGGTTCAGGCATGATTTCGGGGCCAAAGCATCATTACCACCAACCCAGAGCGCCCCCGCAGTATTTCACGATACCACCAGACTTTATCGGTTTGATATCATTAATTAAAGTTTATTAAGATTTAAATAAATCTCTTCAAATTATTTCATTATTGTATAATTATTCTAGATTTTTCAATAAAATAATCAACTGAATCCTCTGACCAGATTTCTTTTTTGTTTCCAGGACATTTTGGACCGGCTACAAGTTTCTTGACAGACGAAGATGGTAAACTAATTGTGGATTGTCTTTTTGGCACCAACCATGTCATGCTGCTCACTAATAAAAACGAATTTGGACATCTGGGTCACGGTTACGTCATCAAAGGTTTCGAAAATTCCACGGAATCGAACCTGCTTCATCTTAACGTCAATGGTAACCGTGATGGAAACCATGGCGGTGGCGCCTCTTTGATTTTATGCAGTGCCATGCAAGATTCGAAACCGGTTGGCGCGGTCTATCTTATCCGCAGCGGCCACAAGGGAAACGTCTTCCAGGAGACCTTCATGAAGGGCGACGACCTCTGGAAGTTCTCCGCAGACAATAACGGGATCCTTTCTGTCAAGGGTTGCACTGATTCCATCTACACCGTTTACCATAATCGCAAAAACCACCGACCCACAACAGACGTAAGTGGGCAGGCGCTGTCTTACTTCAATGACAATTACGATGGTTCAACAGGGACCACAGTTTTGAACGTATCCCCCAGTGGCAAACACGCATCTTTGATTGTGCTCTGTTCCCATTCCTGTGGGCACGAAGATGCCACCTCAGCTTCGTTGCACCTTGTTGTTCTCTCAGGAAACTCCACCCAGGTCTACCTATTAGCCGAAAGCTACGGCGAAGGGTGTATCCATAGAGGAGAGTGGACCTTTAAAGTCGACCCCAAAAACAATAGCGATCTACGAATATTTGGTCCCCCGGGGCCTTGTCGGTTTGCTACTATTAGCAACATCAATGTGAATCTTTTGAGCAACCCTGAGAGGCAATGCGTCCCATCGTCTACTTTGGTGAGAGGCGTGACTGCAAGTTTCACGGGCAATGTTAAAACGACTGAGGAAAAGATTTGTGGAAGCGTGAGCGAAAAATGCGCAATTCATGTAATTGTGAATGGTATTTTTATTTGTCGGATCAACCCGGAGGAATTGGTCGAAGTTGATTCCATGAGGACATTCCAAAGATCCTGGCGGAATGAGGAAATTGGTTTGGGGATAACCTTAGTTCAAGTTTTTGCAGACCTATCAAGTGATGGCTCAAGACGTAAGTACAGCACACTGTTTCCTTACCATTATTCCTAGGTTCACTCAGAATATGACTGTATCTCTTGCTGAGGGAGTAAGATCACTACTAGAGAGAGAGAGAGAGAGAGAGAGAGAGAGAGAGAGAGAGAGAGAGAGAGAGAGAGAGAGAGAGAGAGTGTGTGTTACAGACTGAATTAAAAAAAAAATTTTTAAATCACAAAATTGATTCTCTGGAACGGAGAAATAAATATATTGATAGATATGAACAGCCCAGTAGGCATTTACCTATGTATTCCAATTATTTTGCCATTTTTTAATGATCATTTTATTCACGATCGTTTTATAGTCACTATATTGTATTTTTGTTTTGTTATTGTGCCTCCAATGGAAATGTCTTAATCATCTTTTAAAATTCTTTCATAATCTACTCATTTTTTTTTACCATTTTATTTAAAAAAATCTTTTTATATGTGTTCTTATTTAATTTCGTTAGTTTTTCTAATTTTATAGTCAGTATATGGTATTTTTGTTTGAGAGCTTTATTAACACAAGACTTGGTTGTTTTATGGTAATAAAGCTTTATTACGCACCCCTGCCCATGATTCCGCCGCGGGTGAGTTGCGAACCCTAAGAGACATCCTCTCTCTCTTAGGGAACCGGTTCGTATCTGACTAATTAAACTAAAACTTATTTTCATGGCGCCCAATCGCGCACCTGTACCGGAGGGTCAGTTGGGACCATCTTCATATCACTCATAATCCCAACGGGTATGGAAAATTCCCCACCTCCGATTTTAAATCTAACGAACTTTATTTAATTATTACAACTACAGATACGTTCATGATTTGACCGGCTTAGAATATGACTGTATTGAGGAAGTAAGATCACCACTAACCACCCGCAAAAAGGTGTGCCCTGGGTATGGCGCTACACGGCATCTGAGGATGGGACCCCAGTTCTGGAGATCTGGGGATTATGGAGTACCCCTTCATTGCCATAACTCCAAGTTCCGCTTTGACCCTGTGAGGTCGTACCTGTTTGGGTCGTATTAATGTGTCAAATGGACTTGTCATAAAATTGATATTATTGGATAGGAATACTTGAAACCTTCCGTGTGTTGAAAGCTATAATGATTGTTGTTAGCCCGAGGATAACTCCAATACTAATATCTTGTTAGTATAATGGTTATTTTAAGGCTCTAATCTATACATATATAAAGGACAGTTGGTATGTAAGTGTTGTGATGTTAGTTCAACAGTAAAAAAAGAAGTCACGTCGAGGTAGGGTAAAATGAGACAAGTGTATTTACAATAAGGTACAAGAACGGCTAGCTTGCCGCTAAACGGTAACAGTACAACCTTTTCACTCGGTGTCTCACTATTTATAGTGAGAACCGGTGTATATTCTCCACTGTAGGAACGGCCGGTACAACAGTAAGTATGTATGTATGTATGTATAAACGTTCATGAGTGGGAGAGAATAGCTACGAATCGTGCAGTATGGAGAAAACTTGTCTATGATAGCTGCAACGGGTTTGAGGTAAAACGGCTGGAGATCCGGGGAATGTTGAGTACACCTTCATTGCCATTACTCCCAGGTCAACTCTGAGTAGTAGTGCCTGTTAGGATCCCATCTATGGATTAAAAACGAGTTCTAAAGCTGTGTTTAAAAATTGGCTTAAAAAAATTGAGTCCCCCATCAAGAATGAGTAGGGAAAAACCTCTTCGGCATAAAATGACCCAACGAGTTGACATGCCGTAAAATCCAACCAACCAACCAACAAAATCTACTTAGTAAAATTGTTTTCTCAAGTCTTATGCCAAGCAGGATATTCTCAAGCCGACACAGAAAGCACAGGCGAAAATCGGTGCTCGCTCATTGAGTGAAAAGGACATTTTTCAGAACATTGTGCAGTTAACTTGTTACTCTCTGATTCTTAGAGGCACGTGGTGCAATGGTTAGAGTCGTAGGAAATGGACTCGTTGACCCGAGTTCAAATCCTAGACGAGGCTGTCTACATTTCACATAGCGCTAATACCCTTGGGAAAGGTATGCATCCACCGGCTCTCCATTCAATTATGGGCAAATAGCAGGACAGACTGAGTTCTTTAAGCTTGGTTAAGCAACCAGTCTAGGAGAAGGAAAACTCTGAAATCAAGCCTGTTAAATTCCACCTAAAAATTGACCTTGTGTCACATCCTACTCGTGCAGAGCGGTTGGTAAATATGTACTCTCTGAATCTTATCTTATTATATTGAAGATTGTGTGTCTTTCTGTCTGTAACCGAAACTATGTTTCTACTCATGTTACAATTCTATGAGTTATTAACGTCACATTCTCCATGATTTTATTTTTTATTTAAACATCAATTATTAATAAAATTGTTTTACATTATTAATACTGTTAACCATATCTACATACTAGGTATTTACCACGTATCCCACGTGTACAGGTCAGGCACAAGGCCCTATTAATGTGGGACCATCCCCAAACCGTGACTCATAGGTGGTGGGTGCAAAAATGCGTTGATCCCATCGGGGTCCCCCTCAAGGAAGCGCCCCAGACACTGGGCAATAAACCCAGCCCTAACCCTTTAAATCATGGCGGCAGGTATTGCCTGGGGGGGGGGGGCTGGGATCAACAATGTTAGCTTGTAATATCCAGGGACCCCCACCCCGAGAGGCAGAACATGCATTTGTGTTTATATATATACAACAAAATAGCGGTTTAAAGTTTGCATATAGACATTACAAATTTGATTTTAATAAATACTAGCAAATATATGCACCCTCCGCCGGGTGCTAGTATCTAAGTTTTAATATAATAAAATATATTAAATTAGAAAAGCTGATGAAACTGAATAAGAATGCAGATAAAAAGATTTTGAACAGAGGGGGTATGATTGAAAAATAGAACAACTTTGAAAGTAACTATTCCATCATTTTACATTACTCCCGTCTATCTTTGTTAAATTTTCCTAATTTAACTATTTAGTTAAGATAGAAAGTAAAGAATAATATTACAGTTATTTCTTCTTGTTAATGGATTTCTTTTAAAATTTATTCCTGAGATTTTTGCTCATATTCAATAAGATAAAACCAAACAAGAAATCAATAATACTAATCACATATTTATTAAAATCAAATTTTTAATATCAAAATGCAAATTAGCCTTACCATTCACACTGTAAACCGCTATTTTGTTGATATATAAATGCAATTGCATGTTATTTGTATGTAGATATGGTTAACAATCTTAATGATGTAAAACAATTTTATTAATAATTGGGTTTAAATAAAAAATAAAATCATGGAGAATGTGATGTAAATAACAAAGGGAATTGTGATTTGTATAGTAATATAGTTTCGTTACAGACAGAAAAACTCACAATCTCCATTATAATAAGATGTGTTTAGTATTATTGATTTCTAATTGTTTGGGTTTAATTAAATGGAGCAACAATCTGTTTAAAAAATCCATTAACAATGTAACGATTGTCTGCCTCTGTTTAGATCGATGTGAGGTCCAGAAGGGTTATCTTCCCTTGCTGCCAGGTTTTCTCCAGTAGAGGGCTAGAGTATTTAAGTAGTAGCCCGGGAAATTGTAAATCTCTCTCTTCATCTGGGACCGGCAACCACTTCACATGGTTTAGTCACATAGTGCCTCTTACCCTAAAGTGGGGAGCTTTGCCTCCCAACCAGCTCTCAGAGACATTCCTTCAGAAAGATATTCCTGTACAAATCTTTTGATTACAAAATGTTTTCCTTTGTTTTCTTTTCAATTTTGAAATTCTAAAATGTTTCCCCTTTTTTTCCCCCAAAGAAATTGAGCTGAGCGGATCCCCTCATCAGATTATCCGTCAACCGAAAGGAGTGATAACTTCAGTGAATTGTGGTGGACCATCTTTTCATTCAGTTGAAGATGACATCGTTTACATCAGCGAACATTCACGTTTTGTCAACTTCTCTTACGATTACAAACATGGTAAGTTTCTTGGCTCACTTCTGATTTAGGTCGGAAAATTAAAACGGAAAGTTTTTTGCTGGTACCCAATGACAGTTTAACTACAGTCTATGAATTTACATTTTGCGAATTGGGTTACGGTTTTAGGGGATTAAGGTTGTTTTTAATTACATATTGCTTAAAAAGATAAGCAACAAAAAACCCAAATTACTATACATTTAATTAACCATTGAAATTAATTATTGAATCTATTATTGAGACAATTGTTTGTGTTAGTATTGAAATGTATAATTTCAATTAAACTTAGTTTAAAAAATATTTTTCAACATTAAATGTATAGTAATTTGGGTTTATTGTTGTTTATTTTTTTAAGCAATACGTAATTAAAAACAACCTTAATCCCCTAAAACCGTAACCAAATTCGCAAAATGTTAATTCATAGACTCTAGCACCCTCGTGCCTGTCGTATCTGTTCTGTGTTGTCTGCTTGTATCAGCGAGTTGACGTGTTTCTCACGGATGCCGGCTCTGGTCTTACCCTCGTGCCTGCCGTATCTGTTCTGCTGAATTTTAGGGGTCTGCCACTGGCGTCTGATTCCAGGAACTAATGGGGACAGATAAACCAATTTCTGATAGTCATTGGGTACCACCCAAAAACTTTCCGTTTTAATTTTCCAACCTAAATCAGAAGTCAGTCTAGTTTGTTTTGTTCAACATTTCTTTTTGTTAACTCAATTTTTGAAACACATTTTTGTTAAATTATTTTTTTCTATTAACCCATAGACGTGACAGGTACTTCCACTCCGGATCAGAGTGGACCTGGGATTAATGGTAATAGAGAGATACTCCACACTCCCCAGAGCTCCAAAACTGGAACTTCACCACTAGATGCAGTCTAACGTCATACACAGGACACTAAGACACTTAGCTACCATCTTCTACCACATATATCATAAAAAGGGTTGGGTGGCTGTCATGAGGGCAACATGGACGGGACAATCATATAGGTACTAGGGCTTGATATGACCAGCCGATTAATATATATAATGTAAAAATAAGAAAAGTATTCCAGAAAATAAATTCATTTGTATGGTGAAGTCGACATTAAAACATTTTGGTTTGTTATAAAACCTTCATCAGGGCATTAGTGAGAGGAATTTTTTAAATATAATCCACGCAGAATCGCTTACTACCATCTTTTTTCTCAACCAAAACTATCAGGAATCCCTACAGACTCTTAGAACGTTCTACAATTCCGGCGTTGAACATTTCATTAATATCTTTGTCTACTAACTTTCTCTCGCGAAGAGGAATGCGATAGTAAGAGTATTTACGGGTTTCGAAGGAGCTCTTATTTCTCCGTAGTTGTAGGCAAATTGTCGGACAAAAAAGACAAACACACAATGGAAATTTAATACATGTATTGACAAATAATACAAGAACTTGTTGCAAATTTTATTGGTATTTGCTACAAGACTTATCTGAGTTAAGTAATGTTCTTGGAGTAGTGGTGATAACAGGGGTATTCTGTTCGTTGGTAGGAAATGTTGATATTGTGCTTCTTTGGACGTTTCTCTTCTTCCTGGTAATCGGTTCTGTGATAAGTGATGGGGATGCTATTTTAGAAGCTTCTCGCCCTGATAACAGTTCTTTTAAATGACGGTGAATGGGTCCTTTTCAAGTAGACTATTTGGTCTTGGTGCCTTCTGTAGTGTGCTATTGTGACAGCCTTGTAGTCTGCGGACATAATGCCTTCGAAAGTGTGCTGTGAATATATGCCTCTGTCCAGGTCAACGGTCCGTAGGTAAGAAAGCCCTGTTTTTGGGCTAAGTGATGAATGAAGTGTAGGGACCGCTATTAACGCGACTACCCCCAGTGAGTGCTCCGTGATATGTAAAGTTTTTGGTATTGGCGCCAACATACGATGTTGGCGATTCTCCCCCTAGCGGCAGGGGGAGATAATTAACTGTGGAATTTCCAATAATAGGGCTGTTTCTTTATGGGTTTATGGCTTCCCGTATCAATTTTCATTTTCATTTGTTTTGACTGATGTTTTCTTTTCTTTTTTTTTCAGGTTCTCGATCGAAATGTCTTGGGGGAATGAAAATAAATGCTTCGTTTGGACAACAAATCACCGGAAGTAAAGATGGGGATTTATACGTCACTTCCCGTAGTCCAGGAGTGGAAGCAGTTGAAGAACAAACTGTTAACTACACGGTTGGTTTTGATTTTTGATTTTCACATGAAGAACGAAATCCTTTTTCAGTTACAGACTGATTTAAGAAAGTTATATATATATATATATATATATATATATATATATATAGAGAGAGAGAGAGAGAGAGAGAGAGAGAGAGAGAGAGAGAGAGAGAGATAGATAGATAGATAGAGAGAGAGAGAGAGAGAGAGAGAGAGAGATAGAGATAGATAGATATAGATATATATATATATATAGAGAGAGAGAGAGAGAGATAGATAGATAGATAGAGAGAGAGAGAGATAGATAGAGAGAGAGAGAGAAAGATAGATAGATAGAGAGAGAGAGAGAGAGAGAGAGAGAGAGAGAGAGAGAGAGATAGATAAAAGAATATGAAAACACACACTGCTGTTAAAATAGAATATTTTATATCATATTCATACTTAATATTAAACAATATTTCGATTTATAAAAATCATCGTCAGAGCTTTTTTTTTTTGTTTTGTTTTTTACTACAGACTCATTGAAAAGAGAAGCTGAAAATAATTTGAATTCAAAACGAAAACATTGATGTTCCAAAAAGCGTACAAGTCATGCGATCGTTTCTTCTAGCACATCAACTACGAGTTTCTCGGTCAATGAGTCTGTAGTAAAGAAAACAAACTCTGATGATGATGATTTTTATAAATCGAAATATTGTTCAATATTAGCTATGAATATGATATAAAATATTTTCATTTTAACAGCATATTGTGTTGTTTTCATATCCTTTTATCTATACTTATACCGTCGGATTCATTTCTTTTTAACTTATATATATATATATATATATATATATATATATATATATTCATATTCAGAGCCCGTTTATTCCGTGGTGTTTGTGATCGGAGATAAAAGTCAAATGAGTTTAAAAAACAAAAAAACTTGATTTTGCAAACATCTCAAAATCCGCTACAAAAAAGATATACATATGGCCGTGACCGACAAAAATATGGCGGGAATGTCCACATCGGAAAATAATGTAACAACTTTCGTTCGCTTTTTTGCAAAATCAAGGTTTTTTGTTTTTTTGAACTCATTTGACTTTTATCTCCGATCACAAACACCACGGATTAAACGGGCCCTGAAGATGATTTTTGTAAAATCGAAATATTGATCAATATCAGCTATGATTATGTTATAAATTGTTTTTTCTTTTAACAGCATTGTGTGATGTTTTCATTCCACCTTTTCATACGCATACTGTCGGATTCATTTCCTTTCTATTATATATATATATATATATATATATATATATATATAAACTTTTTATATGCGTTCTTATTTAATTTTGTTAGTTTTTCTAATTCAATATATTTCATTAGATTAAAACTAAAATACTTACCCCCGGCGTAGGGTGCATATTCTTGCTAGTCAAATGAATTTGTTTTACCGTTTAATTTTCTCATCAGTATAATCTTTTTATATGCGTTCTTATTTAATTTTCAGCTGGATAACATTGCAAACGGAAAATTCAAACTCCGGTTTCACTGCCTCGCTCAGAATTGTGGACGCATTACCATAAATGGTGTGCACATTTCTCCCCAGGTAAACGTTTGATTTTAGGAACAAAGAAAGTTTTTTGCTTTAAGTAAACGATTTGTTTTAGAATAAGGAAAGTTCAAAGAATTTACTTCGCCGAATCATAGAAGGGGTCCGAGCAAAGAACCTCGAGGCAACCCTATTATTTGTAGACTTCTCCAAAGCATTTGATTCCATACACAGAGGTAGAATGGAACAAATACTACTAGCCTACACCCCCCCAAAGAAACGACTACCGCCATAATGATGCTCTATCAAAACACCAAAGCGCATGATACGATCACCGGATGGAGACACAGATTTCTTTGACATCGTAGCTGGATTCCTACAAAGAAATACGCTAGCACCATATATATTTATAATATGCCTAGATTACGTACTTCGAACGTAACTGGACCCCATAAAAGAAGAAGGCAAGAAGCAGGCGATATCCCGCTCAGACTGTTACCGATGCGGACTATGCAGATGATCTTGCACTTTTTGCGGATACACCTGCACAGGCCGAATTTTTGCTGCACAGCCTTGAAAGGGCAGCACGGAATATCGGTCTATATGTGAACCCCGGTAAAACCGAATTCATGTGCTTTAGAAGTGAAGGAGACATCTCCACACTCAATGGTAAACCATTGGTGAAACAATTCACATATCTAGGTAGTAATATCTCTTCAATAGAAAACGACGTCAATTTACCCTCTGAATTTGAATAGTGCCCTTTATGAGGTTTTATTTGTCAAACTGTTTATAAACAAATCTAATAATATCATTTGATCGTAGAAGAGTATACGATATAGACTCACATTGTTTATAACCAAATTTAATAATATTGTTGGGTTCAAGGTTATAATAATTTGAACAAAACAACTCCGACACGAGTGTTAAACATAACGGACTTTAATATAAGCACATAGAGAGACATTTAAGACATGAAATACATATACATGAAACAAGATACAAAAGTAATGGATAGTTATGGAGAGTCCATAGGCTAAAGTCACTTACTAGTGGCTGTGTGTTGGGGGTGAAGAACCCCCACACAGGGAGGGTGTAGACAAGTGTCTAACCCTTAGTTGTCAATTCCCGAGAAGCAAGAGAGACAGAGAGTTCAAAACAGGCGCTTAAATATAAAAAACCCTGGTGGTCAAAAATAGAAACCCAGAGGGAAGATAACTCTTCCAGGCAAGGGAAGACAACCCAACAATACCGTTTGGCCGCAGAGGAGTACCCGCTATTGATTCACTCTGTTTTTAATCAAATCCAATAATACCATTTGGCTGTAGAGGAGTATATGATATAGACTCTCACTGTTTATAACTAAATTTAATAATACTGTTTGACCGTAGAATAGTATACGCTATAGAGTCACACTGTTTTAAATGAAATCTAATAATACTATTTGGCCACAGAGGAGTATACACTAGAGAGTCACACAGTTTATAATAGAATCTAATGACACCATTTGGCCGTAGAAGAAAACACGCTATAGGCGCACTCAGTTTTTAATCAAAACTAATAATACCATTTGGTCGTAGAGGAGTATTCGCTATTAAATCACACTGGTTTTAATCAACTCTAATTATACCATTTGGTCGTAGAAAAGTAAACGCTATAGAGTCACATTGTTTTCATAAAATCTAATTATACCATTTGACCATAGAAGAATAATGGCCGATTGAAGTCCTCGGTTTTGAAACGATAACGCTCGGTCACATGTTGCAAGATTGACTGTGCAGAAATTCACAGACTTAGGGTACGAGACCTTACCACATCCTCCATATTTTCCCGATCTTTCACCTACTGATAATCATTTTTATACGCCCTTAAGAACATTTTTAAATGGTAAAACTTTTCAATCTAAAGAAAAGGTGGAATCATCATTTAAAGATTTTGTTGCATCACAAGCCAATAACTTTTTACCAACGCAAAATAAATGACCTCGTAGATCGATGGCAGAGATGCATAGCTGCCCAACGCTCGTGTTTTTATTAATTTTAACATTTCTACTGTTAATGTTTCAACAATAAATGTAATTCTCCCCCCTACTCTACCACAAAACTGACTTAGTGACCTAATGTCACTCAACTCTCCCCTCATCCTTATCTTCCCCTGGCATCAAACACTCCACTACTATGAACTTTACCCTCCTCCCTCGACCTACCCATTTGCCCATCTAGCTCCTACAGTTTTTAATCAAATCTAGTAATAGCATTTGACCATAGAAGAGTAAACTCTATTGGATCCAACTGTTTATAACCAAATCTAATGACACCATTTGGTCGTAGAAGAGTATTCGCTATTGAGTCACTTTGTTTATAACCAAATCTAATGACACCATTTGGTCGTAGAAGAGTATTCGCTATTGAGTCACTTTGTTTTATAACCAAATCTAATGACACCATTTGGTCGTAGAAGAGTATTCGCTATTGAGTCACTTTGTTTATAACCAAATCTAATGACACCATTTGGTCGTAGAAGAGTATTCGCTATTGAGTCACTTTGTTTATAACCAAATCTAATGACACCATTTGGTCGTAGAAGAGTATTCGCTATTGAGTCACTTTGTTTATAACCAAATCTAATGACACCATTTGGTCGTAGAAGAGTATTCGCTATTGAGTCACTTTGTTTATAACCAAATCTAATGACACCATTTGGTCGTAGAAGAGTATTCGCTATTGAGTCACTTTGTTTATAACCAAATCTAATGACACCATTTGGTCGTAGAAGAGTATTCGCTATTGAGTCACTTTGTTTATAACCAAATCTAATGACACCATTTGGTCGTAGAAGAGTATTCGCTATTGAGTCACTTTGTTTATAACCAAATCTAATGACACCATTTGGTCGTAGAAGAGTATTCGCTATTGAGTCACTTTGTTTATAACCAAATCTAATAATACAAATTATTCAAATCCTTTGACCATTTTCTTTTCAATATCAAAAGCTCCAAAAAGCTTTTAGTCTTCAGAATGAAATCTCCGCCGGTTACCATGCGCACACTGCTGATATTCCAGTGACTGTCACCGAGAATGAAGTAACCATTTGTTCCAAGGATACGGCCCTCTGCGCGTTGGCTTTATTGGAGGAAGATTTCTCAAGCAAGAAATCGGACCGGTCAAAGCAAGAAGAGAAAAACTTGTCCAAGGAAAAAGATAAAAGAAAATTAACTGAGTCTGTACAACCGATTGCACGGACATTGCTCAAGAAAAAAATGAAAATTATCGGATGGTCGGAGAATCTATTACAAAATGCCAGTGGAGAGGTAAATATACATTTTCCTTCTTTAAAAAAAAAAAAGTCTTATACCAAGTGTTAGTATTCCGCCCCACTTACTTACCCACATTCATACTTTTACTTACATGATGAAAGGAAAAATAAAGGAAAAAAATACTGAATGAATAAAATAGATTTTATTTTATTTTATTTTACTGACACGTGTTTCGGACAGAAGTTTATCCATGTACATATGTACTCTATCTATTATTATTTTAAATACAAAATAAAATAATAATAATAGAAAACAACAAAAAAATTTTCTAGTATTAGTTTTCTATCATTGTTATTTTATTTTGTATTTAAAATAATAATAGAGTATAAATATTAAATTTTATATAAATGAAAGGAAACTAAATAATATTACTGCCCTCCAGTGCAAATGATTTAATCTGAGGAAACAATAGAAATTGATTACACCTTGTCACTCCAGTGAGTCTAAAACTGACCGTATGGCGAAAGAAAGGAAACTAAAATGGTTGTTTCAATTAATTTGCACAGGGGTGTAATTGGAGACCATAGATGTTAAACTGAATTCAACATAAAATAACCAAACTCGGGTTGACGTGCCATAAAACCAACCAGTCAACCAACGTTATGATTTAACTTTTCTATCCCCATTTCTATCTTACAGCAAAATAGTTTGGTTCACTGGAATCCTTCTGGTGACTGGGCAATTCATGGAGGTGGCTATGGCACTGAAAAAGCATTTAAGACTTCCTATATGAAATGCACCAAACAACAAGAAGTCGACCTTACTGATTCATTCACCTGTGAATACCTGGATTCCGAACCTGAAATACAGGTAGGTACAATTTAGAAAAGTTTTCCCTTTGTCATTATTCAAGACTAGGTTATGAAATTGATTCGTCTAATTTATTTCTTCCACTGCTTTGTCGTCCCGCAACAATCTTCTAGCAGTCCTCTGTACACGCTCATCCACCGCTTTGAAGCATCTCACCCCCTTCTCAGTTGTCTCTCGTTTTATGAAACGGCGATCTGAGAGAAATTTGCATACGTACAGATTTACTATCACCAAGTCTCTTTACTTGGGAATCGTACGTATTTAAATTGTAGTGCCAAGGCAGCCATATTTTTCGTTGCCGTTCATCCTGCAAGCGAAACAGATTTGCACCCGCTCTGCCTCACGAGCCAAGTACCCCCCTCTCTCTCTCTCTCTCTCTCTCTCTCTCTCTCTCTCTCTCTCTCTCTCTCTCTCCATCTAAATAAACCATGAAATAAATTAGAACAAAAATGGAACATACACAATTGGAAAGAACATAAACATCATCAGAATTATAATCATTAAAAGACACAAAAGGTTTTTTTTACGGAATCAGTAAAGATAGAGAACCGACAGTTCATTTAGAAAACATGAATAAAATTGATATACTCAAAGAAAATATTTCTCCAAATTTTAGAAAGAAAAAGCAAAAGAAAAAAAGAAATGAAAAGAGAAGAAAAAAGAGGGGGGTGGGGAGAAAAAGAGGGGGGAGTAGAAAAAGAGAGAAAAAAGCGAAACAGATTTGCACCCGCTTTGCCTCACGAGCCAAGTCCTCTCTCTCTCTCTCTCTCTCTCTCTCTCTCCACAACTAGCTTAAAAGCCACCCTTTCGGGCAGCAGTTAGGTTAACTCCAGCAGAGGGTTCTTGATTAGGTGCCTTTGGTCCAGTAATGTCATTTTATGCATTGAGTACACATTAAATCTTAACAAATTTGGACAATATTTTTCCAACAATGAAAATTTTCATCAAAATAATGATATAATTTAGCTATTTGGAATTTATTGTAATTCTCTACGAAAAACATTTTTGCTTTTCCCATTCATAGTCAGTCACGGCCGATTAGTATATACGGCCCCACATGTCACTTAAGCAGGCAGATTTCTAACAGGTCCATTCGTTTTATTGAATTATATACATATTGTTTCTTTTTCTATAGTAATTTGCAACTTGAATTTAAAGTGATAATAAAAAATTATTGACGATTTTTGGTAATGTGACGTAAGCAGTGACGTAGTTTTGGTTACAGACAAATAGAGATCAAATCTCCATTATTAATAGATTACATACATATTGTTGTTTTTTTTCTATAGTAATTTTCAACTTGAATTCCTTTTGCTTTCTTTTGATAATCCATCATTCTTTTTTTTCCATAAAACAAGTTTTTTTCTGTTATCTCATCTAAAAAAAATCTTTTGGCCGAGATTGAACTCTGTTCTTTGTTTTGGCAGGTCAGTGAATGGTACTGTGAAGGAGTCTGTGGTGGAGGATACTACAGCATGACGGCAAAACTAATGGATGAAAATGGAACGGTTTGTATATTCTGTAACACAAGCCAACATGATATTTTTTTTTTGTTGGGGATCATATATTTTCCCAGGTTAAAAGGTAGGAAATTAAATTCGGTGGAAGAAGACAGCAACAATTGAAGATAAAATAACATATATTCAGAAAGGTACAAATTGCAAACTTAACGACGTTTGCTGCCAGACTTATCTGATAAGTTATTTGAGGTTTGGGAGAGACTGGATTTATGTCTTGCTGTCGTGCTCTCAACACTACAAGTAACTTTGTCATGGAATTTAATTTGGGTGCCAACGTACGATATTAGATGATTCGCCCCCTGGTGTCAAGGGCAGATAATTAATCTCTAATTTTTCCAATATTGGCTGAAATTACTCTCAATATGCTTCTCCCATTTCCATCAACATACCGATGTGAGAATGCTTTTTCAATAATGAGTGTGATAAAAAACAATTTGATATTCGTGAACCATTGTGTGTGGCACTCTCATCTATCAAGCCAATTTATATAGTTTTGAAGTGCGTCAACTGTACATATAAACTAGAATTGAGAATATATTTCTAAAAATATCAACTGGTATGATCTTTTTTGCCGGACACCATATATTTTTCCAGATTAAGAAGTAGACAATTTAATTCAGGTGAAGAAGACAACAATTGAAGATAAAAACATATATTCAGAAAGGTACAAAGTTGCAAACTTAACGGCGTTTGCTACAGACTTATCTGCTGAAGTCCTTTGAGGTTTTGTGAGCGGCCGGATTTAGACATCTTGCTGCCATTTGCTCAACACTATAATTGACTTAGTCATGGAATTCAATTTAGGCGCCATTTCGCCCCCTGGTGCCAAGGGCAGATAATTAATCCCTAATTTTTCAATACCAGGGATAGTGCTAGGAATTAATGATGTTGTCTGGGGTTTTTTTTTCTTGATCGGGAGTTGTCGATATTTTAACTGAATTCTACTCTAAACTGAAAGGTACGACAAAATATATCGTTAAATCAGACCGGAAAAAAGAGATTTTCTCCGCTCACAGAAATTGTGATTCTTAACAAATCACTGACTGGGCGATTTTCGTAAATCTTATAACCTATTTAATTTTCTAATATGAAAAGAGTATAAAAAAGAATTACTTAGACATATTATATACACTAGCAAGAATTTGCACCAATCTATCTCAGTCAGTTTCTTTCTATCTATCTATCTATCTATCTATCTACCACTATCGACCATTTGGTCGTATAGTGGTATACGTTATTTCATTGTGTTTCTATCTACAGGTGATCAAAAAATATGAAACAGGTGAAATTGGTAAAATCTATGAAAATAAAAAATGGATGGAAGCTAGTGTGATATTTTCCAATTATGGACCCGGGGTCAGGTGTGTCAGTTTAGAATCTTCAGGTAAGTCAAATCATTTGCCATTCTTAAATTGAATCTCAGACTTTTCGAATATTTTTCAAATTTTTCTCCTTTTTTCAGTCGAAATGATGTATTACGAACATCAGTTGATATAGTTAAGTAAAATGGTATATATATATATATATATATATATATATATATATATATATATATATATATATATATAATGAAAGGAACGTTATTTTTTTTCTTCAGAATACAAGGTATGTCAAAATGTACATAAATTTTGATACTTTTTTGACACACCTTATATATATATTTTGTAATAAAAATCAATTTCTTTGTTGGGTCGTTCACAAAGCGCTTCGTCGCTGACTGCAGTCTCGCGTCGGTCAACTGCTTCTGCTCACAGCCCAGCGCTCCACTCACTTGGTTTTTATGGGTACAGTCCCCCAACATCCGGGCACATCAGTCGAACCTCGCGTCCGTGCAACGCACAATTCACGTGCATTCGGATGGACGCGTGTAGGCGCCAACATCCGGATACCTGAATTGCACCTCGCGTCCATCCAGTGCCTAAATCGCATTTGTTTTGCATACGGGGGGACGCTGGTTCGATCCCGGCAGGCAAGACAATGTCTTGCTCCTTTTCTAAAAGAGTACAGTAGTACTCGTTCTCCGTCACACACACACACACACACACGCATATATATATATATATATATATATATATATATATATATATATAATAAAGTAATCCACAGACACGTGTTTCGAGGTATCACCTCTCATCAGTGTGGTTATACCGTTTAACAGCTACCTCTGGCCGGGTTCGAGACCCGAATGAACTTTCGTTCGCCAAACCTCTTACCCGTGCGGCCACAAGCAAATATAGGAGACTATTTAATTGCTACATTTCTAAGCGAAAATGAAATTCACTAGAGGCCTCAAACTTTGTTTATGTAAACAGAGCGAGGTTTAGCTGAACGCCGAATACAGTGAATTTTGCAATTAAATTCCTTCTAATCAAAGTGCTCAACCAAATTTTGGAGCATATATAATAAAGTAATCCACAGACATGTGTTTCGAGGTATCACCTCTATTACCAGATAAGTTGATTGATGGGAATGATTCTATTCAGGATCTTTTTAATATAGGTATATTAATAATTGGTAGTCTGCGTGGAGAGCTCAATGTATAATAATTTGATAATAAGATACAGAGCAATAATTATTGGATTGATAAAGAAGACACTTAAATGTTATCAGTTATGAATTTATTTCAACCGAAATATTCTCGTCTTTGTGAATCCTTGCCATCCTCGAAGCGTCTAGAACAGGGGTAGGCAACCTAAGACTCGCGGGCCAGATCCGGACCGCAATCCATGATCATCTAGGCCGCAGTCCCTAAGAGAAGCATTATATTAATCTGACCCTTTTTTGTTTTGTTCATGTGACTTGTTGATATCTCTTAAAGTCAGTTCTTTCCTGTGCTTGTAAAATCTGTGATATTTCTACTGGTGAGGCAAAAAAATGTTATTATTTTTTTGTGTGTATTTTTTTGTTTCCTAGGGAAAGATGACAAATACTGGAAAGGACATTATGGTCCCCTGATGTCTGCGGCAATGATTCGGGTGAAACGAGAATCACAATCAGCCAGTGACGACGTCTATGGAGACATTGATCTGGTATGTTTGTTTATCTCCATCTAATAATACCAATTGGCCGTAGAGTGGTAAACGCTATTGAATCACTTTTTATAACCACATTCAATAATGTCATTTGGCCGTAGATGAGTATACGCTATTGAATCAAACTGTGGATAAGAAAATCTAATAATACAATTTAGCCGTATAGTGGTATACGCTATTGAATCACTTTTTATAACTACATCCAATTATATCATTTGGCTGTAGATGAGTATACACTATTGAATCAAAAAGTTTATAATCAAATCTAATAATACCAATTGGCCGTAGAGTGGTATACGCTATTGAATCACTTTTCATAACCACGTCCAATAATGTCATTTGGCCGTAGAGTGGTATACGCTATTGAGTCAAACTGTTTATAATCAAATCTAATACCATTTGGACGTAGAGTGGTAAAAGAAAATGATAACAAAAAGCTCTCCTATTCTTTGGGTACAATGAATATTAAATACTAGCTAAATTAAACATCTACACTGGGTAAGAGCGCAAGATTTCGATGCCAGCAGGTTATTTCATAAACATTATTGCCAATAGAAAATATACAATAAACAATTACAAATGGTAATTTTTACTATAAAAATAAACCAGATAATAGAAAAGACATTCATCAATTATATTTTTATATTATTTTATGATGGTTTTGTTCAGTAAATGTTTTCACAGAGTTTTGTAAAGAAATATATTTAAATTTGAATCTATGATATTTGAGAGATTTATTGATTTAAATATTTTTCTTTATTTAGATTGTTAGTTTGAAACAATCTTACAATGTAATAATTAAACATCCCCAGATTTAAATAATTAACTTTTAACGTAAGTAATAATGTTTAATTAAATCTTATTATAATGGAGATTGTGTGTGTTTCTGTCTGTAACCGAAACTATATTACTACTCAAGCCACAATTCCCTTAGTTATTTACATCACATTCTCCATGATTTTATTTTTATTTAAACTTCTATTATTAATAAAATTGTTATACATCATTAATACTATTGACCATATCTACATACTAATATCAGGTAATTGTATTTATATATACAACAAAATAGCGGTTTACAGTGTGAATGGAAAGGCTAATTTGCATATTGATCTTTAAAATTTGATTTTAATAAATATATGCTTAGTATTATTGATTTCTAATTGTTTGGTTTTATCTTAATGAATATGAGAAAAAATGTCGGGGATAAATCTTAAAAGAAATCCATTAACAAGAAAAATAACTGTAATATTATTCTTTACTTCCTATTTTAACTAAATAGTTAAATTAGGAAAATTTACCAATGAAAGACAGGAGTAACGGAAAATGATGGAAGAGTTAGTTTCAAAGTTGTTCTATTTTTCAATCATACCCCCTCTGTTCCAAATCTTTTTATCTGCATTCTTATTCAGTTTCATTAGCATTTCTAATTTAATATGATATTTTATTATATTAAAACTTAAATACCTGCACCCGGAGGGTACATATATTTGCTAGTATAAATAATTATCTATGAAGGACAAATATATTGTAATTTAAAAAAAAAGAAGATATTTTATATCATTTGGCATCTTTATACTATTGAGTTAATTGTTTAATACTAGTTCTTTTTCTTCTAGTGATTTTATAGTTTCTGATTTGGCAGTTGTATTCCGTCCATTAATTTTCTTTCCCCTTTTTTTATTACTAGCATATCATATTTTTCGATTCTGAATTCCATCCCTATTTCTTGGCTTTATATTCTGATGGTTTGTACAATGGTTTCTAGTTCTTTTTCATTTTTTGCAAAGTTTTTTTGTCATCTATGTACATAAGGGGGGTTATTTTTTCTTGGGAGTTAGTGAATTTGTATCCCCCTGTGCTTTTATGAGTATAAGATTGAGTGGCATCATTGCTATAATAAATATTAGTGGTGATAGCGAGTCTCCTGGGAAAATACCACTTTGGATTTTTACTTCTGCCACGGATTATCCCCATGCTTTTAATTCGACTCTCCAATTTTCCATGGCGTTTTTGATAAAGTTTATGATGTTATTGGATATTTTGTACATTTTTAGACATTTTAAAATCCAAGTATGTGGGACAATGTCATAAGCTTTTCTGTAGTCAATCCATGCCATTGAAATATTTTTTCGCCTATTTTTAACTTCTTTAAGGATGTGTAGATCTATTTAAAGTAAGTCATGTGTTCCTCTTTATTATAAAAAAAAAAAAAAAAAAAAAATTATTATTATTATTATTATTATTATTATTATTTGCTCCTTTTGGGTTTTCACATCAGCATTAGCTGATGGTCTTTCACTGGAGTCTGAGTGACAGCAAGTCTCCTCAGGTCTCCAGGACTCTTCTGAGTATTCTGGCAGTGCTGTGTTCTGAATGGTTTCAATCCTTCCTCTGATTTCCAAACATTCCAGACCCTTTTCCAATCCTTTTGGGACCGTTCCAAGTGTACCAACTACAATTGGTATCACTTTCACTTTCATATTCAATAACTTTTTTAGTTCTCTGGCAAGGTCCAGATATTTGTTCATTTTTCATTCATTATTATTATTATTATTATTATTATTATTAGTAGTAGTAGTAGTAGTAGTAGCAGAAATGTTGTTGTTGTAATTGATGTTGTTGTTGTTGTTGTTGTTGTTCCAACAATTGCTATACGATCATTCCTTTTTAATTTTTTCTCATAAAGTTCTTTCCAACTTTTGCAGAGTTCCTGGCAAAATTCAGAAAATTCTTCTCACCTGGACCGATTCTTGTCTGGAATTTTGTCTGAAAATAAGAAATTCATTCTCAAAGACTTTATTACACAAGAAAATGATGAAGGTGAATTTCAAATTTAAGGTTGAATTGTAAAGAACTAAGTCTGGCATAAGGACGTGATTTTTGAGCGTCCACGCAGCAACAATCACATTTATTAGGTACCACCAAAATAAGTCACGTGATCAGTTTAGGCCATATTGAAGGAAGAAATATAAATACTTTTGAACTTCTTCTTTTAAAAAAGAAATAACGAACATAAAGAGTTGTTACAAAGAAAAACAGTTAATTCAAAGATCAAATTATCTGATTGGGAAAAATTTCTCCCCGTTATCTTGAAAAATAAGTAAAACAGTCCGGGTTTTTAAGACACGTTCAGTTTCTTTATTGATATTTTTAGCTGAATTCTGTATTCCTGGTTCTTTTATTAAAAAGCTCTCACATTGAAACTTATAAAAATCTTTTGATATAATTATTCAGACTCTTATCTTTATAGAAGAAAAGTAAAAATCCTTTTTTTGTCGGTAATTTTTTCATATTTCATAAAATAATATAGGAGGAGGTAGACCTGGTAAAAAAATATTTCCCTAATATATTTTGGGAAAAAAACTATTTCAGACATATTTTTATCCAAAGGTAAGTAATTCTGGATATTCATGTGAAAATCGAACCATTAATTGATTTTTCATAGAATTAAAAAAAAGCCTCTAGCCATAACTTGTTTTTGAGTACGTTAAATTTCAATTGATTTAACGGTGCAAAAATGTAAACATTGTTTTTCGTTTATAATTTTCATTATTTTTTAAAATTAAAAAAAAAATCATGTTTTTTTAATGTTTCTTCTTTCGAATGCACAAACATTTTTTCAAGATAATATTAACCTTTAAGCAAGTGTCATTGTGTTAAATTGCGGTGGGTGGGTGGTGTTGGTTGGTAAATTTCACAGGGAAAATTGGTTGTACCTAATGTTTATGAGTTTGTATCAGATGCATTTTTATTTGGGGAATTTTAATAATTGTATTGAGTTACCTCCCTTGCATCATAAATGCTATCATCAACCACTAGGTGGACATGATATCATACAGATACGTTAAGAGAACTAATCAGTATTATTCAAGAATTCTGCCCACAAACGGTGCTTTGTAGCCTTGTGTCTGACTAGAACACATTCTATCTATCTATCTATCTATCTATGTAAAAAAAACACCCCACAAGAAAGCGGCTGTATGGCCACTTCCCCCTATCACACAAATCATCAGAGTGAGACGACCAAGACATGCCGGACACTGCTAGAGAATCAAGAACTGATACTAACAATAAGGCCATTAGTTATTTTTTTTATTTACTCAAATGTCTAAGAGGTTAACGAATCGGGCTGGTGAAAAATCAGCCGGGTTTCGCTCCTGGTCGGAAATAGGAGTCGTGTCTAGCCATACTGAAGAGACGTGAAACGTCGAAATACGGTGTCTGTGGATGACTAATTATATTCTCCCGAAACCCGCTAGAGCTGTCTAGGGCAACTTAGATTAACTTTCATCACTAGTATAAAGCAATTATCGTCTGTTATTTACAGACTGGATCTCTCTAGTGATCGTTAAATATATAAGCAAATATATGCATTTAATAGTTTAAACACCACCCCTTAATGGCAGCTGTTAAATGTCCGAGAGGTTAACAAAAAAGGCTGAGGAAAAATCAGTCGGGTTTCTCTCCTGGTCGGCGATAGTTGCTGTGTCTAGCCACACTGAAGGGACGTGAAACGTCGAAACACAGTGTCTGTATATATATATATATATATATATATATATATATATATATGTAAAAATAGAAATTGGAAATGAATCCGACAATATGAGGAAGAATGAATAAAGAAAAGAAAGAATAGAATGGATAATAAAAGATGAATTTAATCAATATCACTTACACATGTGTTTCGGTCAGTTCATCTGTATGAAAATATTTCGCACACATGTTAGGGATAAATAATAACACTTTATTTTTGCAATACAAAATTATTTTCTACCATAACCCCTAGAAAAATCAAATATCCAAATTCTAACGGTCTATTTCAGCGTTCCAAATGTGATTTAAAAAAAAATTCTATTCGAACATTTCCAAAATTCTCCGTTGTTCCCCAACAAATTTTTTTTCATTCAAAATAAAATTTCACTCTGATGAAGGTCGAATCTTCTCTGTGTGCAGAATATTTTCACACAGATGAACTGACCGAAACACATGTGTAGTGATATTGATTAAATTCATCTTTTATTATCCATTCTATTCTTTCTTTTCTTTATTCATTCTTCTTCATATATATATATATATACAGACACCGTGTTTCGACGTTTCACGTCTCTTCAGTGTGGCTATATATATATATATATATATATATATATATAAGGGGAAATATCCTAATATGTAGATAGTCTTTTGTGTAGATAAAGTTCTAGAAGATGTTGGTTTGGGGCTTCGGGTTTTCTGAGGCTGCTTGTCACGCTACCTAGTGCCTAACAGGAGAAACGGGATAAAAAAAGAAATGTAATTCCTACACCACCAATGTGCATTATCTTACTGTACTCTTTGTTTTTCCTTTTTTACAAAAAAAAATATTCCCCTTCTCATGTTCGGCTCAAGAAATTCACATTCCTTGAATGAAAAAAAGAAAAAATCTGAAAAACGAATAAGAGTTGCCGCCCTTTTTCCAGAACGAATAGAAGCGCGAAATACACAAACAAAACGATATTAGTTTTATCTGCGCTGTTCGGGCTATTGTCCTCATCTTCATTGTTATCGGTACAACGTTTCGGCCGATGTGCCTTCCGGCCTTCTTCCGGTATTTCTGGAACCTTCTTTTCGAACCGGGAATCTTCTTATCGTAATTAGGAGCCTTCTTGTCGTAATCGGGAGCCATCACGGAACTTTGAACAATGAAGATGAGGACAATAGTCCGGATAACGCAGATAATACTAATCATCAAACCTCATCTCAAAAATTCACAGAGATATTACAAAACGACATTATCAGACGATATTAACTAACGCGCGAAAAAAAAAATCAAAACAATCGGACGACAGCTTAAAAACGTCGGACAGAGAAAAAAAAAGAGGGTAATCTGAACATTAGCTACATAAATGAGAGTAACCCCCCCTTGTTTATTTCACTTTGAGGAAGCCATATGGTTTTGTTGTACTCTTTGTTTTCCTCTTTTGACAAGAAAATATTCTTCTTTTCAGGTTCTGCTCAAGAAAGGAAGGTGACCAGCGAGAAAGTAAAACATTCGTTGAAGAAACGAAAAAAGACGAAAGGGAGGATGAAGCGGGAGATACGTCTTTTTGTGTCGAGTACTTTCCGGGATTTCACGGCGGAACGGGAGGAACTAATTAAAAAAACATTCCAAGAGGTAAGTAGCGGACGGGAGGACTGTGGAGTTGAGAATTCCCTGCCCCCAGGACTGAACACGCCCGTGTGTCCCTGGCCTACGCAAGAGGGTGGTGGTGGTGGAGGGGTATATCGAGTGACTCGAGATTGAACTTGCAACCTCCTGATCATGGGTGGTGAAATTGCTGTCACCCCTGTTACCTGAAGTGGTTCAGCCGCTGAGAGAAATAAAGAAGTAAGTCGACAGGATGTGAGTCATATAGGTACCACCAATTTTCCCTGTGAAACTTTCCCCCCCCCATATATGTAACGCAACGAAACTTGCATAAACATTAATATTATCTTTAATTTTTTTGTCCGTTCGAGAGAAGAAACATTAAAAAACTCCTGATGATTAAAAAAAAATTTCAACTTACGGAAATAATGAAAATTATATACAAAAGACAATGTTTATATTTTTGCACCGTTAAATCAATTGAAATTTAACGTAGCCAAAAACAAGTTATGACTAGAGGCTTTTTAAAAATTCTATGAAAAGGCAATTAATGGTCCGATTTTCACGAAAATTTCCATAATTTCTTAACTTTTGATGAAAATATGCTTGACATAGTTTTTTTTTTCCTAAAATATATTAAGGGACTTTTTTTTACGAGGTCTACCCACCCCATTTTATTTTACTTATTTTTCAAGATAACAGTGAGTAATTTTTCCCCAATCGGATGATTTGATCTTTGAATAAACAGTTTTTATTAGTAACAACTCTTTATGTTCGTTATTTCCTTTTTGCGAAATTTAAAAATAAAAAGTTAAAAAAATATTTACGTTTCTTCCTTCAATATGGCCTAAACTGATCACGTGACTTATTCTGGTGGTATCTAGTGTCATAACTTGTTAAAATTATGAGGAAATATTAACAAGTTAAGAATAATTTTAAAGAATGAGAAGAAAAGAAAGGGGGGAGGGATTTATTTGTTTGTTTAGAAAAAATAATTTTAATTAAAAAGAAAAGATCTAAAAAAAACGAACAAGAGTTGCCGCCCTTTGACCAGAATGAATAGTTGCACTAAATACGCTAACAAATCGATATTCTCAGACGATATTAAATAACGCGCGAAAAAAAAAATCGAAACAATCGGACGACAGTTTAAAAACGGCGGGTAGAGAAGAAAAAAAGTAGGAATTAGTCAGCCTAGAGGTAGGGACGAAGAGAGAGAGACATGTTTTTCAACAGAAGGGAACGGGGGGGGGAATGAGACTATAAGAAGATTGGTGAAGATTAGATTTCCAACCCTCTGTGTTCTCTCCAATATGGCAGGTAGATACAATATGACATACACACACACACACGCGCGAGCGTGCACACACACACACACACACATACATACACACAGCACACACATACATGCATATATACACACTTACATTGCACACACACACACATATCTGCTTGATATATAATGGCAGGTAGATACAATATGACATACATACACACACACGAGCACGCGCACACACACGCACACACACACGAGTGCGCGTGCACACACACACACACACACACACACACACACACACATACTCACTAACTGCCATTTATATATGTATAGATAAATAGATGACATAAGATATCATAAGATAATTTCCTCTTTTTGAATTTTTAACAGATTAATCAGAAATGCATGGAACGGGGAATTTTTTTCACGTATGTCGATTTACGGTGGGGAATAACCACGGAACAAAGTAAAGATGGGAAGACCATCGCCATTTGCCTACAAGAGGTAAGCAGAACAATTTTATAATTGATATCATTTGTGATTTTTGAACCAATACCCCCGTTAAATAACTGGGCGGCATAAAGTGGTGGCACAAAATCGCCCACTTAGAAATTAGAAGCAGAGCACGCATTGACCCAATTGAGAACATCCCACCGCAACGCCAACTGCGATGGTTGAGTCACACCATCTGCAGACAGACTCCCCCGTAAACTACTTTACAGTGAACTTACAGATGGCACGCGGAGGACAGGAGCCCCCCCCCCAAAAGCGGTTCAAATACCATATTAAGACAACGCTGAATGTACCATCACACCTTCAAGCGTGGAAGATCTGTCCTCCAGCAGACAGGAATGGCAAGACGCCTAACGCATAGGAGCTAAGCAGCTCAATAATTAGATAAACAGGATTGCTGAACGGCGACGTCTTCATCGTCATGAACAACGAAATGTAGATGGGAATTTTCCTTGCAATGTGTGTGACTGCATCTGCAAGTCCAGAATTGGACTAATGAGTCACCATAGGGTCAACAAATGAAGATGACGTCATCGTCGTCGGCGACGGAATTCCAAAAGAAAAAGAAAAGAAAGAAAGAAAGAATGTTAAATAACATACTACATCTGTTCCAAAATAGTTGCTACATTTGCATATAAATTTTCTTACATTAAATGTCACAATAATTATGGGACAGGAATTTGATTTTTTTTAATTCTGTCCCAAAATAGTTGTTACATTTGCATATAAATTTCATACACTAAATGTAACAATTATTTTGGGGCATACGTAAAAGATGTTACAATATGTATACAAGGTGTGTCAAAAAAGCATTGGGATTTTTTGTTCTTTTTATACACACCTTGTATTCTGAAACAAAATAACGTTCATTAATTTTTTCATAATACAAGATGTGTCAAAAAGTACAAAAAATCTCGATACTTTTTTGACACACCTCATATATATATGTGTGTGTGTGTGTGTGTGTGTGTGAATAAAAAGGCCTTAAATACCCTGGGTATCGTGGTTATGGACCATTTCCACTTGTGAGTATGCCCACGAGCTTCTTCAGACCACTGATATCTTTTATTTAGACAGGCACATGCCCAAAACTCATCTTATATTCATACATTGTAGAGTTCAGGTTCTGTATGAGAGCTCAACTTTGCTCTGTTTACAATAATTAAACATTGAGCTCTCATACGGAACCTGAAGTCTACAACAAACTACGGGTAGAGAATTAGGACCCACCTAGAATCACCTTGTACCAAGAAACTTGGTACCGCACCAAAGTATATATAATATATATATATATATATATATATATGTATATATATTTATGAAGGAAACGATATTCAACCAATGATCGTTCTTTCACCACCCATTACATTCTGGAGTGAGGCAGTGTGGGTCAAAAGTGAGATGATTGGTTGGCTGGTTGGTTTGTTTTACCGCATGTCAACCCCGGTTGGGTTATTTTATGCCATTTATAGGTAACGGATTAAAACACATAAAAGTTGCTTGTTATTTTTAAATCTTTTTCTCTCTCTTCTAGATTGACCGCTGTCGGCCATATTTTGTGTGTCTCCTTGGCAACCGTTTTGGTTGGAGTCAGCAAATGGATAAAACAGATGAACTTCTTAATGAAAGCTTCAACTACGCCATTGCAAATAACAACAATTTTGAATGGGTAGAGAAATTCCGTTATGGTTCAAGTGTTACACAGGTGAGAAATAATATTTTCTCTCTCTCTCTCTCTCTCTCTCTATCTATCTATCTATCTATCTTATATATCTGTCCCCGTCTGTTTCTATCTATCTATCTATCTATCTATCTGTTTCACTCTGTTCATATCTATCTATCTATCTGTCTGTCTGTGTTACTCAAGTAAGAAATCAAAACATATACACATATGTGTGTGGGGGGGGGTAAGGAGAGAGAGAGAGAGAGAGAGAGAGAGAGAGACAGAGACAGACAGACAGACAGACAGAAACTATTCGAATAAATGAAGGGAATTATCTAGACATATGTAAAGGCCAGTTTGTCTGTGTGTATGTATGTCTGTGTGTATGTATGTCTGTGTGTATGTATGTCCGGGTAAAACTATGAAAATAAAATAACTAACAACAAAATAAATACTAAAGCTGAGTTAATCAACTTTTGGTTTCCTAAAGGCTTTTTTACTGTTTAGTTTAATGACATGAAAATTATACCAAATTATTCCTTACTTTTGGGATTGAATTATATTTGAAAAAATCAGTTTTAATTGATTCTAATTAGTCGTATTTTGCATTTTTTTTATTTTTTAAATACTGATAATGAAAAAGAAATCTATTATTATACAAAAACTGAGTTAATCAACTTTTGGTTTCCTAAAGGCTTTTTTACTGTTTAGTTTAATGACATGAAAATTATACTAAATTATTCCCTACTTTTAGGATTTAATTATATTTAAGTATGTCGTCACTTAAATTTTCTTGCTGGTTGGTTGATTTTAACGGTATATCAACCCGTCTGGGGTTATGTCATGCCTAGCCGTTAGGAAGTAATATATGTTGTGTATCGATATTCACGCTTTTGTAGTAACTGGTTTTAACAATGTGTTAGCTTCTTTGGGGATCATGTTGTATGGTATTGATTAGGTTCATGTCTATATTCTATAGTATAATTTTATTTCCTTAAAAAAGAACAGATATCTATATTTTTATATAGGTATATCTATATCTAAAAGGATATATATCTATATCTTTATTTCCTGCAAAAAGAACAGAATGTCTTCTATGTTGACTTTTTAAAAATAGATCTTTCATATTGTTAATGATAAATTAAAGGGGAGTAACTCTTATTCATAGGAAAGGGTTAAAGTCTTGAGATATGAGAAAATAATTATTGGCAGTCTCACGCTGTCTTTCCTTTTCCTCATAATAAAAATAATTTTACCTAGTCTTTATTATTATTATTATTATTATTATTATTATTATTATTATTATTATTTGCCCCTTTTGAGTTTTCACATCAGCATTAACTGATGGTCTTTTACTGGAGTCTGAGTGACAGCAAGTCTCCTCAGGTCTCCAGGACTCTTCTGAGTATTCTGGCAGATTGCAGCAGTGCAGTGTTCTGAATGGTTTCAATCCTTCCTCTGATTTCCAAACTTTCCAAACCCTTTTCTAATCCTTTTGGGACCGCTCCAAGTGCACCAACTACAATTGGTATTACTTTGACTTTCATATTCCATAACTTTTTTAGTTCTCTGGCAAGGTCCAGATATTTGTCCATTTTTTCATTTTCCTTTAGCTTCACCCTGTGATCTGCTGGAACTGCGAAATCCACCAGTTGACAAGTTCTTTCTTTTTTATTTGTCAACACTAGGTCTGATCTTCTTGCTGGGATAAGGTGATCCGTTTTTATTTCAAAGTCCAGAGAATTTTATGTGTTTCGTTCTCAAGAACAGATTCTGGTTTATGCATATACCATTTTGTTGTATGGTCAAATTTAAATTTTTTGCATAATTCCCAGTAGATCACCTTCCCAACCCAGTCATGTCTGGTTTTGTACTCCCTTTGTGCTAGTTTGCTACATTCGCATAGTACATGGTTTACAGTCTCATCTCTATTACCGCAAAGTCTACATTTACTATTTTGTTGGGTCTTATCAATTTTCGTTTTGATATAGTTTGTTCTTATGGCATTATTCTGTGCAGCAATTATTAGTGATTCAGTTTCTCTTTTAAGGTTTCCTTTTCTTAACCACGTCCAGGTCTTTTCGTGTGCAACCTTTCCAATTTGTCGTTTGAAGTGTCCATATAATTACTATTACTATTATTATTATTATTATTATTGATACTTGTGTTCCTTAATTCTTAAACATGAAAACGTTCAAATCGTCTAAGATTAAATACAAAAATGTAAATCCTGATTATCTGGTGTTGCTTATCCCCCCGAATTCTTATTTTTTATGAGTGTCGTCACCTCAACTGAATAATGGAACATTCCGTTTTTATTATAAATAAATAAAGGGAAAGAAAAGGATATGCCATACAGAAAAAATATCGAAGGAAAGAGAGAAAAAAGAGTAGGAATAAGATATAGAGAAAGTTAGCGGGTGGAAGCGATAACGCTAATCTCTTTCAAACGATCATAATGAAAAGATGAAAAGTAGTAAATATCATACTTTTCACATATTGAACTATTTTGCGATAGCTCTTAAGCAAGCATGTCAAACGTTGTAATAATTAAATTATCATATTGTAGTATATCCACAGGTGCTGCTAGTAGATAGATATTTCCCCTCGGGATGTATAATTCACTTCTTTACTTAGATACTTATTGACGTAATGAATATATATATATAGCCAGATACCCTCTCACAGTATGAAATCAATATGATTGGCTAGTGTCCACTATAAATACTTAACACTGTAAGGGTACAAACGCCTACAACAACGCCTTTCACTATTACTATGCCTACTACTCTGACGTACAACTATTACTACTACTCCGACGCACCAGCTTCATACTTACCTGCGAGTATACACCCCTACAACTTTTACTAATATATCCCTGACCCCGGATATATCACTTATCTTTCATTTATGTCAAACAAAAAATCTTCCTTCTGTTTCAGCTTGAGGTTTATCATGGTGTATTGAATGACGTCTCGAACAGAAAAGACCGGAGCTGTTTTTACCTGCGTCAACCACCTCTACCTGAGGAAATGAACGAAGAAGAATACAAGGTAGATCATTTAAAAAAAAATGTTCTTATATACTCGTTCAACATCGGGTATATACACAGGAGATAGATAGATAGATAGATAGATGTGATGATTATATATATATATATATATATATATATATATATATATATATATATATTATTATTATTATTATTATTATTATTATTATAGTGTGCACAGAAATAACCTACTCGAGTTTCACCATAAGGATCTTCAGGGTTAAATCCACTGATTTAATCAAGATATTGATTAATTACAGCGAACTGCAGGAGTTGATGGCGTATTTATAACTACATATAACTACATCATGAACCCCTGCAATTCGCTGTAATTAATCAATATATTGATTAAATCAGTGGATTTAACCCTGAAGATCCTTATGGTGAAACTCGAGTAGTTTATTTCTGTACACACTATAATAATAATAATAATAATAATAATAATAATAATATATTAGTATTTATATTTTTGCTTGAAGGCAATTACAATGCGTATATCGCATAAATTCGATAATTATAGAAGATAATAATGACAAGTGAATTTCGCAAAGAATTACTCGGTGAGTAGAATATCGTACAGACTGTTTCAACTTTATTAAGTCTTATCAGCGATGAGGGAAATCGGAGGGAAATCGTTAGTATATATCGCTGATGAGACTTAATAAAGTTGAAACAGTCTGTACGATATTCTACACACCGAGTAATTCTTTACCGAAATTCACTTGTCATTATTATCTTCTATAATTATCGAATTTATGCGATATACGCATTGTAATTGCCTTCAAGCAAAAATATAAATATCAATATATATACTTTATTCAACAATGCTTCTAAAAAATAAACAAACATCCTAAAAATCTTATATATATATATATATATATATATATATATATTATATATATAATGTGTGTGTAATATAAAGATTTTGAAGGCAATTTACAATGCAATATGTGTTGAATTTATTTAACTTTTGTTTTTTTTTCAAAACTAAATATTTTCGGAAGTAAAATTCCATCTTCAGAGTTATTGAAAGTTGAAAGTATTGAAAGTACTAGGTGATTTTTTTATAGTACTTATCCCACGGCGATATTGTAATCTTTGAAAAAAATTGAAAAAAATTTTCCCGTGATGTTAACTCGGCTCGGCTGCTCCCGATATATATATATATATATATATATATATAATATATATATATATATATATATTATATATTACACGAGTGGATAGATTCAGGATGAAAAAAATAGATATATTTGTATCCCAAGAATTATCTCTCACATAATATTTCATTAATTCATTTATTACTATTTGAGAAGTTCTACTGTTAAGTTACAAATCACATTGAAGGAAGAGGAAGAAGGGTGAACAAATACGAAACACAATTATCCTTATGATAATTTCTAATAAAAAAAATTCTATCGATATTATTATTATATTAATTTAAAAGAAGAGTTAAAACACCGTGGCAGAAAGGAAATACTGCACTGATATATGCAAATTGATTTGATTCTTTTGACAACGTTTAATTCATCAAATAATCCCCAAATTGCAATTTATATCGTTAAGAACAGACATTTTTTTATGAAATGCCATTTAATACTTTTTATTTTATAATATGTGTGTGTGGGGTATTATATTAACATTGGAAGGTTTAAAGTAACCTCCCAACGTGGGTACAAGTGTATGCATAAAAACATTCCGTCAAAGGTGTAAAAGAAAACAATATTTATTCCGCAAGTGACGAAGAAAGATATACACAACAGATACATAAACGTTCTATAAGAGGAAATAGGCGTACGACTGACGTCGGTGAGAATGTCACTTACTAGTAGCTAGTTAGGTAGGGAGCAAAGCCCCCTAAAGGCTTAGTAGGGACAGGTGGCTAGACCATGTTTACTCGTTGCCGGCATGAGTGAAAAAGAGGCAGGAAATCGTAGTCCCCGCTTGTGACCAAATACCAACGCCACCTATCGGTGAACGAAACACAGCAAGGGAAGATAACCCATTTTGGAGTTATGTCCATTCAGACTTTGTTTTACTGACCCAACAGTTTGTTGCTTTTTTTTATTTTAGTTTTATTTTATTTTTTATTTTAATGCTCTATCGGTAAGGGAGATAATTCTTTCAGTAAATATTTACCCTGTTTCCCCTCTAGGTGGCGCCTAGTTCGTAGAGCCTTGAATACCAACTATTAAGCCTGCCCTGTCGGTGGGATTTAAGATATGCTGAGTGTATCCCCTGCCGATGTGTGATCCCTAAAAAAAATGGTATGTCCTGGTATGACATCTGGTGGTAAGGCTTTAGTTTTGAAGCTCTGGGGAGTGTGGAGTACCGCTTCATTGCTCTTTTGTTAAATGGTGCTAGAGGATTTTCTGCCTGATTACATTTTATAGACTAGCAAAATAAAAAAAAACTACCTCCGGGCAGTGTAAAAATTAATTTTGTAAAAGATATTGTCTGAGTGTGTGTTGAGGGGTTTAAAATTTAATATCAGAGAGTTTGTACCATAAATATGTAAAAGTACCAATTTATTGAAGGAGTAAAAAAATTAGTTTGTTGCTTTTTTTATTTTAGTTTAATTTTAGTTTTTTTTTTTAAATCTCCACATGTCTCTTTTTGTGAAAGGCTTCGTTTTTTTTTCTTTCGATCAGGTGTGCCAAGCTGAATCGTCTTGGCATAACGAAAGACAAGAAAGTCTGCGACAGTCCGTTCTGCAGACCCCCGGCCTAAATGTAAAGGAATATAAAACAAAAGAAGAGGCATGCAAGTATATCAAAAAGGTAAAAATAAATGATTTTCTTTTATCTATTTCTCTTTACCTTACTTTATTTAAGAATAGAAGCAGCTACACAGTGTCACCTGGGTGGAGGTAGGGGTACAAGAAAAAAAAACCCTGGTATATTGATTTGTTTACGTTTGAGATTCACAAGCGCTGAGCATTTTTAAGTAGAATTTCAATGCTATTTCTATGTAGATTTTCATTTTTGAATATCTTCGAATATAAATCAAGTCTTCATATTTTTTGTACAAAAAGCAAGAACCGGTTATATATAATGCGTATATATATATACTCCCCAGTCATAAACACAACCACCTCCTAAAAAGATAAGATGAACTGAAACCCGATATCTTTACAGGAATCACCAGAAAAATAAATAAAGCTTCAAGAATTATCTGTGTACCATTTTCAATGAAGACAGTGGCATAATGGAACTCATAGGTATATTCTGGTAAATGTGCGCAGAAATAGATCTATAACCGCAAAATGGGCGATTTTTAATTCTTTTTCTTTATCATATATATATATATACGTGTGTGTGTGTGTGCGTGCGTGTGAGTTTGTGCGTATATATATATATATATATATATATATATATATATATATATATATATATATATATATATATATATATATATCTGTCTATAATATATATTGTTTGGGATTTATTATGAAGCATTGGGTGTGAAATATAAGAAACTCAGTTTTTGAATGTTAAGTTTCGTTTTATTTAGTTAAATTTTCGGACTGTTTATACCTCTTATTCAGAACGAATAGACTGGCTGATCTGTTCTTTATCAATATATATATATATATATATATATATATATATATATATATATATATATAATGTGTTTTTGTTTTTTCAGGATGTTATCCGTTGGCTGGACAATGATTTCCCCAAAGGGACGGAACTTTCTGCATTGGAACTGCAACGGGAGGCACATGAAGCATTTGCTGATGTTCGGTGTCGGGTTTACATTGGTGGAGAGAAATATTTCCAACAAATCGATGAATTGATGAAGACTACACAGCGCCAACCAGTTGTAGTTTTGGGACAATCAGGTGAGAACATTTCCACATTACTTCTTAATCTATCTATCTATCTATCTATTTTTTCATTATCTATCTATCTATCTATCTCAAACTGTTCATTGTCTATCTATCTATCTATCTATCTATCTCTGTATGTTCATATCTATCTATCTATCTATCTATGTATCTATCTCAGTCTGTTCATCTCTCTCTCTCTCTCTCTCTCTCTCTCTCTCTCTCTCTCTATATATATATATATATATATATATATATATATATATATATATATATAATTTCTGTTCGTGCTCTGGGTGTCGGCGTCTGATTCAGCATTCATTTAATATAAACTAGGTATACCGAATTTGTCGAAAAAACCCGTATTTTTACAAAACGAATATAAACCCCAACTCCCGTTTGAAAAGAAAATGACCAAAAATTAAGGAATTATCCGAATTTAATTTTCAGGGCTGATTTATCAATGAATTAATATTTATAATGCATCAGTTATTTTATTTTAAAAAAATCTGATTTAATTAGGTATTTCTGCAATGATAAATTGATATTTAAAATTCATTTAAAATATGAATATCATTAGTATTATTCAGGTTATTGTCCTCATCTTTATTGTTATCTGTACAACGTTTCGGCCGATACGCCCTCCGGCTTTCTTCAGGTATTTCTTCTCGGACTCGTGAACCTTCTTGTCGTAATCGGGAGCCATCACGGAACTTTGAACCTAACCCTTTATTTAGTCCACGAGGGTATCATATTCTCATTTCGCTAACCATAGTTGGTGTACAGGTGTTAAGCTGTTTTAATTATCATTCTATATTACTGCTGCCCCTGACCAGGATTGAACCTGCAGTCTAGATATTACTGTCACTTAGAACTGTCTTAACCAACGCCTTTATCCACTATGCTGTGTGTCCAATTGGACAATCCAGTGTTAATTTTGGGAACTTATAAACATAATGTCTTGTTTTGCCTATTCCCTTATGCATGGTTTTTACCTAGACTCATATTGGGTGTTTTTTGTACATATAACAATGAAGATGAGGACAATAGTCCGAATAATACAAATAATACTAATTATCAAGCCTCATCTCAAAAATTCAGAGAAATAGTATGAATATCATGATGTTAAGTTTAAAATACCATGAATATTTTCTTTTCAATCAGGGGTTAAATTTATTTTGTAAACACGGATTTTACGGCAAATATAAGTTATATTTGAAGAAAATTGACATAAAAATATCGTTTAAAATGTATTAGAAATAAATTACATGTGTGTTATTTTGCTATTTTTTAAAAATTACTTTTCGACTTTGCCAAAAATTTGACCTTAAATAATCGATTAGATTAAATTTAATTCGTTTTTAAAATGAAAAGTAGACGCAAAATTGGCTCCACCTTGATATTACAATTGTGATACGCCACTGGGAAAATCTGGAAAAATAAATGCCAAAAAAAAAAAAAAAAAATTAAAATAAAGCAAGATATTTTTGTTGAGTTTTAACCAACTAAAATAGTTCCTTCAGCATATGAGGCTACTGCCTATGTCGCATTACCAGAACTACATGATCAAATTACTACGCGACAACCACTGGCGCCATAAGAATTGGCGCGCATTTCTTTTTCCCTTTTTGTCTTTGTTCCTTGTATCATTCTGTTCCGTGAAGTAAACCAACGTGTAAGCACGTCTGTCCAGTACCTCCGTTAAAATGCGTCTTGTGTTCTCCTTTTACTAACCCACACCACTGCAAGTTGTCATAGATCAAACAATTCAACAATTTTATCCTTTGGACATTTGGATATCAACGTCTTTAAAAGAGAAGAATATTTTGCAAAAGTTACGTTTGACTACCGTAAATCCTCGAGTATAATCCGCACTTTTTCCCCAAAAATTTAAAGGTCAAAATCCCAAGTGCGTATTATACACGAGGTTAAAAAAGAAAAAATATTTTCTAAGCAATGTCTGAGTCTCTATTTGTTGTCCGGTTATGTTTATTCAGACGCATTTTTTTCTCAGAGGTACAGCCCCCCCCCTCCTTAAAAATCCCCAGCGTATTATACTCAAGGGTGGACTATACCCGAGGATTTACGGTAGCTGAAAACTCAACAATCAAAATTTAAGTTACATAACGTAAGTAGTGGGAAGCGCGGTGGTGTAATGGTTAGAATTGAAGGAAATAGGTTCGTCGTCCCGGGTTCAATTCCTGGAAGCCACAATTCACATAGCCCTTGGAAAAGGTATGGATCCAACTATTCTCCCTTCAGCTATGGGTAAATAGTAGGACAGACTGGACTCTTTAAATTTAGTTTGGTAACCAGTCTAGGAGAAGAAAAACTCTGAATTCAAACCTGGTCACTGCTAGAATAGGTTCAGTCCTACTTAGTGATCTATTTCAATTTGAAAAAAATTAAATATCGACTCTAGAGAATTTTCGTTTCATTCCTAGGGGAGAGAAAACATATATGCCTTTTTTCTGCAAAATCTAATCTCTTACACAGTCCCCACTCAATATTGCAATCCTTTAGTGCAAGTTTTCTGCATTCGCTTATAATGTGATTAACTAAACTGGTCTCTTTAACTTTGGTTAGGCAACCAGTCTAGGAGAAGAAAACTTGAGTTCAAACCTGGTCACTGCTGAATTCAAACTTGGTTATTGCTAGAATAGACTCAGACCGACTTAGTGGTCCACTACGGAGGTCATATGAATACATGGATAAAGAAATGCTGAAAAATTTATTCATTGCATTGGTAAGACCTCATTTGGAATTTGCTAATTTGGTTTGGAGTCCAAGACTAATCAAGGACATAAAACTCATTGAGGGAGTTCAAAGGAGAGCTACTAAATTAGTGAAAGATTTAAAAACCCTTTCGTATGAAGAAAGACTTAGGAAGATTGACTTACCAAGTTTGGTTTATCGACAAACAAAAGGGTATATGATTGAAGTCTACATATATATACACGTTTTTTATTCAACAAACTTTGATCTACTAAACCTTGCTCAAAATATCAATACCAGGGGTCATAAATTAAAACTCTTTAAAAAATGTTGTAAAGCAAATGCAAGACAAAATTATTTTAGTAACAGAATGGTGAATACATGGAATAAACTACCATCATCAATAGTGAATGCCTCATCTCTAAACTCATTTAATGCAACGTTAGATAATCTGTGGAAAGAGTATAACTATTCTGAGGAATTAAGATGAATGTTCTTAAGGAACAGCTGACTTTTTTTTTTTCATTCATTTCATTTCAGGAAGTGGAAAATCAGCATTAATTGCGAATTGGTGTTCAAGACAAATGGCTAAAGAACCGGAAACATTCTTCTTTGTCCATTTTATCGGCAGTTCATCCGAGAGCGCCTCCTACCTAAAAATGCTCTATCGGTAAGGGAGATAATTCTTTCAGTAAACATTTACCCTGTTTCCCCACTAGGTGGCGCCTAGTTCGTAGAGCCTTGAATACCAACTATTAAGCCTGCCCTGTCGGTGGGATTTAAGATATGCTGAGTGTATCCCCTGCCGATGTGTGATCCCTAAAATAAATTGTATGTCCTGGTATGACATCTGGTGGTAAGGCTTTAGTTTTGAAGCTCTGGGGAGTGTGGAGTACCGCTTCATTGCTCTTTTGTTAAATGGTGCTAGAGGATTTTCTGCCTGATTACATTTTATAGACTAGCAAAATAAAAAAAACTACCTCCGGGCAGTGTAAAAATTAATTTTGTAAAAGATATTGTCTGAGTGTGTGTGTGGGGGGGGTGTAAAAATTTAATATGAGAGAGTTTGTACCATAAGTATGTAAAAGTACCAATTTATTAAAGGAGTTAAAAAATTAGATAATTTGAAATAAAACTTTTTTTATTTAGTTCTGTTCTCCTCAAATAAGATGTTGCACACATCTATTAATTGCAAATTAAATAATTATTTTGAATTGATATAATGAATATGTAAATACCTTGGATTGGACAGTGTCATGTATAAATAGTCGACACTGTGTTGGTACAGGCACCTTATGCTTACCAGCTAACTTACTCGCTAGACGACACCACGACAGACGGATTACTATTGATGTACCAATTACTACTGCGATAATATACCAAATACAAACTTCCGAATATATCCCTTAACCCGGATATATCATGAATATTTTACATATAATTTTTTTCACAAAATGATAAGAATTTATCTATTTGTAAACTTTTTAGTTAACTTCTTGTTACTGGAAAAGGGGAGAGAGTAAAAAATAATTTTAAAAAAATTGATAACAAATTTCGCAAATAATTTTTTCCATTTAAAGTAATACAATTTTTAAATTAATTTCATAGTTTATGTAGTTTATTTATTTGAATAATATATATATATAATATATACTAGTACGAAATAAAAAAAAAACGCACTCCGGGCGATGTATAAATAGATTTTTGAAACATATTGCCTGAAAGGTGGGAGTAAAATATTCAATGTCAGCGAGTTTGTACCCTAAGTAAGTAAAATCATCAAATTCATTAAAGGATTAAGAAATAAAGCAATTTGAAATGTAAACTTTAAATATGTATTAAAATAAAACAAACTATATATAGATATATAATACCAGTGATGTATTTATTAAAACTTGTTTTAAAAAACAATGAACACTGTCTAATGTTGCATGTTCAAATTTTGAGTGTATTTATTCTATGTTATGACGATTTTGGGTAATGTGACGTAAGCAGTGACGTAATTTTTGTTACAGACAAAAACCGGAAGCGAATCTCCATTATTAATAGAGGCATAGTTTATAATAATGTAAAGGATTCCAACGTTGAATTATAAGGGAAAACCTTTATAGTAGGAGTGCAGTGATTATGCAAATGTGGATAATTTTGAGGTGGAAAAGACAATTCAGTTCAATTTTATCTGTTTTGTTTTGTTTTCATTTTGGTAAAAGGAGCCAGATGATTTTCTGTCTGATTTTCTTTTATAGATTATATGAAGAAATGAAAGATTTCTTTGGATTTGATCTTGAAATTCCTTCATCGGACGCCGCACTTGTCCAAGATTTGTCCCAATGGCTGATGATGGCAGGTTCCATCAAAAAATGTGTCATCGTCTTTGATGCCCTCAATCAGCTAGATGATGGATCTGGAATTGAAGGTAAAATATTGAAAACCATTATCTATCTATCTATCTATCCATCTATCTCATTCTGTTCATATCTATCTATCTATCTATCTATCTATCTATCTATCTATCTATCTCATTCTGTTCATATCTATCTATCTATCTATCTATCTATCTATCCATCTATCTCATTCTATCTATCTATCTATCTATCTATCTATCTATCTATCTATCTCATTCTGTTCTATCTATCTATCTATCTCTGTATCTATCTATCTATCTATCTATCTATCTATCTATCTATCTATCTATCTATCTATCTATCTATCTATCTATCCATCTATCTCATTCTGTTCATATCTATCTATCTATCTATCTATCTATCTATCCATCTATCTCATTCTGTTCATATCTATCTATCTATCTATCTATCTATCTATCTATCTATCTATCTATCTATCTATCTATCTATCTATCTATCTATCTATCTATCTCATCTATCTATCTATCTATCTATCTATCTATCTCATTCTGTTCATATCTATCTATCTATCTATCTATCTATCTATCTATCTATCTATCTATCTATCTATCTATCTATCTCATTCTGTTCATATCTATCTATCTATCTATCTATCTATCTATCTATCCATCTATCTCATTCTGTTCATATCTATCTATCTATCTATCTATCTATCTATCTATCCATCTATCTCATTCTGTTCATATCTATCTATCTATCTATCTATCTATCCATCTATCTCATTCTGTTCATATCTATCTATCTATCTATCTATCTATCTATCTATCTATCTATCTCATTCTGTATCTATCTATCTATCTATCTATCTATCTATCTCATTCTGTTCATATCTATCTATCTATCTATCTATCTATCTATCTATCTATCTATCTATCATCTATCTATCTATCTATCTATCTATCTATCTATCTATCTATCTATCTATCTATCTATCTCATTCTGTTCATATCTATCTATCTATCTATCTGCCTGTCTCCGTCTGCTCATATCTATCTATCTATCTATCTATCTATCTATCTATCTACCTGTCTCCGTCTGCTCATTATCTATCTATCTATCTATCTATCTATCTATCTATCTCCGTCTGCTCATTATCTATCTATCTATCTATCTATCTATCTATCTATCTATCTCCGTCTGCTCTATCTATCTATCTATCTATCTATCTATCTATCTCCGTCTGCTCATTATCTATCTATCTATCTATCTATCTGTCTATCTCACCCTGTTCATATCTATCTATCTATCTATCTATCTATCTATCTATCTATCTATCTATCTATCTATCTATCTATCTATCTATCTATCTATCTATCTCACCCTGTTCATATCTATCTATCTATCTATCTATCTCATCCTGTCCATATCTAACTATCTATCTGTCTATCTTTAGTTTAAATGGGACATTCAAATAAATAGACATGGCCGATGTGGCCAATATTTCTGCTTGGACGAATGCATCTGATGCATCTGCTGTTGCTTCAACTAAATCAACTGCACACAAAGCCAAGTTGATATCATATGTAGAAGTGATCTATTTCACTAATAATAATTACCTCTGGGGTGACCTTTGTCCATTGAAGATTTTCTTTTCAAGAATCTCTCTTGTTATTTTTTCAGGCCCAGAACATGATCTGAGGTGGGTACCAAATCCCTTACCCTCAGATAATGTCAAGATTCTTATGTCGACATTACCAGGAAAGGTAAGAATACAAGAGTTTTGGTATCATCTTGAGAAGAAGTCGAGAGCTCCTCTAACAGTGTGTGTGTGAGAGTGTGTGTGTGTGTGTGTGTGTGAGAGAGATAGAGATAGAGAGAGAGATAGAGAGAGAGAGTTTATGTGAGAGGGATAGTGTGTATGTGTGAGGGCGTAAGAGAGAAAGAGAGTGAGAAAGAGTGTGTATGTGTGTGTGTGTGTATGTGTGAGAGAGAGAGAGAGAGAGAGACAGACAGACAGACAGACAGAGAGTGAATGAGAGAGAAAGTGAGATTTGTGTGTGTGTGTGTGTGTGTGTGAGAGAGAGAGAGAGAGAGAGAGAGAGAGAGAGAGAGAGAGAGAGAGAGAGAGAGAGAGTGGAAAATAAAGAGAGTGTGATTTTGTGTTATGTTTCTTTCTGAAAAAAAAAAGTAAATAATAATTATTTTTTTAAAATAAAATAATTATTTATCACTTATGAATCGTCAAATTGGCTGAGTTTTTCATTTGCTTAAAAGAAAAAAAAAATCCATATTTTCCCCCTGGAAATACTTTTTCTTCGGAGAGTCAATGTTTTAGCTACTCTCGAAGGAGTTTGAATAAATCGACAGACCCAATTCGTGGCAGTTTCGTTAGAGATCAATTATTGCAACCCATACAGTTGTATGCACACAGCTGTGATATTTGAATTTTCCGTACAATTTCGCTTCTTTTTTAAGACTTTCCCCAAAATGTTCATTCATGTTTTCTCGCAGGCCTTGGATAGCGTAAAAGGATACAAATGGCCATCATTGCAGGTGGAGCCACTAAATTTGAACCAGAAAGGGGAGATAATAACTGAATTCTTTGAGAAAATCTATGCGAAAACCCTGAGCACTGAACAGAGAGAATTAATTGAGGAATCACCACAGACGGACAACCCGTTGTATCTTCGAACTCTCCTCGATGAAGTGAGTATTTTAACCCATTAGCTACCTGGTGTTTGGTTTGGTTTTAGTTTGTTTTGTTTTACGGCATGTCAACCTGAGTGGGTTATTTAATGCCGACAAATTTTTTTGAAATAAATTCATTCTTAATGGACAATCAATTCTTTATAAACTCATGTTTTACTATTTAACCCATAGATGGGACCCTAACAGGTACTACCACTCCGGGTCAGAGTGGACCAGGGAGCAATGGTGATGAAGCGGTGCTCCACATTCCCCAAACCTTCAAAACTGGAACCCCATCATCAGATAGAGTTTAACGTCATTCCCGGGACACGATGTCCCTCAGCCACCGCCATCTAGCACATATATGATAAAAAGGCTTGGAGCTTGCCACAAGGGCAATAGGGTTGGGGCAATCATATAGGTGCTAGGGCTTGACGTGACCAGCCGATTGATCAGAGAAGGCCTCTCCGACTGCCCGTCTAGCCTAAGTGGAGTGCTCAGCCACCTGAATTCCATCCTTAAGCATCATGGATAGTCACCCACGGCCAACAGGTGGTCCCATTGGAGGAATCTTACCCCTCTGCAGAGGTGTAGTCGGTGTATTCTAGTGTCCTAGCCGACAGGGCGCACCAGGTGTTTGGGTCTCAAACGCAACCCCCACGATCAGGCGTGCAGGTTGAAAACATACTCTGCATCCATTATGTTTGCCATTATTTCACTCCTTGTGAGATTTTCACAAAAGAATGACCTGATGGTCTTTCACTTGAGTCTGAGTGACAACAAATCCCCTCAAGTCTTCAGGACTCTTCAGTGTATTCTAGCCGATCTTAACAATGCTGTTGTCTGGGTGGTCTCAATTCTTCCTCTGATTATTTGTAAGTGGAAAATTTATTCATTTATTCTATGAATAGTTTATTTGTTTTTGTACTTAAATATGAATAACTATAAAGATTTCCACAAATCGATTGATTTTTAATTATTGAATTATATCGTTTAATCAGTAAAAATCAAAAACAAAATGTTGTATTTTTCCTTATTATAAACATATTAAAGTGTATGCATGATCTTAATGCTCAATGAATTTTTTTTCTGAGTTTAAAGTCAAAACGTCCAATAGGGTAGGTCGATCTCTCATTAAAAAAAAACAAATTACATGAAACACGGAGAGTTGTGTATTAGTCAATTAAGAACTAATACTCAAAATTAGATTTTGAACTTGAACCAATTTATATATATATATATATGTTTGTTTTTCTGTCTTCATCAACAGATTCGTATGCATGGACAATTTTTCACATTGACCGATAAGGTCAAAGAATATCTGACAGCTGATTCGCCGAAAAGTTTGTTCACAAAAATCCTGGCTCGTCTTGAGGAGGACTTCGCCGATCAGAAGTAAGTCGAAAAAAATTCCTTAATTTGTCACGTGATCATTAATTTAAAAAAAAAGTAATTCTCTCTTTAGTCGGGCTCAGAACTTTTCACTAGCTAAGTATCTACCATTTACCCATAGCTGGAGGGAGGAGAACACAAGTAGTAATACATAGATTTAACTTACATTTGTTTTTATGAACTCTCTGGTTGTAGCGTAATTATTATGGTCTATACGGGGAATTTGGGGATTGAGAAGAAAACAGAAATCGGATTTCTGGAGAAAGAGAAGAAAAAGAAATAAGAACAAAAAGAGGTTAAAAGTTTGGAAGGTTCAACACTCAACCAGCGATTGACCGATCAATGACCCCGGAACTAGAGTTATAAATAAAAACGGAAGTCCCAGTTTCTATGGAGGAGCGAAAGTGGATGTGATATTTCCCCACCACAGGACCACAAACAGAAGTAAAGAAAATTCGGCCTCTTTTTCGCCAAACCCGAGGAAAGTAAGACGTGTTTGTTGGGGGTTCGTGGTGAGATATCTAGGGTAGCAACGAACAGCGCACCTAAACGTGTTTTACGACAAAATAGCTTAACCTCACCCTCACCTCATTTTCTCTGAAAAAGAACCCACGAGCCTAGAAAGAAATAAACAACCCCTTTTTGACTAGACGACTTGTGTATGTTGTTTCTGCACTAACGATGGCAACTACTACTAACGTCTACCACTACGACCCGACGTTAGCCCTTATGCAACAGTGGCAACATGTAATTACTTTCCAAACACCCTAATACTTCATTGCATTTACATATTTACCCATAGTTGGAGGGAGGAGAACACGAGTATTAATATATAGATTTATCTGCACCCTTAAAAACGATTAGTCTTGGATAGGAATAGTTGAGATCATATAAACGTGTGAAAATTTTCTTAAAAAACAATTGCCTAAAGATATAAATATATATATATATATTTTTTAAGGATATATGCTTAATTGAAGTCATACCTAATTTTGAAGATTAATTAGTTAATTATTAATGAATTTAGGCGGGCATATATGTTCAAATGTAAGGCTAAACAAATCGAGAAAATGTCAATCCCTGAATGTATATTTCGACCTATTAGGTCTCATCAGCAAGGTTATAGACATGGGAGACTGCTCCGTGTGTGACTCGAAACCTCGACACAGAGGAGTCTCCCAAGTCTATAACCTTGCTGATGAGACATAATAGGTCGAAATATACATTCAGGGATTGACATTTTCTCGATTTGTTTAGCCTTAAATTTGAACATATATGCACGCCTAAATTCATTAATTATTAACTAATTAATCTTCACACATTCTCCAAAAATTGTCGGCTAAAGGCCATATAAAAAATAAACACATTGTTTGTTTACTTACTTTCATATATATATATATATATATATATATATATATATATATGTGTGTGTGTGTGTGTGTGTGTGTGTAATGAATATGGTCCGCAAGTATAAAATAGCCCGAGACGGGTTGATATGCCGTTAAAATCAATAATAACGTTATGTATAAATGTCTTTTTCCAGGAAATCAATAGTGAAAGAAACAACATGTGCGATTTGGTGTTCCAAACGAGGAATGTCCGAAGAGGAACTCCGCTCCTTGGTGGATGTAAGTCTTTTGTTTTCATCGGATTTTTAGTGGTGGCAGACGTGTGGTATCAACTTCTGAAGGTTGTCTTCGTGTGTTTGTTGGTTTGGAAAGCACAGCTCGTTACTAATATTTTTAGTAGAAATTGAACAAACCCGGACTCTTTGTTGTTTAAGCCTGTCTTGAGATTGTGTGTTTCTCTGTAACCGAAACTATATCACTACTCAAGTCACAATTCCCTTAGTCACATTCTCCAGGATTTTTTATTATTATTTAAACCTCAATTATTAGTAAATTTAGTAAAATTAGCAATTTACAGTGCTAACAGGAAGGCTAATTTGCATATTGATATTAAAAATTTGATTTTAATAGATATTATTATTTATATTTTTGCTTGAAGGCAATTACAATGCGTATATCATATAAAAATCTATAATTATAGAAAATAACCATGACAAGTGAATTTGGCAAACAATTATGCGATGCTAGAACATCGTAAGTCTGTTTCAACTGTTGAAGTTGAAACAGACTGTACGATGTTCTAGCATCGCATAATAGTTTGCCAAATTCACTTGTCATGTGTTATTTTCTATAATTATCGATTTTTATACGATATACGCATTGTAATTGCCTTCAAGCAAAATATAAATAATAATATATACTTTATCAACAATGCTTCTAAAAACAAACATCCAAAAATCTTATTTAATAGATATGTTCTTAGCATTATTGATTTCTAATTGTTTAATTTTATCTTAATAAATATGAGCAAAAGTCCCGGGACAACTCTTAAAAGAAATCCATTAACAAGAAGAAATAACTGTAATATTATTCTTTACTTCCTAATTTAACTAAGTAGTTAAATTAGAAAAAATTAGGGTTAAATCCCCTGAATTAATCAAAATATTGATTAATCATAGCTAACAACGGGAGTTCATGTTGTAAATATATTACTTAAAGATATTTACAACATGAACTTCTGCAGTTAGCTGTGATTAATCAATATTTTGATTAATTCAGGGGATTTAACCCTGAAGATCCTTATGGTGAAACCAACTAGGTTATTTATGTACACACCATAATGATAAATCCGCTCTACTTACGTATTGAGCACTTTATATTAGTTATAATGCTGACTTATCTAAATAACACTTGTACCAACCAAATTTTGAGACCAACCCAATATTTTTACCGGTAAGTCATTCCTTTTATATATATATATATATATATATATATATATATATATATGAGTAGTGGCTTACCGGTGGGTACGGGTACGATCGTTGGGAGCGCCCAGAATCCAGGGGTTAAGACCGCGAAAAAACAAATACAAAGTGCTCAATACAATGTAGAGCAAAATTTATTTAAGAAATGGATACAAAGTAACCTACTCGAGTTTCATCATCTGAATCGTCAGGGTTACATCCGCTGAATTAATCGAGTTTTCGATTAATATCAGTTGATACTACGTATGTCTGTTGGAATGGATTTTATCGTTACAGATAGACGCTTGTTTATAAAATTTTTTATATATTTTTATGTAACGATAAAATCCATTCCAACTGACAATTCAGATGATGAAACTCGAGTAGGTTACTTTGTATCCATTTCTTATATATATATATATATATATATATATATAGAGAGAGAGAGAGAGAGAGAGAGAGAGAGAGAGAGAGAGAGAGAGAGAGTTCAAAAAAGAGGAAGAGATAAAAAAAGGGCTATGAAAACTATTTTCTCTGTTTCTGTTTTATAATATCATATTATAATAACATATCTTTCTTTTTCTTCTTTTTTTTTTCTCTCCCCACAGATCCCAAGTGCGATTTGGTCCCCTTTTTATTTGTCATTGGCTGACAGTTTAGTCAACAAAAACGGAATCTATAACTTCTTTCACGACTATTTACGCCAGGCTGTAGAGTCTCGTTATTTATCAATCCCGGAACACAAAAAACAATTCATGGAACGACTCAGCAATTTCTTCGCTTCACGACCGATGAGTGATCGAGTTGTAAGTAAAAAGAAATTATCTCATTCCTTATTGGTTGATGGATTGTCCAATCAGAAACCAAAGAGTGTACGAAACAAATAGGTCGATGTATTCTGTTTTGACAGTCATCCCCAGGAAAGCCTACAAGGTCTGTCTAGAAAGTAATGGACACATGTTCTCATTCAAAGGTGGAACATTGCTATTGAGAGAAACGGTGACTGTGTGGAGGAGTAGAGATGAGATCCACAGAGGACCAGCTTCATTTTGATGTATGATACATTTTTCTAAGCACTTAAATAGAATGTGACACAACGTCGCAAGTAACGGGAATCCAGCCAGGATCGAAGACGTTACTCAATAGTGGATTTGCGAACCATTCCACCACGATAGGCATACCATCGTGGTGGAATGTGTTTATGTATCTGTTCTGTATATTTATCTTGTACTTTGTAATGAGTATATGTATACCTATCTTGTATGTATTTCCCACGTGCTCACGAATTAAAGTATATTTGTTATCATCTTAACTTCTTTATCGGATTAATCTATATACACACGTGTACCCACGTTGGAAGGTTACTCTAAGCCTTCCGACTCATCATAAGAACATCTACATCTTATAACCGGTATGTCCCGACGCCAATACGCTTAAAAAAAGATTTTTACCAACAAATATTCTGTAACTTATACCATGAAGTAAAAAATAAATTGAAATCAAGTTAGCCAGTCGTGTTTCTGAATATTAACTTAACATGTGTGTAAAGGTGCAGATAGACAGAAATTGACTTTTATGAAGTAGATGTTCCATTGCATTTCTTTTGTCTCTAATCATTTCACACAGAAATGTGATATCAAGTGTCACGAAGTGTCTGTTTATTTTTTCAAACCCTTCGTCAAGTTGTGTGATCCTAAGTGATTAGGCAATTGACTCTTCAAGGAAAAAATATTTCAGGGGAAAAAATATAGAATGTTTTCTTTCAAGCAAAAAAAAAAAAAAAAAAAAAAAAGAAATTAGTCAATAAGACAATTTATGAGTGATTAATAATTATTTGATTTTATAAAAATAATTATTTACTTTTTTTTTTTTTTTTAACAGACGGGTGCAAAATACATAAAGTTCATAAACAGTCCAAAAAATACTTTCTTTTTTTTTTTTTAAACATTTCTTTTGTCATTGCATTTCTTTTGTCTTTGCATTTCTTTTGTCTCTAATCATTTCACACAGAAATATGATATCAAGAATTTCTCTCTAATACTAATGCCTTATTTTCTACGTCTTAACACCAAAAAGAAAAAGTTCATTTCATTTAAAAGTTATTAATTCTTCTGCAATGAATGTATTTATTATTTGTTATTATTCATTTCTAAGAAGAGGCTGTAATAAGTTTTAAAAGCCTAAATGATATATTTCTTTTATCCCGTAAATACATAAGAAAGCGGGCATGTTTGTAATATATTTGAGCGAAATTGACCGAAAATAATAGTATGAAATAGGCACTGATAATTTGTTCCCTTATTTTCATTTTAAAAACGAATTAAAATTAAATTGATTATTTAAGGTCATTTTTGTAATATAATGAGCATCAGTAAAAAAAGAAAGAAAAAAAAGCCAATCCATATTACACACGTAATTTATTTTTGATACATTTTAAACTATTATTTTCGGTCAATTTTACTCAAATATATCATAAACATGACCGCTGGTTTTATGTATATCTGGAGTAAAAAAAACAACATTATTTAGGGATTTAAGGCTTCTAACACAAACCAATAACAACAAAACCACAAATACACTCAATTACAAAAGAATTGATAACTTTTAAATGAAATATCTTTTTCTTTTTGGTCGAAACACGCAGAAAATAAGACTAAAAAATTATTGTGAATTTGTTTACAAAAAAGAAATGGACGATAGAAAATGTCACGTGACCTATATTTGTATGGGAGGTCGTTGTTGATGAAAAATAATTATTAAGAATCTTGGAATTATTTGATTTTGATGATTTTGATTCTTTAAAATGAATATTACCAATGCTGCCGACAATTTCAGAACTTACCTAATATTAATCAATTAATATTAATAATTGATATTTCTGTCTAATACTAATGACTTTTTTTTGTTTTTGTTTTTATATGTTTTTAGGCCAGCGAATTGCCGTATTTATTGGCGAAATCCGAGGAAAAGGGCAAATTGCACAAATGTCTGTGTGATCTTGATCTTTTTCAGAGATTGATTAAAAGTGAAGAAGGAAAATTTGATCTTATCAAATACTGGCAACTCGTAAGTATAACACAGACAGATGGGCAGAGAGAGAGAGAGAGAGAGAGAGAGAGAGAGAGAGAGAGAGAGAGAGAGAGAGAGAGAGAGAGAGAGAGAGAGATAATATTGGTTCTATATTTATAATTAAACAGTGCAAAAAGACATGGAGAACATTTATTTCTAATAAAAGTTAGCGTGGATATAGAGTCAACAGCGCCTAGTATATATATATATATATATATATATATATATATATATATATATGTGGGTACTTTCACTTACGAGTGCCTTTTCCATTACAAAGACATTTAAGTTTATAAATCTATTATGTCAGATAATCAGTTAGATTATTTCTCTTACTTCTTTATATTTGGGTGATTTCTTTTCTTTCTTTACAGTTGGGTGATTTCTTTTCCTTCTTTACAGTTGGGTTACATTTGGGTGATTTCTTTTCCTTCTTTACAGTTGGGTGATTTCTCTTACTTCTTTACATTTGGGTGATTTCTTTTCCTTCTTTACAGTTGAGTGATTTCTCTTACTTCTTTACATTTGGGTGATTTCTTTTCCTTCTTTACAGTTGGGTGATTTCTCTGACTTCTTTACATTTGGGTGATTTCTTTTCTTTCTTTACAGTTGGGTGATTTCTCTTACTTCTTTACATTTTGGTGATTTCTTTTCTTTCTTTACAGTTGGGTGATTTCTCTTACTTCTTTACATTTGGGTGATTTCTTTTCCTTCTTTACAGTTGGGTGATTTCTCTTACTTCTTTACATTTGGGTGATTTCTTTTCTTTCTTTCAGTTGGGTGATTTTCTTACTTCTTTACATTTGGGTGATTTCTTTTCTTCTTTACAGTTGGGTGATTTCTCTTACTTCTTTACATTTTGGTGATTTCTTTTCTTTCTTTACAGTTGGGTGATTTCTTTTCTTTCTTTACAGTTGGGTGATTTCTCTTACTTCTTTACATTTGGGTGATTTCTTTTCTTTCTTTACAGTTGGGTGATTTCTCTTACTTCTTTACATTTGGGTGATTTCTTTTCTTTCTTTACAGTTGGGTGATTTCTCTTACTTCTTTACATTGGGTGATTTCTTTTCCTTCTTTACAGTTGGGTGATTTCTCTTACTTCTTTACATTTGGGTGATTTCTTTTCCTTCTTTACAGTTGGGTGATTTCTCTACTTCTTTACATTTGGGTGATTTCTTTTCCTTCTTTACAGTTGGGTGATTTCTCTTACTTCTTTACATTTGGGTGATTTCTTTTCCTTCTTTACAGTTGGGTGATTTCTCTTACTTCTTTACATTTGGGTGATTTCTTTTCCTTCTTTACAGTTGGGTGATTTCTCTTACTTCTTTACAGTTGGGTGATTTCTCTTTTATTCTTTACATTTGGGTGATTTCTTTTCCTTCTTTACAGTTGGGTGATTTCTCTTACTTCTTTACATTTGGGTGATTTCTTTTCCTTCTTTACAGTTGGGTGATTTCTCTTACTTCTTTACAGTTGGGTGATTTTCTTTACATTTGGGTGATTTCTTTTCCTTCTTTACAGTTGGGTGATTTCTCTTACTTCTTTACATTTGGGTGATTTACATTTGGGTGATTTCTCTTACTTCTTTACAGTTGGGTGATTTCAACCAAGTTGATGACGACTACATGAAACAACTTGAGGCTTACAAAGGAAATAAAATGGACGAAAAATTCCTGAATTTGTCAAAAAATCTTGGAGAATTCTTCATTGACCTCGGTCTCTTGGACGGTGCCAGGTAATTCTTTGAAGAATTTCTTTAATTCTTTTTGTTTTGGACTTTGCCAATTTGTTATGTTTATAAATGATCTCTGACGCCAATTGAATTTGTGTTTCGTGCCAAAAATGGCGGAGTCGGAGCCGGAACCGGAGTCGGAGTCGGAGTCGAAGGTTAGGTTATTTTTTGTTTTCATTGTTTTGTTTCCAATTTCTTGCAGGAAAGTCTTGGAGTCGCTGCTTCGAAATCTCGAACAGAAGTACGGCTGCAGTCACGTGACCATTGTGTACAGTCCGACCAATTTCTCGTGGAAGCGACGTTGCTCGCACGAGACAGTGATTGACGTAAGTTAAATTTCAAAACTTACTTTCTCTTCTTCTTCTCTCTTCACGTTGTTAATTATTAAGCCTGACTTGGTTTTGGCACAAGGTCATGACACCCAGTGAGAATCACACTCACTAATTTTCAGTAATGACGTAGAAGATTAGTTTGCTAACCATTGCGAAATGATAAAGCTCTCATAATACAGAAAGGTTGCACTGTATCTTATCTAGTGTAAATTGTGTTGTATTGTACTCATGGCAGTAAATAAACTAATAATAAATAAGACATAGACATTTCAAGTCAGAAACAACAATAGGTGCACAGAACACAATAACGCTGTTGGATAGGGCAGGTTTTCAGCTACAAACTTTTATTTGTCCATGTACTACACATGGCAAATATAATGAAATCAGCACACATCGAAGACGTTCACTTATTTCTTTTTATTTAGCAGTAAATAAACTTATAAAAGATAAGACGCTAAACACTTTTTTATCTAATAACTGAACATTCAGGCCACATAAAAAGTTTTTTTTTTTAAAGATTCAAACCATGCAATGGAAATTTATTTTTAAAGCTTTTTTTTTTAAATCCCAACTATTAAAAAAAAAACTTTTTTCAAAACCTTTTTTTTTTTTTTTTTTTTGCAGTTGCTGGAATTATTGGGCCGTGTCTGCATGAATCAGAAGAATTTGGAATTGGCAGAAAATTACTACAGAGAAATGCTATCAAGACTGAATCATATAAAAACTCTTACCCAAAAACTTCAGGTAAAACTGCTCCCTCGACCCCCCAGGTATTGGCAGTATTCGATACAACGTCATTTTAAAGGGAATATCCCCCAATGTAAAGGGTGGGTGGTGCCAAATACAGCTTAGTTCCATTCACATATATAAATCAATCAATTAATTAAGATAAATAAGTGCATTAGCAAAACTTATATAGAAAAAAAAATAACAACTCAATATAAAATATTAGAAAAAAACACCACTTAAAATGCTATGGTACACCACAGGATCATATATGACCACAACCCTGACATAAAAATGTTTCCCCATTTCTGGGGCTGATTTTGAAAAGGTTATCAAATCCCTAGGCTGAGAATGAGAATGAGAATGTCCCTCACCCTTGAGGCTGAGTATGAAAATGTTACCCCACCCCCTGAGGCTGATTATGAAAAGTTCCCAAACCCTGTTCTTTGTCTATAGAAACATATATGACCACATATTTAATATGAAAACGTCCCCACACCCTGAAGCTGATGATGAAAAGGTTTTCAAATTCTGAAGTTGATTATGAAAACATTCCCACCCCTGAGGATGAGTATGAAAACATCCCCCTAACCCTGGGGCTGATTATGAAGACATTCGCCACCCCTGAGGATGAGGATGAAAATATCCCCTGCCCATGGGGAAGATTATGAAAAAACCCTCAAACCCTGAGGCTGATAATGAAAACTTTCCTCAACGGTGAGCTATTAAAACGTACCACTACCACCGAGTGAGTATATAAATGTCCCCTCACCCCTGAGACTGAGTATGTAAGTAAAGTAAAGTCGTCGGGGCGGCTAAAGTCGGTATCAACCAATCAGCGAGGGAGTCTAGACCAAGGAGATTATTTCAGCGTCTGAAGTGGAGCGCCACACCTACCATCAGCTCCTTACTTTACCGCACAGATCCCTCTGCTATTCATACGCTGAGTTGGCAAGGACCGGTATCGAACTAGGAACCTTGTGGTTTCTAGCCGAACGCTCTACCGACTGAGTAAGTAAACGACCCTTAATTCCCGAAATTCATTATAAAAACGTTCCCTAATCCAAGATTTCCAAAATGATTTGTTTCTTTCTTTGCAGCTTTGCAAAGGTCTTTTGGGATTGGCCACTCTCTTTTACTTGAAAGGCAACATGAAGGATTCCAAGAATCTTTTACTCCGAGCTCTGGAACAAGCGACCGAAATTTTGGGACATGGTCACCATTATGTTGCCGCAATTATTAACAAGGTAAGTTTCCGTTGCAACTGGGGCTCCTTTTGACAGTACCTCAGCTAGAATAAAGCTATTTTAAAGGGATTTTTTCAGTCTCCTACAATATCATTCACAAATAAATACACAAATAGATAAATAAAAATAAATAAGTTAATTTTTACTAAAAATACAAGAATTTTATTATTTCTACTGGAACTTTATACAATCAAAACGGATATTATTAGGTATTATTTATACAATAACCCATAAATAAGTACAGCCAACAATTTTTAAATAAAAAGTTTTCTTTCATAGAATACCGGGAGTTTATTATTTCTAGTGTAAGTATATACAATAAAAACGGATATTATTAGGTATTATTTACGTTATTGCCCATAAATAAGTAAATCCCAAAAACTTTTAAATAAAAAGTCAGTTTTCTCCAATACTAAAAATACCGGAGTTTTATTATTTCTAGTGTAAGGTTTTAAAATCAAAACGGATATTATTAGGTATTATTTACACTGTCTCCCATAAATAACTACATCTCAAAATTTTTAAAAATAAAAAGTCAGTTTTCTTCTATACCAAAAATACCGGAATTCTATTATTTATAGTGTAAGGTTATACAATCAAAACGGATATTGTTAGGTATTATTTACAGTATCGCCCATAAATACCTACATCCCTAAAAACTTTTTGATGAAAAATCAATTTTCTCCTATAGCAAAAATACTGGAATTTTATTATTTCTAGTTATACAATCAAAACGGATATTATTAGGTATTATTTACACCATCTCCCATAAATAACTACATCTCAAATTTAAAAAAATAAAAAGTAAATTTTCTTCTATATCAAAAATACCGGAATTCTATTATTTCTAGTAATACAATCAAAACGGATATTGTTAGGTATTATTTACACTATTTGACTGCTGTTCCTAAGATTTCTTCTTGTTTTTCTTTTTCTTTTTTTTTTTTTTAGTTGGGTCAGCTGTGTTTCCAACAAGGTCGTCTGGATGAAGCAATCGGCTACTTTCTTCAGGATTTGAAACTGACCCGTAATGATGTTGGCTCCACCCACCCAAGAATTGCATCCATTCTAAATGATATTGCTTTGGTTTATGATGAGAAGGGTCAGAAGGAGGCTGAAAAGTTGTATGAGTGCGGACTGGCGCTTTTACTCCGAATTTACGGCACTGGACATGTGGATGTGGCCACAATGAGGTAAGAAGAAATATCGAAATAGACTGAAATAGATAGATAGATAGATAGATAGATAGATAGATATGAACAGACTGAAATAGATAGATAGATAGATAGATAGATAGATATGAACAGACTGAAATAGATAGATAGATAGATAGATAGATAGATAGATATGAACAGACTTAAATAGATAGATAGATATTTCGGTAATTAGAGTAAGGGCTTGCATGCAATTTCAGATGTTGTGAAATGGAGCTATTATCTGTCGTATGAAAAGTCAATATATAAACCAGCACACCAGGGAAATCTCGTTTATACAACCACAGTCAGACAATCATTTACAAACGAAAAAACAAAACGAACTTACAAAACATTTCTGGAAGCAAAAGCAAAAAAACAAAAAAAAAAAACAAAGAAAAACCCACAAATAAAATGGCAAATCATTAAAAGTAATAAAAAAAAGCCAACAGGATTTTAAAAAGAACAAATGCCACCTTTGTCTAGAGGGAAAAATAGCAACAATAAAATTCGAAAACCGGAAAAAAAAACTATTAAATAGAAGAAATGAACTTGATAGATTGTATTCATATCTCTCTCTCTCTCTCTCTCTCTCTCTCTCTCTCTCTATATATATATATATATATATATATATATATATATATATAGCTAAGTAATTGTTTATATTTACGCAACTTCGAAAAAAAGAATCTTATAAATACTTTATAAATTTGTAAAATAAACAATAAATGAGAGAATAAAAGTAAAATAAATATCAAGATAAATACATGCTTTTCTTATTAAGCTTAGTAACATGGTAAATAATTAAAATGTACTATAACTACGTATTCTGTTATCGTTGTTGAATTTAAAAAGAAAGAGAAAAAAAGAATTCCAGATATTTCACAATATATACAAAATTACAGAAATTTAAATAAATAATAAATAAATACAATTTGATAAAACAAAGTAAAACTCTAAAAAAAAAAAAAAGAAAAAAAACTTTAAAAGAAAAACATTTAACTCCTGCCTTGGATCATTTCGTTTGTCAGTGTGGCTTCATGGCTCGCAGCAGGGCTGGGCTGCTGTCACACTCGAGAAAACATAAAATGTCTTCTTGACAGCATGCACAACATGGGAGGAATCAAATCACTCACTGCTGACCCTCATCTATCGTTCTCGAGAGGAGAGTCCACCATATATATATATATATATATATATATATATATATATATATATATATATATATATATATATATATAATTAGTGTCTATAAATGCGATAGATTGTATTCATACCTATCCATTCATCTATCTATCTATCTATCTATCTATCTCCACGGATAGTCAATGAATGAAGGGTTGGCATTCATCTGACAAGACGTCGCAATTAACATATATTTATGCAAGAGTAATGTAGTTTTGTTATTTTGTTTGCCACGAGTTGGATGTGACACAAGGTCTTCAGTATGGCGCAAATTCCATAATTTTTGCCATGGTTAGGGGGTACTTACCCAACCCGTTCACCACCGGTAGTGTGAGAGGCATTCAGCAATGTATGTATGTAATCATGCAAGATCAAAGTAGTTTTGTTCTTTTGTTCCAGGTAAAACTTTGTGCCGGTTTATTTTGTATGTATGTATGTAAGAGTATTGTGCACTGTGCATATATTGTAGTTTCTGAAGAGAAATGTCTATGTCTTTCTTGTTATTAGTTTATTTACTGCTAAATAAAAAATAAAAAACGTCCTCGACATGTATCAATTCCATTATATTTGCCATGCGTCGTACATGGAAAAATAAAAGTTTGTAGCTGAAAACCTGCCCTATCCAACAGCGTTATTGTGTTCTGTGCACCTTTTGTTGTTTCTGACTTGAAATGTCTATGTCTTATTTGTTATTAGTTTATTTACTGCCATGAGTACGATGCAACACAATTTCCACTAGATAAGATACAGTACAACCTTTCTGTATTATGAGAGCCTTACCATAGTGCAGTGGTTAGTAAGCTAGTCTTCTACGTCATTACTGCAAAGTAGTGAGTTTGATTCTCACTGGGTGTCATAGCCTTGTGCCAAAACCAAGCCAGGCTTAATAATCAACAATGGGTTAATTCCATTATATTTTCAATCTGCAGTACCCAGACGAATAGGTTTTTTTTTAGTTGCAAGCCTCATCTATCCAACTGTGTTATTGGGCTTTGTGTATCTCTTGTAGTTTCTGTAGAGAAATGTCTATGTCATACCTGTTATTAGTCAATTTACTGCTAAAAAAACAACAACCTGTAAACAACAACAAAGTGTACAAATTCCAGTATTTTTTGCGTCTTATCTGTTATTATTTTATTTACTGCTAAATAAAAAGGCGTCCTCAATATGTGCTAATTTCATTATATTTGTGTAGTATTCGGATAAATAGTGTTTTTTAAAGCTGAAAACCTGCTTTATCTAACTGTGTTATTATGCTCAATGTATTTATTGTAGTTTCTGTAGAGAAATGTCTATGTATTACTCGTTATTAGTTTATTTATTGCTAAATAAAAAAAACGGACAAAACAGCCATGGAGTGTACAAATTCCATAATTTTTACCAAGGGTAGTGGATATTTACCTAACGCGTTTACCATGGGTAGGATATGAAACATGGTCTCAAGTATAGGGCATCCAGCGATGTATGTATGTATGTAAGAGTAAGGTCGCATACCTTACTGTCATATTGGAGAGAACATGGAGGGTTGGAAATGTCAGACATGTGGTCGAATTTTGCTTTCTAAGGCTGGATATGTCAATCATAGGAAATCTCATCCAGGAAACAAACAAATGTGTCTTGTAACAAAGTCTGCAAGTCAGCTTCTAGTCTTAAGAGACATATGGTGGTGCATAAGCATCAAATGTTATCATCTGATACAACGGGAAGGGCGTCCTTCCTATGTCATATTTACATCAAACTTTGTGTATCTGCAGCGGGTTTGATGAGTCATTTGATAGCTCATGAGAGGAAAGGTTCTGGTGGTGGGGTTATAGGATTGTGAGGGACGACAGTGATCTGTAAAGATGAGGCTTTTTGCTATGTAAGAGTAAAGGAAGGTTTGTTCTTTTGTTTCAGGTACAACTTGGGGACGGTTTATTTTGCTTCCAATTATTTTGCTAAGGCGAAATATCAGTGGGAAGAGGCATTCAAGGTTTTTGAATCGTTTTTTGGAAGCGAACATCCAGACACAATCGCTACGGCGGATGCACTCAGAGAGGTGAGTGACATGGTCGACTCTTAAATAAAGAAGAAGAAGAAGAAGAAGAATGAAAGAAGAGAAGAAGAAGAAGAAGAAGAAGAAGAAGAAGAAGAAGAGAAGAAGATGCATCTACCATTGATTTATGTGGCAATCATACCAAGAGCAAATGCTTTCACACACACACACACACACACACACACACACACACATACACACAGAATAATAAACACACACACACACACACACATATATATAGGAGAATACTACCAAATATTTCTGTGATAGGGTTCAACCAAAAATGAGAACTCAAATGTACATATTAATAAAGTTTACACATACATACATATATGTACACAAGAAAAACACACACACACACGCACACAAATAAAAGTCCATAGATATAATTTTGTTTCAGTCTCCTTGCTTTTTCAAATCGATTGAAATAAATTTATTTCAGTTAAAGGTTTATATATATATATATATATATATAATATATATATATATATATGAGAGAGAGAGAGAGAGAGAGAGAGGGGGGGGAGAGAGAGAGAGAGCTGTCAGTGACAAAGAGACACAGAGAAAAAGACAGACAGATAGAACAGGATAGAGAGAGAGAGAGAGAGAGAGAGAGAGAGAGAGAGAGAGAGAGAGAGAGAGAGAGAGAGAGAGAGATGTTGATATACCACTGTAGGATAATTTGATCATTAGAACATTTGATATATTTACTTCACAGTTATTGAAATAGTTCAATATGTAAAAAGTATACTAATCTTGATTTAACACTCTTTACTAGCAAGACATGTGGATACACCACAGTATGATAATTTAATTATTACAATGTTTTATACACACACACACACACACACACACATATATATATATATATATATATATATATATATATATATATGTGTGTGTGTGTGTGTGTGTGTATGTAAAGAGGATTGGAATGAATCCGACAGAATGTGTTGAAGATGTGAGGAACACGAGAACAAAACTCAGACAAAAGTGTGTAGGATATATTTCGATAGAGCGTCGAGCTCGGCATCATCAGACTGATGATGCCGAGCTCAACGCTCTAGCGAAATATATCCTACACACTTTGTCTGAGTTTTGTTCTCGTGTTCCTCACATCTCCACCATACACACACACACACACACACACACACATATATATATATATATATATCTGTGTGTGTAATGTTGTAAAATTGCGAGCCTCTGTTTTTGTTGTGCTGCTGCTTTTGTTGAGGCTCACAGAGGGTTGCAGACTTTTGTTTACATCAAAATTTTATTTTTCCTTAAACCAAGGAAAGCCCTGACGAAGGTCTATCGAAACAGATCGAAACACTGCAGCATCGGCTTAATAAACATCATTCATTAATGAAACTTTTTTTTTCAATTTTTACAACATTACATATTTTCGGATTTACTTCCACTTTTTTTCATATATATATATATATATATATATATATATATATATATATATATATATATAAATGTAAAATAATCCAAATGACTGGTTGTAAGGGATGATTCTATTTGGGATCTTCAAAATCTCACTGTATAAACATACTGTATGCTCTTGTAGGTGCAAACATATATTCATACAAGGATTTTTATAAATCCCCAAAGAGAGCTCAATGTATAATAATCAATAAATTAGATTAAATACAGAGCAATATTTGACTTTCAAAGATTGAAAAAACTTAACAAACCGTCATTCTGTAATAAATTTATTTCGACCAGAAACTCAAAAGGCCTTTTAAAAATTAAAAAAAAAAAAACCAAAACTAAAACTCCTTAAGACACCAGCCTCTTCAGACGGATTTTACAAAAATCCTATGTATTTTTATTTTTATTTTTATTTTGTAAAATCCGTCTGAAGAGGCTGACGTCTTAAGGAGTTTCAGAAATTTAAAAAAAAAATGTAAAAGCCTTTTGAGTTTCTGGTCGAAATAAATTTATCACTGTTTGTTAAGTTTTTTCTTTCTTTGAATATATATATATATATATATATATATATATATATATATATATATATATATAGAGAGAGAGAGAGAGAGAGAGAGAGAGAGGGGGAATAGGTGATTGTGAGGTTTCTTAAATAAAAGGCCTGTTCCAGATTATATTTATTGTTGTGTTGTCAGTTAAAATTCATAAAGTCGCTTTTATTTGTTTTCCGGTAGATTTTAAATTTCAAGCCATTATTATTATTATTATTATTATTATTATTATTATTATTATTATTATTATTATTAATATTATTTTAAGTGAATAAAATGTCTATAAAAATGCTACCAGTTTTGGGTCTTATTTCGTCTATGCACATTTTAATATTAATTGTCGCTTCAATTTTACTGACTTAAAAAATGAAGATATTTAGTATTACTAATACTAGGGTGAGTCAAAAGTTTTGCAATATTTTAGTAGCATGAGGCTCAATTCAGCAGCTCTGGATGCTTTTGCCGATTTCGTACAATTGTGGAACCACATTGATTGGGGGAGGCACAGCTCGACTGATACCCTCTCACTACTATATATATATATATATATATATATATATATATATATATATATATGTGTGTGTGTGTGTGTGTGTGTGTGTGTGTGTGCGAGTGTGAATTCATGCTAAAAGTGTCGATTCCAGCTAAAACCGATGAGCTTGGTCAGTACATGGATGGGTGACCAGTTCGTAACAGCATTTGCATTGGAAATGGAATGCAAATGATTTTTACTATTAAAAAATATTGGGATTGTTTTACTAAAAATGCATTGGAAAAATTTTTTACTATAAAAATGCATTGGAAATGATTTTTACTATAAAATGCATTGGAAATGATTTTTACTATAAATATACATCGGAAATAATTTTTACTATAAAAATGCATTGGAAATAATTTTTACTATAAAAATGCATTGGAAATGATTTTTACTATAAAAATGCATTGGAAATGATTTTTACTATAAAAATATGCTATAAAATGCATGGAAATGATTTTTACTATAAAAATGCATTGTAAGTGATTTTATTATAAAAAAATTTTTACAAAATACAATTTTAAATGTAATTTTAAAATGTATTCTATGCTTTAAAAAAAAAGAAACCTACAATTATTCATTCTCACTCAGCAGTGTCGATTCTACAAGATGTTGTGACGTCACGTTCAGTCGAACAGATTTTCATTTTCGGTGACTGTGGCTGAACTACGGAACAATATAATTATTTGATTTATTTTAATCAGTATTGTAAAAAATTGTAAAATTGTTGTTTGAATAATTTAAGCAGATCACCTTAAAGAATTTCATAATTCAATCCTGAAGAGAAGCGAGTGAAAGGGAAGCATACAGAGTTATTTCCTTTGATTAGGGGCTCGCAAAATCCCGAAGTGCTCTATAGAGAGGACTTTAACGAACTTTCACCGCTAGCGTAAGGCAATACTCGTCTGTTGTTTATGGATTTGCGTTCTCTAGTGATCGTAACATATATATACCGATGTATGTATTTATCAGTTAAATGTTCGCCTCTTACTCGCAGATGCTGACGGACGAGGGATATTGAAAAGTCAATCGGGTTTCTCTCCCGGGTAGAAGTAGCTGCTAAATCTAGCCACACTGATGAGATGTGAATATATGATATATATATATATATATATATATCAGTCATCCACAGACACGTGTTTCGACGTTTCACATCTCATCAGTGCGACTCGACTTTTTTTTACAGCTACCTCTAACCAGGAGCGAAACCCGACAGAATTTTCGTCTGCCAAGTTCCTACCCCGTAAGGCCGTCAGCGACTGTCAGTCCGAGGCGAACAATTAATTGATACACACTTACTGGATATATGATTTTACAATTACCAGAGAACTCAAGTCTGTAAACAACAGGCGAGTAAATGCTTACGCTAAACGGTGAAATTTCAAGTAATGTTCCCTATAGTGCTCTACCATGAAAATTGGGAGCATATATATAAGTAAAGTCGACGGAGGCCTATTTTCGGTATCAGCCAAATAGTGAGGGAGTCTATCCTCTTTTATCTAGCGCTGGACCAGGGAGATTGTTTTTGCGTCTGCGGTGGAGCGACTAGCCGATATATATATATATATATATATATATATATATATATATATATATATGTAAAAATGGAAAAGGAATTGAATCCGACAATATGAGGAAAAATGAGTAAAGAAAAGAAAAGTAAATGGATAAAATGAATTTAACCAATCACTTACACATGTGTTTCGGTCAGTTTATGTGTGTGAAAATATTTCGCACACATAGAAGAATCGACCTTCATCAGAGTGAATATTTATTTTTATGAAAAAATTCGTTGGGAAAAAACAACAGAGATTTTTGGAAATATTCGAAAATCGAATTTTTAAAATTTGGAACGCTGAGAAATAGCTAAGATAGACCGTTATGAATAGGATATTTGTTTATTCACTCTGATGAAGGTCGATTCTTCTATGTGTGCGAAATATTTTCACACACATAAACTGACCGAAACACATGTGTAAGTGATTGATTAAATTCATTTTATCCATTTACTTTTCTTTTCTTTACTCATTTTTCCTCATATATATTATATATATATATATAATATATATATATATATATACGTGTATGTGTGTGTGTGTGTGTCTGTGTGTACGTGCTGAAACGTTATTTGCCGAAAAATTCCTAGCCAAAACGACTATTTCACCAATGAATTATAAAGGCTTTACAAATTAAAATGGAAATCTTGTAGAAGTTTTAAAATATAGATATCAAAAGATGCAGAAACAAGAATATTTATAAACAATATCCGATTATTAATTAGTGATATCTTATCATAACATTATTCCACTGACGAGGAAGTGAAATATGTAATGAAGAAGAGGCTCAAAGAACAGTCAACTGAATTTTACGGGGTCCGGGATACATGCTCTCATTTGAAGGTGGAACGTTGCTATTGAGAGAAACGGTGACTATATGGAGGAGTAGGGATGTGATACACAGAGGACCAGCTTCATTTTGATGTATGATACATGTTCCTGTGTTGGTAATTATACCTGTCCTAACAAAATGCCATTACTTTTTGACTCACCTATGTGGAGAAGTAGGGATGTGATCCACAGAGGACCAGCTTCATTTTGATGTATGATACATGTTGCTGTGTTGGTAATTATACCTGTCCTACACAAAATGCCATTACTTTTTGACTCACCTATGTGGAGAAGTAGGGATGTGATCCACAGAGGACCAGCTTCATTTGATGTATGATACATGTTCCTGTGTTGGTAATTATACCTGTCTACACAAAATGCCATTACTTTTTGACTCACCTATGTGGAGAAGTAGGGATGTGATCCACAGAGGACCAGCTTCATTTTGATGTATGATACATGTTCCTGTGTTGGTAATTATACCTTTCTACACAAAATGCCATTACTTTTTGACTCACCTATGTGGAGAAGTAGGGATGTGATCCACACAGGACCAGCTTCATTTTGATGTATGATACATGTTCCTGTGTTGGTAATTTATACTGTTCTACACAAAATGCCATTACTTTTTGACTCACCTATGTGGAGAAGTAGGGATGTGATCCACAGGACCAGCTTCATTTTGATGTATGATACATGTTCCTGTGTTGGTAATTATACCTGTTCTACACAAAATGCCATTACTTTTTGACTCACCTATGTGGAGAAGTAGGGATGTGATCCACACAGGACCAGCTTCATTTTGATGTATGATACATGTTCCTGTGTTGGTAATTATACCTGTCTACACAAAATGCCATTACTTTTTGACTCACCTATGTGGAGAAGTAGGGATGTGATCCACACAGGACAGCTTCATTTTGATGTATGATACATGTTCCTGTGTTGGTAATTATACCTGTCTACACAAAATGCCATTACTTTTGACTCACCTATGTGGAGAAGTAGGGATGTGATCCACACAGGAACAGCTTCATTTTGATGTATGATACATGTTCCTGTGTTGTAATTATACCTGTCCTACACAAAATGCCATTACTTTTTGACTCACCTATTTGGAGAAGTAGGGATGTGATCCACAGAGGACCAGCTTCATTTCGATGTATGATACATGTTGCTGTGTTGGTAATTATACCTGTCCTACACAAAATGCCATTACTTTTTTTACTTACCCCGTAGTTAGTTATTAGTTGAAATTAATAGTTAATATTTAAGTGAGAAAAAGTGAGAAAACCAAAACATCATTAGATTTATTTGTTGATATTTAGGTACCACCAAAATAGGTCACGTGATCAGTTTAACCCATATTGAAGGAAGAAATGTAAATATTTATTAACTTTTTTTTTAAAATCTCGCAAAAACGAAATAACCAATATAAAGAAAAAAGAAATAACGAACATAAAGAGTTGTTACAAAGAAAAACAGTTAATTCAAAGATCAAATTTATCCAATTGGAGAAAAATTACTCAACGTTATTTTGAAAAATAAGTAAAACAGCCCGTTTTATTTTACAACAGGTCAGTTTCTTTATTGATATTTTTAGCAGAATTCTGTATTCATGGTTCTTTTACTAAAAAGCTGAAACTTATAAGAATCTTCGGATATAATTATTCAGACTTTTATCTTTATAGAAAAAAAGTAAAAATCGTTTTTTGTCGGTTCATTTTTTCATATTTCATGAAATAAAATAGGAGTGGGGGTGGAGGAGACCTCGTAAAAATATTTCCCGTAATATATTTGAGCAACAAACTATTTCAGACATATTTACATCATAAGCTAAGTAATTATGGAAATTTTCGTGAAAATCAGACCATTAATTGATTTTTCATAGAATAACAAAAAGCCTCTAGTCATAACTTATTTTTGGCTATGTTAAATTTCAATTGATTTAACGGTGCAAAAATGAAAACATTGTTTTTCGTTCATAATTTTCATTATTTGCATAAGCTGAAAAAAAGAAAAAAAAAAGGAATTATTAGTTCAATGTTTCTTCTTTTGAATGGACAAAAACTTTTCAAGATAATATTAACCTTTATTCAAGTCTTAATTGTGTTAAATATAGGGGGGGGGGTAAATTTCACAGGGAAAATTGGTGGTACCTCTATTATTTGTTAATAGTTAAGTGGATTTATTTGTTTATTTTTTGTTTAGCTTTTTTGGTCGGTAGAATAAAAATAATGCGCACTATTTTTGCTCAATGGTGAGCCCCAACCTGCAAAAATGATACGACGCAAATTAATATGGAATTACCCAGTGTGTGTGGTTTTTGTTTATTTCTTTGTGGCATTCAGGTCAAGCACGTAGAATTTGTTATCTCGCCATTTTATAAAACTTAAGAAAAAAACCTCGACTTTTTCGCTCCTTTTAGAATAACAAAAACAAAAAATTGATACTGTCTTACCCCTCATCACCATACCGAGGAGGAGGAAGGGGGGAGGAGAAGGAAGAAAAAGAAGAAAGCAAGAAGAAGAATATGCAGAGAAGAAGAAGAAGAAGAAGAAGAAGAAGAAGAAGAGAAGAAGAAGATGAACAACAACAACAACAAAAAAAAAAAAGATGAAGAACAACAACAACATCCTGTTTCAACATCCTGTTTCACAAGTTCCAAAATATTTATTTCTTCAAACCCAAAAAAAGGGGATGACAAATAAAATGATGGAAATAATGATAAGAGAGCGCACGAATTTGCTCATAATCCTTCAGAGATGCTGATAAGTACGCATCCTGCGTCTCTGACACACACAAATCTTAAAGGACGCAGTAAAAACGTATCCGTGCGTCCCAGTGTTTTTCTTTTTTCTTCCTTCATCATTTCAAGCTAACGGTAAATACATTTCAATAGTTTCTTAGAAACAAATTACACGGGATAGGTTACAAGGTAGGAGTTAGACGGCTTTAGTTGTGACCCATAAATTTTCCCCCGGGGACTCATTCAAAGCAAATATGTGCGTCCTAGGACGTACTAAATCAAAAAGCTATCGGCATCACTGACATTTATGAATATTGATTCAAATTTCATAAAGTTTTCCACAACACTCTACTTTGGCCCTTATTTAGGCTTGATGGGTGGTTGTATAGACTCCCTCCGATCAATCAGATAGTCATATCAAGTCCAATCACCACTAATTATTGTCCTAACTCTGTTACCCTTATGGTAAACTCCAAACCCTTTTTATCATATATGTGCTAGAGGGGGCTAGACGGGCAGTCGGAGAGGCCCCCTCCGATCAATCGGCTGGTCACGTCAAGCCCTAGCACCTATATGATTTCCCCAACCCTATTGCCCTTATGGCAAGCCCCAACCCCTTTTTATCATATGGGTGCTAGAAGGTGGTGGCTGCGGGTCTACATGTCCTGGGAATGACGTTAAAATCTATCTGATGGTGAGGTTCCAGTTTTGGAGGTTTGGGGAATGTGGAGCACCCCTTCATCACCATTGCTCCCTGGTCCACTCTGACCCGGAGTGGTGATACCTGTTAGGGTCCAATCTATGGGTTAAATAGAAAAATGTATTTATAAAAAAATTGTATTATCAATTAAGAATTGATTTATTTCAAAACTTTATCGGCATTAAATGACCCACTGAGGTTGATATGCCGTAAAACAAAACAAACCAAACCAATATGTGCTAGAAGGCGGTGACTGAGGATCTTAATGATATGAGTATGACAAACTCAATCTGATGATGAAGTTCCAATTCTAGAGCTGTGGGGAATGTACCCCGACATCACCATTGCTCCCAGTTCCATTCTAATTCGGAGTGGTAGTACCTGTTAGTGTACCATCTATAGGTTAAATAGAAAAAAAGGAAAAATTGAGTATTCATGAATAATGAATGAAACAAAATGTCTTTGGCATTAAATAACCCAACAAGGGTTGATATGCCGAAATCCAACCAAATGCTCCCAGGTCCACTCTAACCTGAAGTGGTAGTACCTGTTAGGGTACAATCTATGGGTTGAATAGAAAAAAATGTTTTTATAAAAATGTTGAATACCTATGAAGAATGAATAAAACAAAAACGTCTTTGGCATAAAATAACCCAACAAGGGTTGACATGCCGTAAAATCCAACCAACCAACTAACCAACCATTACTCCCAGGTCCACTCTGACCCGGAGTGGTAGTATCTGTTAGGGTCCTATCTGTGGGTTAAATAGAAAAAATGAGTTAAAAAATTGAATACCTATGAAGAATTTTTGAGACGAGGTTAGATAATCAGTATTATAATTATAGTATATTATTTTAATTGGGAGCCTTCTTGTCGTAATCGGGAGCCATCACGGAACATTGAACCCTAACACTTTATTCAGTCCCCGGGGGTATCCTGTTCTCATTTCGATAACCATAGCTTTATGCATTGGACGCATAGCCTAGTGGATAAAGGAGTTAGTTTAAGAAAGTTTTAAGTGACAGTTATCTCTAGACTGCAGGTTCAATCCTGGTTATGGGGCAGCAATAATATAGAATAATAATTAACACAGCTCAACACCTGTACCCAGCTATGGTTAGCGGAATGAGGACAGGATACCCCCGTGGACTGGATAATGGGTTGATGGCTCCCAATTACGACAAGAAGGTTTCCGAGTCCGACAAGAAATACCTGAAGAAGGCCGGAGGCATATCGGCCGAAACGTTGTACAAATAACAATGAAGATGAGGACAACAGTCTGAAAATCCAATCAACGAAGATAATAAAACTAGAATTCAGAGCATAATCACTTTTTTGTTTGTTTACCTTTTTGAATTACAATAGATATGAGTTCTATGGTCAGGATAGAAAAGAAGTGGAGAAATCACACAGCCCATCCATAATGCCGATTTCAAGTGCTTGCCATTTGGTGGTGTAGACTTTCACGGTAAATTTCATGAAGGCTGAACTGAAATATTTCATTATTGTTATATACCTTCTTACTTCTTCTTATTCTGGTCGTATCTGGTATATCTTCTATCATCTATCTTCTATCTTGGTCTGGTCTTGTCGTGGTGTTTCTTGGGGACTCCGGGTCTTTGTCGGGGATCATTTCTTATCAGAAGCCTTGTGTCATTGTTAGCTTTTAGTAATAACAACAAGACTTCGATTTACTTTTGATGTTACTTTATTCCAGATCCCCCAGACCAGACAATGCGCGCGGAGACTCACATCTTACTAGCTTCGCTTCTAAGTCCTAACTCTCCAACTGACTAACTCAGTTGCTTACACCTTAAACCGGAAGGGCCTTCTATTGCCTTCCGTTCTCACGTTCCATCCCCAGAACGCAAGGTGAGAGTGAGGTCAAAAGCTGTCACTCACTCTCAAGGCCATCAGCTGCGCTGATCGCCATAAGGATTTCTATACTACTTAAAAAGATATTAGGGATCCATAATTATGTAACATTATGACTTTGATAGAGAAGTTGAAAAAGTCGACGGCATCCGGATTAGGTGATACAGAACTGAACCTTATACATTGATGAGATCAAACCAGATTACATGTAGTTCTGTTTTGTCTTTTTGGGCTGAGAGTATTCAGTTCCATATGATTTGTGAATGTTCCACACAGTTAGGGGGAGGGCAGCCAGGTATCCCCACCTTCTAGACATAATGTATTGGTACAATGGTTACTATCATGTGATACCTTTTGATTGCATTTCCTTTGGTATCCAAATACCATCAACCAGACATCATTCCTGTGGTAGAATACTCTGTTTCGAAACTTGCTGAAGGAGGTCAGTTAGTTTTCTGAGGATGCACAGACAGTTTTTATCTACTTTATACGATAAAGTAAAAGTCAAATAAGTGGAAATAAAGAGAATTGTTAGATTTTCCGATCAATTTTTGGCCAAATATTCCAAAACTGAGGATTTTTCAGTGGTTTTTTTGTCAACGATCTTTGATGCCATTTCCTCAAAAATTGGTACAAGTGCATTATTTAATTTTTGCTATCAGTACTTAATAGACCAATACACATCGTTTTAGTCTCTCGTGAAATTTGGCCGCCCTGTCACCCGGGGCTTTAGAATACACCAACTGCACCTCTGCAGAGGGGTAAGACTTCCCCAATGGGAAGCGACCCGTGATGCTTAAGGACGGAATTCTGCTGGCTGAGCAGTCCACGACATGCAACAGTCCACTTTGGACCTTACTTGGGCTAGACGGGCGGTCGGAGAGGCCCCCCTCCAATCAATCGGCTGGTCACGTCAAGCCCTAGCACCAATATGATTGCCCCAACCCTTCTGCTCTTTATGGCAAGCCCCAACCCTCTCCTGTCCTGGAAATGACGTTAAACTGTTTCTGATGGTGAGGTTCCAGTTCTTGAGGTTTTATGTTGTTTCATTTATAAAATACTAGTACCAGGTATTCACTTGGTTATCTCATTTTAGGAATGACATCCCCACCCCCCTTAAAAGTACCTGGGGTACTTTTTGAAATGTCAATTTTTTCCTTTAGGTATACATGTCAGGTACCTGAACGTTATCCCCACCCCTGCCTCAATATCTCTTGGTTTGCTTTCTTTGTTTAATGGCATATCAACTTTTTGGGTTATTTAATACAAAAGCTATCCTTATAAGTAAACGTCGACGGAGAAGCCTATTGTCTGTATCACCCGGACAGCGAGGGAGTCTATTCCCTTTTCACTAGCACTAGATCAGGGAGATTGTTTTTGCGTCTGAGTTGGAGAGCCACACCTACCACCAGTTCCCCTCTTTACCGCACAGATCCTTGTGTAACTCATACGCTGAGTTGGCGAGGGCCGGTATTGAACCCGGAACCTTGTGGTTCCGACCCTGATGCTCTACCAACTGAGCTAAAAGAACTATTTAACCTATAGCCGACGGGATAAAGGGGTTCGTACCTTTCCCAAGGTTATTAGTCCGAAAGTGAACGTAATACGAGGGTGAGTCAAAAAGTAATGCCATTTTGTTTAGTACAGGTATAATTACCAACTCAGGAACATGTATCATACATCAAAATGAAGCTGGTCCTCTGTGGATCACATCCCTACTTCTCCACATAGTCACCATTTCTCTCAATAATAATGTTCCACCTTCGAATGAGAGCGTGTATCCCTGTTCTTTGAGCCACTTCTTCACTACAGATTTAATTTCCTTGTCATTAGAATAATGTTTGCCTCTCAAACCCTCTTTCATGGGACTGAAGAGATGATAGTCTGAAGGCGATAAATTTGGTGAGTATGGAGGATGCGGTAAAGTTGATCACCCGAATGAGGCTATTTTCTCCCTTGTCCTGATGCTTGTGTTTTGTCAAGCATTGTCATGCAGAAGGAGAACATTGTCCGTTGGCAATTTGGGTTTTACTCCTTGGATTCTTGCGCTGAGCCTCATTTGAGTAACAATGTAGACTTTCCCTAAATTTTATAAAATAAAATTAAAAAAACTTCACATGAAATAAAGAAAATGGCATTACTTTTTGACTTTCCCTCGTAGGACGACTAGAGTTCGAACCACGGCCCACTAATATATACGGCCCCATATGTAACCTAAGCAGGCAGAATTCTAACAAGCCGATTCGTTTTATAGTCAATTTATGTCTGTTTCGAAAAAAATGTTAAAAATTAGTTGTGGTGCACCTGAGCGCTGTACACAATAAATTTCATTATTATTATTTTAAATATACTAACTTTTTTTCCCTTCAGAAACAAACAAATACACCAGCAATTTATCTATGATTTCAGGTTATATCACAAAAAAAATTAGACCTTTTCATTGTGAAATGTATTCCCTGGTCATAGTAGGCAATGATAGTGATGATACTACAGAGAAACATTATTTATTGAGGAGAACTTATGGTTCCATCTAGACAAATATTTGTGCTTTAAGATTTTTCGAAACAGACATAAATTGACTCTAAAAACGAATCGGCCCGGGGGTAAAATTGCAAGTCGTCTTCAAAAATAACATAAATCGTTTACCCTTTGTAATAATTAAATTCAATAAAATCTATGACCAAACCAAATTTTTCCATTTTAATTTTGACGACTTTAATCAATTTTAATCAATAATTATGTCTGCTTAAGTAACATGTGAAGCTGTATATATTAGTGGTTCGTGGTTCGAACTGGCTCACTACAAATTCACAGTCCAACACGCTACCAACTACGCTACGGGAACAACCCCTGCCCCAAACATCTCTTGAGATCAGCTCAACTTTTCATCTGTGAATTACACGCGGTAATCCGGGAATTTTTTTTACTGTAATGCTACCGGAAGTATATCCATGTATATTTTTTTTGTTGTGCTTTTTTTTTTGCCGTCAGAGGTCACATGACGTGTGTCTCGGGAGAAAAGAAAAAGGTCAGTTGGTGTGATTAATTGTTGACTTTGACCTTGACCTTCGGAAATGGCTGTGGTTGATTGTTCGAATGAAACGAAAACAAAACAAAAAATGAAAAAGTAAAAAGACTCAAATCGTATTGAAAGATTCCAGTGTAACCAGATAGATAGATAGATAGATAGACTGAGATAGATAGATAGATAGATAGATAGATATGAATAAACTGTGATA
>CM042175.1:36728414-36950914 GCA_023376005.1 Doryteuthis pealeii
AATAATAATAATAATAATAATATATATAATGTTGGTGTCTCAAATGACATATCGCATTTCAAACCAGTCGTAGACTTGCATGCAAATCCGTAGAGTTTACGTGACTGATCTAGCTTTTGCCTCCTTCCTTGATACTTTGAGACGATGAGGTGCCTTTTAAGTTTTTTTTCTCCAATGCAGGTCTCATTGGGGAACGAGTAAAACCAGACCCGTTTACCAAAAGTTGGAAGTTAAAAAACTCTAGCGTTTCCGTTTGAAAGAACGTGGTGTGCAATGTTTAAGGTATTATATGGGATTTGAAATTTTAAACTGGTTCTTGAAGGAATTATATATATATATATATATATATATATATATATATATATATATATATATAATAAGTAATCCACAGACACGTGTTTCGAAGTATCACTTCTCATCAGTGTGGTTATACCGTTTAACAGCTACCCCTGGCCAGGTTTGAGACCCGAATGAACTTTCGTTCGCCAATCCTCTTACCCGTACGGCCAGAGGCAACTGTCAAATATAGGAGAATATTTAATCGCTACATTCCTAAGCGGAAATGAATTCACTAGAGGCCTCAAACATATGTAAACAAAGCGAGGCTTAGCTGCGCGCCAGATACGGTGAATCTGCAATTAAATCCCTATTTAAAGTGCTCGACCAAAGTGGGAGCATATATAATAAATAAGTAATCCACAGACACGTGTTTCGAAGTATCACTTCTCATCAGTGTGGTTATACCGTTTAACAGTTCTCATCAGTGTGGTTATACCGTTTAACAGCTACCCCTGGCCAATATATATATTGATAATATAGTATGCTATATTCAAAAGTATATAGTGTTCAATATCATTAATAGAGCATGTGTATTTAAATTATGGTAGCGTGGACACAAAGTCAACGGCGTTTGTAAACAGACAGTTTCTTGCCTGAAACTCGCATAGGCTAGAAACTGTCATTTGACTTCATGCCCACGTTACCCTATGTGTGTGTGTGTGTGCACGCGCGCGCGCGCGTGTGTGTGTGTGTGTGTGTGTGTGTAAAGTATCCAAAACTGGTAGTAAGGGATGATTCTACATGGGATCTTCAAAATCTCACTGTATAATTATATTGCATGTTTTAGTCGGTGCAAATACAAGGATTTTTACAAATCCCTAGAGAGCTCAATGCATAATAATAATAATAATCATAATAATAATAATCTATATTTTAGATTAAATACAGAGCAATATTTACCTTTGAAAGAAAGGAAAAACTCAATAAACCGTCATTCTGTAATAAATTTTAAGAAATTTCTAAAACTCCTTAGTTCAGTCTCATCAGACAGGTGTCACAGATAATATATATATATATATATATATATATATATATATATATGCAAATGGTGAACCAAAAGTAAGTGGACTGAAAAGGGTATCTTTTATAGAATTTCAACCCTAAACCTAACCCGAACCCTAACCCTAACCCGAACCATAACCCTAAACCTAACCCGAACCCTAAACCCAACGCTAACCTTAACCCTAACAAGATGAATTCTTGTCAAGTACCATTTTAAGAAAGTCACTTTTAGATAGATTGTTTGAAAGTTTGTTTGTATCACATAATTGCACAGCAACTACTTTTTAAGCAATTGCCTTTTAGATAATCCAGATTGTTCATCAAAAAACTTTATTGATATTTTAGCTTTTAGATAGTTTGAAATATATTTAAATATATTTCAAATATAGCAAAATAGTTTTTAAAATTGTTTTATTTTTTTAAATAAGTGTAAATGAAATAAATTTCGTCTTCGTAAATTAGAAACTTCGTCTTCGAAATTAAATAAAAAATATTTGTAGAACCAGAAATTTATATGATTTAAAGTTTTCTTTTTTTTTCTTTCAGTTTTCTAAGCTAAAAAAATGTTTTCAAAATAAAATAATTATTTTATTTCTAAGTAAACGTAAATAAGCTTTTTTTTCCTTCTCAATTTCAGCGTACGGCACGGCAGACAAATGTGAACATCTGTGCATGCGTAAAGCTGACATAGTTCTCCGTACCAGATCGGGTAAGTGTATAGCCGTACCAAAAAAGCATAACCATCATTTTTTGTGTCTATTCTCAATAAAATTCAACTTATTTGGACAGTTTTGGAAAACTGTAAATTGACGAAATCCAGTGACTTTTTCAACAATCTAACCAGAGCTCAATGAGTGACCCAACAGGTCACGTTTTTTCTCATATTATATATATATATATATATATATATGTGTGTGTGTGTGTGTGTGTGTGTGTGTGTGTGTGTGTGTGTGTGTGCGCGCGCACGCAAGCGCGCGCGCGTGTGTGTATGTAGAAATAAAAAAAAACAAAGAAAGAGTTGTCATGTTATCACGTGACCACAGTGTACTAGGACACGCCCCTAAATCCAGAGAGAGGCATTTATTGTCTTCCTACAAGTTTTTCTGGGCGAACGAGTCACTGTCCACACGACTTAATAATGATATATATATATATATATATATATATATATATATATATATATGACTTCATGATAACAAACAGGATTATTTTTTGTTATCTATTTTTGAATTGTTCTCAACTAGTTTCGAGCTTAGAAAATTTATTGTGAAAGAAATTGTCTTTACAAAGTTTTTAGGTAATCTTGAACTTTAAGTGACTAAATTCCTACTATTAAATTGTACTTGCGCATTATTTGAAATGAACTTAATTGTTATTAAAAAGACATTTTATGATGTTTTGGAGTTAAAAGCATGCATTCAAATGGATTTGAAAAGCGTCGTGAAAATTACTTTGAATTAAAAATGGCTGTCATTGTTTACAAGCTTCTTCTCGGAAAAAGAATTAAGGGATTTAACTCTCATTGCTTTGACAGTTAAGTACTCACATTTAAGTCTTAAAATACTTAAATGTGAGTTAAGTCCCTTTGTTCTTTTTCCGAGAGGAAGTTTGTAAACAATAGCTGTCATTTTTTATTGAACGTAATTTTCATGGAGAAAACACGATACTTTCCAAATCCATTTTATATGCATGTTTTTAACTCAAAAATATCATAAAATGTCTTTATAATAACAATTGAGTTCATTTCAAATAATACGCAAGTACAATTTTTATGGTAGGGATTTAGTCACTTAGAATTGCTGCTTTATTTTATTATCCTTTATTTGCATATTGTGGAGTTGAATTGCAATGTCTAAATTTGAAATAACATCAACTGATATGAAAATCTATTTCTACAATAGGGTAGGGCGATTTTTCACTTAAAAAAAAAAAATCAAATTGTCCATCTTTGCAAAAGTTGTGTGTTAGTATATTGAATACAGATACCAAAAATTAGATCATTTAATTGTACACTTCTGAGGAAATAGCATCAAAAATCGTCTGTTACAGCTTAATTAATGAGGTAAAAAACAGTATATCAGAGGTGTTGGTGGTGATGGGGGGAGGACCCTTTTTCAATTTGAATTTGAATTATAATATTAATTCGTTTCATTTTAATAAAATAAAATATTTCTGATTTAAATATTGAAAACGGTAAATTTTCTAACCAATTTCCAGGCCAAATGTTGTAAAAACAAGAATTTTTAGTGCATTTTAGTAGACGATCTTTGATGCTATTTCCTCAAACAATGGTTAAAGTAAAATATCTATTTGTTGCATCAGTATTCATTATACTAACACACAACTTTCGCATAGATGGACAATTTGATATTTCTAAAAAGTGAAAAATCGACCTACCCATTTGATTAATAGCAGACTACAATACTCTCTTAACTTTAATGTAAAAATTGAAAAAGCGACCGAACTTATTGTTCAAGGGGTGAAGAAGTGCAATTTGAGACAAAACATATTTGACCATTTTTTGATTTGAATTTGAAAAGTTGAAATCACCTGCAGATATTTGTTGCTAAAATGTTTGACACAAGAAAATATTGTGATACTATATCTAAATAAATAGTACCGGTTTAGCTCAGTTGGTAGAGCGTCTGTCTATAAATTGAAGTGGAGGTTTCACGTATGTTTCTTATGCTGAATGGATAGGATTACCGAAATATAGTTGCAAATCATTTATTCATATGTTTTTTTTTTTTTTCATATGCATCATTCCCCCACAGCGCTTATCCGCAATTATGGACTTGAAACATATTCATTTTTTTAGTTATTAACATTAGTTAAATATAAAGGCCATACCATATATATATATATATATATATATAATAGCAATACCCAATTTGGCGTCTGCTACGAATTAGAATTAATTAAATCAATTATTTAAGGTCAAACTTTTGTCTAAAACGATAAGTAGTAACATAATGACCATCATTAAAAAAAGAAAAATATCATTATATTAGCAATTTATTTTTTATATATTTAAAACGATTTGTTTTGGTAAATTTTGTTCGCCGACGCCATTTTGGTTCTTTTTAAGTGGTTTTATTGGCTTGTTTACAAATTTAATGTAACATTCGCTATTGCAAATTTTTACCAAAAATCAGGGATTTATCCGATTTTAATGAAATTTTCAGTATTGATTTATCAATTAATGAATTTTATAATGCATCAGTTGTTTTATTTCAAAACTTTAATTAAATATTTTTGTTATGAAAAATTAATATATAAAATTCATTTAAAATAAAAATATTCGGATTTTAAGTTTAAAATGTTATATTTTTAGATTCTAGAAATAAGTATCTATTTAATGCAAACCTTATTTTACTCAATCAAAGTATACGTTTTGAAGAAAAACTCTGTTGAAAACGTGCCCCCCCTTTTTAAGCAGAAAAAATATCGATGTATAATTTTTTCTTTTATAAGATAATAGCCAATTAAATAATTATCGAAATGGGTAAAAAAGAAATCTCCAAAAAATTAATTATTTATTATTTTTTTTACATTTTATTTTCCGATTTTCGATACTTATTTTCTTATAAAATATTCCACTTAAATTTTTTTCTATTTACAACTCCGATCTTTTATCTTTTTATTTCTACTGTAATTAGTATCAATCAGGGACCAACTCGCCAATATTTTACACTCCCAAAGTAAAGGGGGGGGGGTCAAAATTAAGTGACCTGAAAAAAATGAGAAAGTTTTGAAATAAAATAAATAATGCATTATAAAGATCATTCATTGATAAATAAACATTGAAAATTTCATTAAAATCCGATAATTCCCTGATTTTTGATAAATCATTTTCTGTAGGGGGGGTGTCTAAAGTCATTTTGTCAAAAACGCATTTTAGGCTCATTTGCCAGTAGCTAATACATTATATATATATATATATATATATATATTATATATATATATTACATTACAAGCTAAGCTTAGTAAATAACTACACACACACACACACACATATATATATATATATACATATACATACACACATTATATATATGCATACACATTACATAACCTAAGCTTAATAAATAACTATGCACACACATACACACACACGCACATGGTCTTAGTTAAATGTGTTTACTTCATTTTCTTCAGGTATTTAGTAGAACTGCCGTTAACGAATGGCGTTGTTTGGCGACATCCGGTTAGGAATTCCCAAAATCGGAAGAAAAAAGTCAGCGGAGATAGAGAGAGAGAAGGTGGGTGGAGAGAGAGAGAGAGAGGGTGGGTGGAGAGAGAGAGAGAGGGTGGGTGGAGAGAGAGAGAGGGTGGGTGGAGAGGAGAGAGAGGGGTGGGGTAGCGGTGTGAAAGAGAGAAAAGAAAGCAACAAGTAGAGTTGGCGAACCCTGAACAGTAGATTAAAGAGACAGTAGTCTCTGTTGCGTCAGGATGTGATGGTGTTTGGTGATTTAGCCCTGGGGGTAGGTGGTAGTTGTGGGACCGTCACAATTGACAAATGTAATTGCCAGCGAGCAGCAGTAGTCGTCGACTTTGCATCCACGCACAAACCTTTTTTTTCTTTATTTCGCTAACCAACAACAGAACTTAATTCACAAAAAGAAAAAGAAAAAACTTACTTAGGAACTGGTGCAAGTCGTTGACAGCTCAAAGTTTTGACTCGCCTCTAAAAAATTAACAATATTATTACCCCCAAATGGGTTTTAATTCAACTTTGTGCGTATTTTTAAAGTCTTTTGGTTAGTTCCAGTTTTATATTTCATCCAAATTATTTTACTGTCGTCAACTGCGTTGATCGAGGAAAGAAAAGGAGACCAAACGAAATTTTGTGCTGAAAAAATAATTCATCTTCGTAATAATTTCCTTCGCTCGATACATCTCTCCTGAAACTCGTCATAATTTTTGGTAAGTACGAGAAAATGTGTCCTATTATTTTTATTTGATGTCGCTAAAAACACCACGAGGGTCAACTTAGGGTAGACTGTGAATTGAGGGGGGTAAATTTTTACTATAATCTACTTAACAGATGTTAGTAGAATATAAAATGAAGTGGAAATCCAATGTATATATTTTTTATTTTACAACTTGGGTTAATACTTTTAATAAAAAATCAAACTCTAAGGAAAACATAACTTAATGCGTTAATTCATTTATAAGTTTAAAACAAATAATGGGCAGCATTACTTGATTTTGTATATATTTAAAGTTGTTGCCTAGTGATTCAGTTATACACTTTTTTTCTCTGCAAAAGCAGACTGTTTTAATTTTTTAATTTTTATTTATTTATTTTTTTAAAAATTTTTTATTACATATAAATACACAATTTATATACACAACAAAATTACCAGCGAATAGTAATTTTCAGTTAATTTCATTATAGGTCTTGATAAGTTTATAATCTCAATTCCCTTAAAATAAAAACGTTGAATCACTGGACTTCATTTCATATTTCAATAATATCTGTCCAGCAAATTATGGTAAAAAATTTACGCGCCTGAATTCACAGTCTCCCCAACTTAATTACTATAAAGTAAACATTAACAAATATTATTTAATCAGTTATTTACCATAACTACTTTTAATAACCATCTAAGAAAATATTCAAAATAAATTGCGTATTAATATTTGTATATACAGATTAAAGAAAATTATTTTTCTATCTATATATTTGTTTCAGGAACCACAAGGTTCCTGTTTTCGATACCGGCCCTCGCCTACACAGTGTACGAGTAGCACGGGGATCTGTGCGGAAAAGTAAGGAGCTGATGGTGGGAGTAGCGCTCAGACGCAAAAACAATCTCCTTGGTATAGAGCTAGTGAAAAAGGGATAAACTCCCTCGCTGTCTGGCTGCTACCAACTTTAGGCCACCCCCTACCCCCGACGACTTTAATTTTTTTACTTACTCTTTATATATTCTCATTTTTTAACTTTATTATTATTGTTTTGTATTTTTTATTTGTCTTTTATTTCTTTTTATTAATTCATTCTTTATCAATTTATTTTATATTTTAATCATTTTTTCTCAATTTACTAAATCATTGATTTTTATACCCTTATTACATTTTTATTTAGTTTTTCTTATGGAAAATGAGGGGACTAAAGTAGGGTGTGGATTATTGAACTAAACGGCCTTAAATTCCACCATTGTATATCACCCCGCTGAAAGACCCCCCCCCCAAAAAAAAAAAATCAAGGAATTAACCGAATTTAATGAAATTTTCAATGTTGTTGATATATCAATGAATAAAAGTATAATGCACTAGTTATTTTATTTAAAAACTTTTACAATTTTTCAAGTCGTTAATTTGAACCACGTAACTTTGAGGCGTAACACAGATTCTCAAAGATACGTGGTTCAAAGTTAACTGACCTGAAAAAATGTAGAAGTTTCTTTCTTTCGGTGGTGTGGCATATGATGGTGGAATTTAGGTTAGTTAAGTTCGATTTGACCGTGGATTTTATTGGTCTTTAATTCCAATTTTCCTTTTCATAAAAGTTTGTGCGCTGGGTCGTTGTACATACAGACATACAGGATCTTTCTTTATTATATATATATATATATATATATATATATATATATATATAATTATATTAGTTCAGTCTGTAGACCACCCGCCAAGGAATCGCAAGATGCCTGATTCGATAATGGTTCCCACCAGCTCAGCGCATGAGTAGCAGAGATTTGGTAATCTGATATTTGTGGTAAAGTGGGGAGCTGATGGCAGGTGTGGCGCTCCACCTCGGCAAAAATATCCTTGGTTTAGCGCTCTCCGGCTGTTACTGACAATAGGCCACTCTGCCAACTTATATATAATGGGTATTTGCCTCTCATCCAACTTATGAGGGCGTGACACAAGGACATTTTTATGTGGGCCTACCCACAAGCCGAAGCTCATCGGCGGTAGGCACCAATAATGCGTTGATCCCGTCGGCATTGAGCACTGGCAATAAACCCAGCCTTGCCCCTTTAAATCAAGGGGGGCAGGTATTGCGTGGGGAGTACCCTCAACGATGTTAATTAATAACACAGTTTCAGTGGTCGAAGCCACTGGACCCCCCCCCCCGAAGGTCGAATGTGACTTTCATATTTAGATCAAATCTAAAGAATGATAGTTTAATGACCTGTCAGCCCGTCTAGGATTATTTAATGCGTACAGGTTAAGGAATCGCGCTCATTATGCATTCATATTTACATTTTTGTGTATTTTAAATTTTTTTTTTTTTTTTTTTTTTTTTAGTTCTCTTGCAAGGTCCTGGTATTTATTTAAACCTTCTTTCAATTCCACAAGGAAATATGAACGTTTTATAATGATTAAACTATCTAGAAGACCCCTGATCATAATCAGAAAGTCTAAAGATTATAGTTTTTCTGTTCTTTGGGTTAGGGTAGGGCCGGAGCATATCACCCTTCCCAGTCGGTGGGGTGTGGCGGTGGGGTCGAGTCTGCTTTGAAGTCTTGAAAGAGCAGGTTTCATATTTCTTCTATGAATACTACTGGTACCACTAATTTCCCCAGTGAAAATTCCCCTCCCCCATATTTAACACAATGAAACTTGCATAAAGGTTAATATTATCTTGAACATTTCATTGTCCATTCAAAAGGAGAAACATTAAAACAAACTCCTGATGATTTAAAAAAAAAAAAAAAAAAAAAAAAAAAAAAATAGCTTATGGAAAGAATGAAATTATGATTGAAAAACAATGTTTACATTTTCGCACCGTTAAATCAATTGAAATTTAATTGTGCCTAATCCGTACACGTAGGGTACATCGTAAATATCCCAGTATCGGTCAATAATGACCGGGTAACGAAAACTGTATGTGGGCCCCGGAAGGGTGGGTTTCATATAATTTCTATGAATACTACTTTAAGAAAATTGTCATGTAGTAGAGTGGGGATGCCCCCGTATCATAGATTCTAGGGGAGGTTGTATCATAGATTTGGGGGAGAGTACATAAGACCCTGTCTCTACGCTTTTACCACTCCTACCATTTTTGCTACTTCTACAAGGGTCCGGTTAAGGCTGGTCCCGAACTCCCCACCAGGGGCTCAAGCCAACTTGTGGATCCCCGGGAACAGCGGGTTTCATATATTTTTAATAAATACTTCTTTATGAAAATATTGTCATGCACTAGTGAAGGGGGGGGGGGCGTATCACAGATTCAGGAGTGGAGCATGAGACCCTCGCACCGGCCCAGGTCATTTCCTTGGGAAAGGTATGAACCGCTTCATTTCTCCAGCTATGGTTTAAATACCACTACTGTTCTTCTACAAGGGTGACTTTGGTATTAAATAAACCACGAAGGTTGATATGCCATTAAACAAAGAAACAAAATATGTCTGAGAGTACTTGCAGTTACAAAGTGGTTACCCATTCAAGTACTGGACAAGCTCACCGCTGCTTAACTTCGGACGTACCTATAATAGTTATATACTTGACTTAATCTGGAGGCATCTCATTGTGATGTAATGGTTAGCAAGCTAGTCTTGCAAACCCATTACTACTGAATAGCGAGTTCGATCCTCGCTGGGTGCTCAATACTTGCGACTTTGTGTCGCATCCTTCGTGTAGCGAACATAGCTACTGCTGAATAGCGAGTTCGATCCTCGCAGGATTCTGGTCACTCATTTAAGTACTGAACTGACTCATCGCTACTTAACTTCAGCCGCCATGTAGGCTGTGGCTGTAAAACATCACGCCAATGAGACCACCTGGCGACTCGTGATGCTTAAGGATGGAATCCTGGTGACTGAGTATTTCATGACCTGCAACAATCTACTCTTAGGATATATACGGGCGGTTGGAGAAGCTCCGTTCGATCAATCGGCTTATCGTATCAAGCACAAGCACTTATATCTGTGTTTGTCCATATCTTTCTCTGTCTTTTTCTCTATTTTTTTTATCTCTTCTCTCTCTCTCTCTCTCTCTCTCTATCGCTCTATCTATCTATCTAATCTGATGTCGGTAAAGTCGGTATTGTTTTTGCGTCAGTTCCTTACTTTACCGCACAGATCCCTGTGCTACTCATACGCTGAGTTGGCGAGGACCAATATCGAACTAGGAACCTTGTTGTTTCTAGCCGAAGTCTCTACCGACTGAGCTAACCCGACCCTCTCTCTCTCTCTCTCTCTCTCTCTCTCTCTCTCTCTCTCTCTCTCTCTCTCTCTCTCTCTCTCTCTCTCTCTCATTTATTTATATATGTATATATATATATGTGTGTGTGTGTGTGTGTTGTTAGAGGGTCCACTAATGTTTCTTTAAAGATCTATATAAAAAAAATGGAATCTTTAAGTTTTTATAAGAATTGTTTTCTTTTGGTTACGTAAGAATTTCGATGAGAATTCTTTTTTTTTTCATTTTGGGTTATATAAAATTTTTTGTGTGGGGTTATATAAGAATTTTTGAGAATTATTTTTGATTACATAAGAATTTAGGGGTCGCAATATAAGAACTTTTATAAGTATATATATATATTTTTACTGTTATATAAGAATTTTTTATATAAATAAGAATATATATCATTGTAAGGGTTTTGCGTTTGCTTTGTATATTATGTTATAAAAAATAAGCAAATAAAAATTGATTGGATGGGAATGTTTGGTATCACCAATTTTTCCTGTGAAATTTACCCCCCCCCCCCCCTATATTTAACACAATGAAACTTGCATAAAGGTTAGTATTATCTTGAAAAAATGTGTCCATTCGAAAGAAGAAACATTAAAAAAAAACTCCTGATGATTAAAAAAAAAATCAGCTTACGGAAATGATAACAATTATGAAAAAAAAAACAATGTTTACATTTTTGCAGCGTTAAATCAATTGAAATTTAACGAAGCCAGAAACAAATTATGATTTGAGGCTTTAAAAAAAAAATTATGAAAAAACAATAATTCGATTTTCAGGAAAATTTCGATAATTACTGAAATAGGTTTTTCCTAAAATATATTAGGGAAAATATTTTTTACAAGTTCTACCCCCCCCATTTTATTTTATGAAAGATGAAACAATTCTGGACTTTCAAGAAGGAAGAACAACCCTGTATTATATATACTAGCAAATATATTCACCCTCCGGGTGCAAGTATTTATGTTTTAATATAATAAAATATGATATTAAATTAGAAAGGCTAATGAAACTGAATAAGAATGTAGATAAAAAGATTTTGAACAGAGGGGGTATGATTGAAAAATAGAACAACTTTGAAACTAACTCTTCCATCATTTTCCGTTACTCCCGTCTTTCATTGGTAAATTTTCCTAATTAAACTGTTTAGTTAAATAGGAAGTAAAGAATAATATTACAGTTATTTCTTCTTGTTGAGGGATTTCTTTTAAGATTTATTGAAGAGATTTTTGCTCATATTCAATAAGATAAAACCAAACAATTAGAAATCAATAATACTAAGCATATATTTATTAGAATCAATTTTTTAAGATCAATATGCAAATTAGCCTTCCCATTCACACTGTAAACCTCTATTTTGTTGTATATATAAATACAATTGCATGTTATTAGTATGTTGATATGGTCAACAGTGGCTTCGGCCTCTGGACCATTGATATAATTAACGGCGTCGATCCCAGGGGCCCATCCCCCCAGGCAACACCTGCCCCCTCGATTTAAAGGGGCAGGGCTGGGTTTATTGCCCAGCGCCTGAGGCGCCCCCTTGAGGGGGAATGCCGACGGGATCGACGCAATTTTTCACCTGCCACTCCATGAGCTTCGGCTTGTGGGTGGTCCCACGTTAATAGGGACTTTGTGCCTGACCCGTACAAGTGGGGTACGCGGTAAATACAGTATGTAGATATGGTCAACAGTGTAAGTAATGTAAAAGAATTTTATTAATAATTGAAGTTTAAATATAAATAAAATCATGGAGAATGTGATGTAAATAACAAAGGGAATTGTGACTTGAGTAGGGATATAGTTTCGGTTACAGACAGACAAACACACAATCTCCATTATAATAAGACTTAGAAATCAAGTAAGCAACATTAAACTGTGCATATTGTTTTACTAAATCCATGCGCAGTATTATTGATTTACATATAGTTTGTTTTATTTTGATGTATATTTAAAGTTATCTAACGTATAGAATTTTATGAGAAAATTATTTACAAACAAGAAAGTCACATAATGTTCTTCTACATTAAATTTGAAGATGTTTGTGTATTTAATTGTATCTAGTTTAGGTTTGCACTTGTCCGCTTTTCCTTATGAGTTTAAATTTAACAAGTTTCATCGATCATGCTTACCCCCCTCTGTTTTTTTTTTTTTTTTTTAGATTCACTGAAACAGGGTTTTAAAATAATGTGTTCTGTAACCGACAAAAAAGAATTTTAACATTTTTTTTTTCTATAAAGATAAATCTGAATAATTATATCAGAAGATTTTTATAACTTCCAATGCAATAGCTTATTAGTAAAAGAACCATGAATACAGAATTGTGCTAGAAAATATCAAAGAAATTGGCCCTGTTGTAAAAAAACAAACTGTTTTACTTATTTTTCAAGATAACGGTGAGTATTTTTCCCCAATCGGATAATTTGATCTTTGAATTAACTGTTTTTCTTTGTAACAACTCTCTATGTTCGTTCTTTTTTTTTTTTTTTTTTTTTTTTTTTTTTTTGCGAGATTTAAAAAAAAAAAAAAACAAGTTAAAAATATTTACGACTCTTCCTTCAATATGACATAAACTTATCACGTGACCTTTTTTGGTGGTACCTAAGAATGTAAGTGTTAAAATAGACGAAATATAACATTTTTCTAAAATATTAGTTTATCTTAAAACTTATAATCACCGTCCAATCATGCTGTAAAAAAAACCCACCATTTTTAGTTTACACGCGCGCGCGCGCGCACACACATATATATATATATATATATATATATATATATATATATATATATATGACGCACACACACAATTCCTCTTCCGTTTCTTCCCAACCTTATTTTTTTTTTTCGCCCCCCCCCTTCTTTTTTTCCTTCCCATTAAAGCGGCTGTCTTATTTGTGCCAACTGCATATTTGCAACTAATATGCACTTTTCTGCAGTATTTGGGACACCCTTATCGTGGTGTAATGTCGTCAAAACGGACTGGTCCATTATTTATCTGAAGGGGTGTCAGAATGTAATTTGCGAACAATGTTCATGTTTTAATCTATTACTTAAAAAAAAAATATCATGCGAGTTTTCTTTTCCCACCAGCATTAGCCAGTGGTCTTAAAATTCTATGTCTCCTCAGATCACCAGGACTCTCCTGAGTATTCTGGATGGCCTCAATTCTTCCTCTGATTTCCAATTTCCCCAGTCTTTTATCGAAACGTTTTTTTCTTCTTTTTCAAAAAAATGTATTTTAAAGCACATTTTTATTTAAAACTAATTTTTCATCTATTTAACCCATAGATGGGACCCTAACAGGTACTACCACTCTGGGTTATGGTGGACCTGGGAGTAATGGTGAAGGGAGTTTTAAAAGTCTAGCAAGAATATGCGACCTCCGGGCTTAAAGTTTTAATGTAATGAAATATATTGAATTAGACTAACGAAATTAAATAAGAACGCATATAAAAAGATTCTTATTTTAAATTATTCTTTAATTGGTTTCTTTATAAAATCGTTCATAGGATTGATTTTATGTTGGAGAATAAAACAATATTAGAGATCAATCATCCAAAGTAATTATTTATTAAATCCAGTTTTGTTAAAACCAGTATGCAAATTAACCACACAATTATATTATGTAAACTTTATTTCTTAGTGATATATAAGACACGTGGCAGGATTTTAAATGCATTAATAACATGATCTGTTTCGAGGCAAATATCGTTTATAGATGAGATTTATTCTATGCATTAATGATTTTGACTATAAATTAATTACTCATTGATAAACTTAGGCAATTCCTGAAGGTATTGTGACGTAGATTCGTTTAGACAGACCCCGATCTCCTTTATAATAAGATGTGTGTGTAAAAATAATCTAGTTAAAAAAAGAATTTTAATATTCATCAAGAATAAATAAAACAAATGTTTTCGACATAAAATAACCCCTCAAGTGTTGACATGCCATAAAACCAGCCAGATGACGTACACGGTGTTTACGTTCACACAGTTTGGCCAAAACTAAATCATTTTTGACAGCATCGTGTGTTGTTCTTCCCTTATCACTACTTCACTGATATACAAATTTGCTCACTGTCCCTTCAAATCTTTAAACGACCCCATTTAAGGCAAGACACTCATACGGTGTCCCCCTTTCTAAGCCAGACCCCGTTGGAAAAAAAACAAACTTTTTTTTATGTATTGAAGGTAATTAGATGTCAACTAGCAGGACCTGTGGATATACCACAGTATCATGATTTAATTATTACAATGACGCTAAATAGATTTGAGAGACGGAAACTTAATATAGTCTGTTTGTATCTGTCTCTCTGTCTCTGTCTCTCTCTCTCTCAGTCTCTGTCTCTCTCTGTCTCTGTCTCTGTCTCTCTCTCTCTCTGTCTCTCTCTCTCTCTCAGTCTCTCTCTCTCTCTCTCTCTCTCTGTCTCTCTCTGTCTGTCTCTCTCTCTGTCTCTCTCTCTCTCTCTCTCTGTCTGTCTCTCTCTCTCTGTCTCTCTCTCTCTCTCTCTGTCACTGTCTCTCTCTCTCTCTCTCTCTCTGTGTCTCTCTCTCTCTCTCTCTCTCTCTCAGTCTCGGTCTAATTATATTATGAAATATTTTAGTCTACTACAAACTGTATACTACCCGTTGTCTGCCTATGTGACATATTTGTCATTACAAAGCAAGTGCCCGTTACTAGCAACGACTAAAAAGCTAAAGAATTGCAGCCCAGTCGTGTGAAATGGGTTGATTACGAAACATTCTATCTACAGACGAGTAATAGTCTCCACCCACCCTCAAGTGTCCTGAATATGACACTAAACTGCATTCGGTGTTGAGAATCCATTTCTGAAGATCTGGGTAACGTGAAGTACCTATTAATTGCCATTACTCCCAGGCTCACCCTAATCGTGTACGTGTTAGGGTTCCGTCTCTGGGTTAAATAAACCTGTTTGATAATTGTTAGTAATGAAAAAGGATATTATCATTAAATAGATTTTGTATTATGAAATATGTTTTAACTGTATGCTAATTATTTATATTAAGAATAGTTGTAGGGGCCCAGTTGTTCTGTCATTCACAGAACCCCGTCGGTTTAGCTCAGTCGGTAGAGCGTTCGGCTAGAAACCACAAGGTTCCTAGTTAGACTCAGCGTAAGATCAATTTCTTACATGGAGTTTACCAGGTTTGAATTAAGTTTTCCTTCTCCCAGATTGGTTACCAAGCCACAGTTAACAGGACAGGATGGGCTATTAAACTCTAGTCTCTCTCTCTCTCCCCAGTCTCTCTCTCTCTCCCAGTCTCTCTCTCTCTCTCTCCCCCCCAGTCTCTCTCTCTCTCTCCCCCCAGTCTCTCTCTGATAATAGGGCAGGATGGGCTCTTATTTACCCATAGCTGAATGGAGAGCAAGTTTAATGCATACCTTTCCCTAGGATATTAGCGCTATCTGAAGTGCAAACAGCTTCGTCTATGATTTGAACTCTGGTCGACGAGTCCATTTCCTACGACATCACTCGTTTCTGGTGTCATATAGAATGCATCTAGGTTAGAAAGAAAGAAAGAAATAAAGACGTTCCTTCGTTTCAGTTTGGAATATAAAGAAAACAAAGAAGCGTCTATATCTACACTCATCATTCTCACGTCGCACAATCAGCACAGATATCCATGGAAATCTCTCGCCAACCCTATCATTCACTTTGTCCCCGGGAGGTCCTCTGTGCAGCATCCAGTATCCGTGTAGAGATGGTTAATGTAGGTCCTTGCTGAGCGGCCCACATTAGCATGTCCATGTGTTGGTTTCCACAGGAGAATGTCGCTTATGAGTTTGTCCTTACTTCTCCATCAGTGTCCAGCATGTCTTCTCCGTCTCACTCGGATAGTTTGTGAGATAGGGGGCAACTAGCCGTACAGCTGCTTCCTTGTGGGATGTTGTTTCCACGACTTGTTCAAGATCGCACGCAGCATTCTTGTGCAGCTCCCATCTAGTTTATTCTCCAGACGCCTCGTTAGGGTCCAAGTGGTGCAGCCATATAGCAGTACCGACACAACCACAGTCTGGAAGAATAGTCGTTTTAACTTGTCAGTGAGATCGGATTTCCATATGACTGATAATCTGTTTATAACCGACTATGTTTTCCCTATTCGTGCATTAACATCGTTTTCTGTCGATGAGATATTACTATCTGTCATTGTAGCTTCGTTGTCTATGAACGTTTCTGGTGTCATTTAGAAAACATTTAGGTTAAAAAGAAATAAATAAAGAGGTTCATTCATTTCAACTAGGAATATAAATAAAGTAAACAAGCGTCTATATCTGCAATAGTCCTGGATAAATATTTATTTAAGGACGGGTGTCTACTCCTATTGTGGACAGATCTACATTTTCAGCCATTTTTATTTCGTCCTAAATACCGCCAAATTAAGTGTCCAAACGTTGGCACCATTGTGTTGCGACGCTGTGCATAATCCATGGTGGGCGAGTTTCATATTCCTTGCTTATGTGGTTTCACAAAAGATCATCCTAGCTGGGAGTATGTTTTTATGTGTTTTTTTTTTTAATGGTTCTTATTTACGTCAGAAGAATATTGCCTTTTATTTCTTTATTTGCTTGAACGTCTTTTACCTTTTTTGTTGCTGACCTGTTGAATTGCGGTATCAATCTAATTACAGACTGAGATTGTGTTGGAATTCTTTTCAAAGGAAATGAATAGTAAGTTACGAAATTTGATAATCTATCTATACATATATAAAGGGCAGTTGTATGTATATATATATGTCCGGAGGAAACTTCGAAAATAAAACAATTAATGACAAAGTAAATATATATACACATTAAATGTCACCAGAGCTTGGTTTTTGAGCCAAAATAATGAAGATTTGATTTATATTCGTGAAGATAATTAAAAAATAGAATTTAAATGATAACAGCAGGGATTTTTTTTCATTTAATATTTTATATAGTAGACATTAACATTTCTTTTCAGAGTAGCTGGATCAATGCAAGGACTATCTTTTTTTTAATGGGGATTTAAATGGGGCATTCCACGAGGATTCAACCACGATTCAGTAATAATGCATCTGCGGGACTAACTTAAAAAAATCCCCCCTCTACCCAGGCGACGCCAGATAGCCACTTCTATTAATAATATAAAGATAAAAAGAATAAGTGAGAAGAAAGTAAGAATTCCTGAACAAGATGTCCTCCAAAAAACTGATTCACTCTGAATTTAAATTTTCATAATTTGACTTTTTTTTATATAAGAAAAAAATTCGGATAAGTTATTAACTCTTTGCCTTCCAAATTTTCCCCATGGTTGTACCAAACTTTCTTGGAAGGTAATCATCTCTACGAGATGAATACTCCCACTACTATTTAGATATGCATTGCAAATTATGTGGGAAATTTTTTTTTCTCAAGTGTAAACAGATATATATATATCCTAAATACACAAATATATTTGCAAATAATATCAACCGGAAATGAGATAAGGACAACTAATAAAATCTCAAAACCTTGGATACAAAAATGGGATAGAAAACAACTGTACAGATAATTCAAGTGACAAACTTTAGACAATTGCTGACCTGGATAGGGTTAAACTGAAACCATCTGTCAAAAAAAAAGTATGGAGATTTTTTGTACTTTTTGACACACATTGTATTCTGAAAAAATAAATAAACTTCCATTCATTCATTTTTTTTCTCAGAATACAAGGTGTGTCAAAAACGAACAAATTTTAAAGCTGTATTTACCAAGATAGAAGTGAAGAATGTCAATAAATAAATAACATTCTTTACTCAAGTGAGAGACAAAAAATGATTTCAAAAATGTACAAAGCTGCGAACAAATTTTGCTTTTTATCAATTAAAGGACGTAATATACCAGGTTATTTTGAATGGAATGGTTCATTATTCATCTTGGGGGTGAAATACGTAGGTAGGTACTATCATATTAATATATACATAGAAAACACACACACACACATATATATATATATATATATATATATATATATATATATATATATATATATATGTATGTATGTATGTATGTATGTATGTAGAATTAAAAAAAAGATACATCTGTTTAACAATTTTATTTTTTATCTTTTCGAGTTTTCTGGCCAACTTTTTAATGTTTGGGTGAAATTCGTGGATAAGTCTACCAAAGTTCAGAGTACTTTCGGCACTTCGAAGTGCCATCATCAGGGTTGATGTGTTCCAGTTTTTTTTTTTTTAATTATATTAATGTGGAGGCTGGAAGGAGAAGAATTGACGAGAAAGGTGTTATAGGCACTTTAGAATGTGTGTACTGCATTGGAAATTGATTTTATTTAAGGATGGTTTGTATTGTTTTATGTATAGAGCTTCTAGTATTTGGAGTTTTTGTTTATTTTTTTCTTTGTGCAGAATGTGTGTATCTTCCGTTAGAATATTTCGGTAATTAGAGTGGGGGCATGAATGTAATTTCAGGTGTTGTGAAATGGGGGTATTGTCTGTTAAATGGAGGGTTAGACGACGTGATGTGTCTTTTGTTTAATTCTACATGTATAAATGAAAGAATGCTGCCCCCCTCCCCCCCACACACATATATATATATATATATATATATATATATATATATATATATGAGGCTTGATAATTTGGATTTTTCGGACTTGTCTTTTTTGTTTATTGTTATATACACAACGTTTCGGCCGATGTGCCCTTCGACCTTCTTGCTCTTGATCCCACTGACTGCACCTCTGCTGAGAGGCGGGACACTTGTTGATCGTGGGTGGCGACCCATTATGTTTAAGGACGGAACTTTGGTGGCTAAGCAGTCCATGACATACAACTCCACTTAGACGGGCGGTCGGAGAGGCTCCCTCTGATCAATCGGCTGGCCACGATATGATTGTCCTAACCCTACTGCTCTTATGGCACCCCCCAATATTTTTTTATATATGTGCTAGAAGGCGGTGACTGGGGGGTCTTTGTGTCCCGGGAATGACGTTAAACTATCTGATGTTGAGGTTCCAGTTCTGGAGGTCTGAGGGAATGTGGAGCACCCCTTGATCACCATTGCTCCCTGGTCCACTCTGACCCGGAGTGATAGTATCTGTTAGGGCCCCATCTATGGGTTAAATAGAAAAATGTGTTTATAAAAAACATTGAGTATCAATTAAGAATGAATTTATTTCAAAACTTTATCGGCATTAACTCTTAACGTTCTATACCACCTCATTCCACCCGTCCGGAAGTCACATTCGTTTTCCTAATCCACCTCAAACGATAGCCTTTGTTTAAATGTAATATTAAACATATTTAGCAGTCTTTGATTTATTGGAAATAACAGGTAACTTTAAATGAAAAGGCCAGTTTTTGATAAATATTTATAGGAATTGGGATCTGGACTTAGAAAATTCTCAACCGGATGTTAAGAGTTAAACGACTCACTGAGGTTGATATGCTTAAACCAAACCGTCCACTTTGGGAACCACAGACTTTATTCAGTATAAGTTAACTGTGGTCCAGTTAAGATATATATATATATATAATGGTGGACTCTCCTATCGAGAACGATAGATGAGGGTCAGCAGTGAGTGATTTGATTCCTCCCATGTTGTGCATGCTGTCAAGAAGACATTTTATGTTTCCTCGAGAGTGACAGCAGCCCAGCCCTGCTGCGAGCCATGAAGCCACACTGACAAACGAAATGATCCAAGGCAGGAGTTAAATGTTTTTCTTTTAAAGTTATGCGGAGCCGATCTCTATGCTTCAGTCTATTTTCTTCAAAGCTCTTTAGTTTAGCGAAACAGGTCTTACGCCATTCCTTCTGATCTGATGCTAGATCTTCCCAAGCACTCAGGTCAATATCGAGGCGTTTCAAATTGTCCTTCAATTTGTCATTGTAGCGTAAGAGAGGACGTCCAATAGGACACTTAGCATTTGGTAGTTGCCCATATAAAATCTTCTTTGGAAGCCTGTTCTCATTCATTCGGACAACGTGACCAGCCCACCTAAGTTGAATCTATAATATATGCAAATATCTAAGTTTAATGTGATAAAATATTAAATTAAAAAAGCCAATGAAACTAAATAAGAATGCAGTCAAGATTTGAAACAGGGGAAGAGGTATAATCGAAAAATAGAACAACTAAAACTTACTCTTCCATCACTCCCGTGTTTCATTGCTAAATTTTCCTAATTTAACTATTTAGTCAAAATAGGAAGTAAAGAGTAAAATTACAGTTTTTTTTCTTCTTGTTAATGAATTTCTTTTAAGATTTATCCCTGAAATTTTTGCTCCTATTCATTAAAATAAAACTAAACAATTAGAAAACAAGAATACTAAGCAGATATTTTATTAAAATCAAATTTGTAATATCAATATGCAAATTGGCCTTCCCGTTTACACTATAAACCGCTATTTTATTGTATATACATATATACAATTGCATGTTACTAGGATGTAAACCCACTCAACAGGGTGGGGGTACAGTGGCTTCGGCCCTGGATCTTTACAAGTTAATAGTGTCCATCCCAGGGGGCTGTCCCCCCAGGCAACATCTGCCCCCTTGATTTAAAGGGGCAGGGCTGGGTTTATTGCCCAGCGTCTGAGGTGCCCCCTTGAGGGGGGAATGCCGAAGGGATCGACGTAATTTTTGTTCTTTCCCACCCATGAGCTTCGATCTCAGGGGGCTACCCCCCCCAGTTAACACCTGTCCCCTCGATTTAAAGGGACAGGGCGGGGTTTATAGCACGGTGTCTGAGGCACCCACTTGAGGGGGAATATTGACGGGATCAACGCAATCTTTGCACCTGCCACCCATGAACTTCGGTTCGTGAGTGGTCCCACATTAATAGGGCCTTGTTCCAAACCCGTACAAGTGGGGTACGAGGTAAATACCATGTAGATCCGGCCCTCTGGTGGGGTTTGCTGTAATTAACAGTTGATACCAGGGGGCTATCCCCCCTCCACCCAGGCATTACCTGCCCTTTCGATTTAAAGGAACAGGGCTGATTTTATTGTTCTGTGCCTGAGGTGTACTCTTTGAGTGTGAATGCCGACGGAATCAACTCACTTTTTTTTTTTTTTTGCACCTACCACTCATTAATCATAGCCCGTGGGGGTGGGGTGGCGCCCACATAAAAATGTCCTTGTGTCACACCTGTATAAAATGCATGGCAAATACCATGTAGATATAACCAACAGTATTAATAATATAAAACAATTTTATTGATAGTTGATGTTTAAATAAAAATAAACTCAAGGAGAATGTGACGTAAATAACTAAGGGAATTATGACTAGAGTAGTGGTGTCAGATTCAAAGTTAATAATTGAACAACAGCTTTGACACGTTGTGAGACAAAACATTTAATAGGTGTACAGCACATGGTAACGATAAGATACATAAAGTACATAAGATACAAATAAGATATAAGAGTAGAGATAAAAGGACACATTCATGAATGGTAAATACAAGATACAATATTTAGGTATAAACGAGATACCCAAATGTACATAAAATATAAATGTTACAGACATGGAACTAAAGAATAGTCCATGCTGTATTAAAGACTTACAGTAATGTAAAAGCCCCCACCGAGAAGGGGGTAGACATAAGTCTAACCCATGTGCTCGTTCAGAGGCAGTAAGGAAAGAGAGAGTGAAGCATTTGAATCAGCCGCTTATATACCAGAGGTCCCCTGGTGGCCACAAACGGCAACACAGCGGGAAGATAACTCTTCCAGGCAAAGGGAAGATAATCCCCTACAGTGGTATAGTTTCCATTAAAGACACACAATATTCATTCTAATAAGATTTAACTGTGGTCCTGTTAAGGTAAAGATTCTTTTTTATATTTCTAGTGAACTGATAACTATGTTCGACTTCAGCACACAAAGAACTACATTTACATCTTTTTTTCTTTTATTTTTCAGGGCGCAAAAATGTCGAAGAAGAAAATTATCGGAATCCTGGGTACCGGCGATTATGGAAGAGCCCTTGCCAAACGGCTAATGCGTTGTGGCTATGACGTCATAATGGGCAGTCGAAATCCGGACCACCAACGCTTGACTAGCATTGACGACGAGTTAATACCAGTAAAGGTGAACACGATCCACCAAGTTTTGAGCAACGAGAATATCTTAATTGTTTTTCTGGCAGTGCATTCAAAGAACTTTTCCTCTTGCCTGGCGCCCTCTGTCGACAGTTTGGCCAACAAGATTCTCATAGACATATCAAACCAAGACAAACTTCGGAAGGGCGAATCGAACGCCGAGAAACTCGCCGAAGAGTTTCCAGATCTCCGAATTGTGAAGGCGTTCAACACGCTGTCCGCCTACGCGATGGAGAGCGACACCTTCGGCGGTGCCAAGCAGGTGCTGATCGCCAGCAATGACCAAGAAGCCAGGGAGAAAGTGTCGGCCGTGTCGCGCGAGATGGGATTCACGCCGATCGACTACGGTACGTTGAGGTCGGCCAGGGATCTGGAAGCGTACCCACTGACTCTGATGTACGGCTGGGGCTGGCCGACTCTATTTACATTTGGAATCTTCGTCGGCTGGAATGTGGTACTTATTATCAAGTATTGGAACTATTACAAAACTTCGACGCGTAAATTTAAATGGGATCAAGTACCAATGTCGTATTTAAACAAACCTGTGTGTCTCACAGCAATAACTCTTTTAGCTTTGTCGTACCTACCAGGATGTCTAGCCGCGTTTCTTCAAATTATAAACGGTACCAAATATAAACGCTTTCCTAACTGGTTCGATCAGTGGTTAAAAGCTCGCAAAATGCTCGGACTTTATGCTCTCTTCTTTAGCGCATGGCATGTAGCCATTTCCGGTATCTTCATGTCGCCGGGTTATTTGGGTTCCTGGCACGAAACTACCAAAGTTCACTTCCCCGAGAATACCAGCGGATTTGTCCTCGATTTTTCCGTCAAAATGAATCTGAAAGGCGAAGCGACAGTCAGCGTTGGTATTCTAGCCCTTCTCCTGATGAGCATCCTGGGTTTGTCTTCATTGCCATCCGTTGGTGCCGTGCTCAACTGGCGCGAATGGCGTTTCGTGCAGAGTCACCTGGGATACGTGACGTTGTTTCTCGTTACGGCACACGTCGTCATTTTTGCGATGCCCGGTTGGCTAAGAAGACCCAATAAATTCTATTTATACAATTCTTTTATGTGCTGTGTGATCCCCTTCATCGTTTTGTTCATGAAGCTGCTCCTTGTCACGCCTTGCATCGGCGGCTACGTGGATCAAATACGAGGCGGTTGGGAAAGGAACCGGAAGTATAACAAAACCGCTGAGCCTGTTGAATTACAGTGTGTGAGCATAAATCCAGAGGTCGCTACTGTCGGCTGAGTTAGCAATTTTCTTTACAATGTAAAGAAATTTGGACGACCAATATGGACACTGTAAGAACTCTTGGAAGCAAAAAATAAATAAATGAATAAACAATAAGAAAAAAAAAACAAATGATAAATAACACACACATATATATATATATATATATATATATATATATATATATATATATATATATATATATATATATATAAGATGGTCTGTTTTTTAAAGTATCAAAATAAAATTCCTTTTAAGAATGTTTCTGTCCATAAGTTTAACCTCTGTATTGTTTGGAAATTAATAACAATTATTTTAATCTCGAAAAATTTTTTTTTTTTTTTTTTTGGGGGGGGGGGGGCTATTTAAAATGGCGGCAAATTAAACTGAATGCTCCAGACTTGTACAGAGACCTGTCATTAAGTTTGTAGAATTTATAAAAGAATGGGTGATGTCTATAGAGAACCATGTTTTATTTATTTTTTTTTTTTTTTTAAGTTTAAAAATCGGTAAAACCTGAGGTTTGCTACGATGAGCCTGAATCGAAATGACAGTCTATGGAGGGGAAACACACTTACTCACCCGTAAAGCAAAAAGTTCCGGGTGCAGCAGTTAGTAGGTCATGCTGAGTCTTCTGGGACATGGAAGGACCCATTACTATTGATTTCCTTGAAAAAAAAAATTGCAAATGTAAACAGTGCTTCCTATTGTTGACTTCTTAGGCAAAATGTTCCTTATCTATAACATGTCCCTGGTACTCGCAAGGAGGTCGCACCATACGCAAAATACAAACATTGTGTCTGTAAATATTTGGCTAAGGCTAGGCTTAGTTTGTATGTCACGTATGGTTTGGACCCCCTAATAACTAACCCCTAAAATCTAGGCTCCATAAAATCACATATGCAGTAAATAAATTGCGCGCTATACATTGACAAACTTCTTGTAATAATGTTATTTTAATTATTGTTGGGATATTGGTTGATTTAATGGCATATCAACCATTATGGGTTATTTAATGTTCAATTTTGTTTTTAATATATATAGTGGTACTTTAACTTACGAGTTTTCCGAGTTACGAGCTGTTACTCGGTCGATTTTTTTTCCCTTTCTGTTGAGGGCTAAAATTTAGTGTATGAGTGAGCTTCAGATATGTCTATATCAAAAAGTTCACTAAAAACATTTAAGTTTCTAAATTCATTACGCCAGAGAAAAATATCATTTATATAAAAAAAACTTGCTTGCTAACCATTACACCACGTTTATTTTATCACATTTTTTTTTTTTTCATTTTTTCCTTTACCCAGGCTTTGCCGGGTAACCGCTTCTAGTTTATTTTATCGTAAATTTAATGTTAACCGTCTTTGAAAATATAAATCAAATCTTCATGATTTTCAACACGAAAAGGAAGATCTGGTAATTGTGAATGTGTGTGTGTATATATATATATATATATTTACTTTGTCATTTTATGTTCGTAGTTTCCTCCGGATACACAACACACACACACCCGCCCATACATACACACACACACACACACCCGCCCATACATACACACACACAACCGCCCTTTATATATCTATATCGATAGATAAACATAAAACATGCTACAGAATATAATTCATTACATTCTATTTATCATGTTTTTATATAATACAGTGCTAATTAGGTTTTTTCCTTCTGTGGAAGGCTGGAACGGATTAATGACTTTTCAGTTTATTTCAATAAGGAAAATTGATTTGATACACGAGTAAAATGAGTTTCGTGTGAAACGAATTAAACAAATCATATATACAGTTGTACTTTGACTTACGAGTTTAAGAAATAATTTTCATTAATTTCATGTATACTAATAGATCCTGGTGATTGACCATCAGTCACGCTTTCTAGCACCTAAATGATATTGCAACGAAGTATGAAGTGTTTACCCGTTTAAAAGGATTGAACTTTATTAATACGAACGGAAATATACATTTTTGTACTGTAAAATTGTTAAACTGACTTCGGCATGAAATAACCCAATACGGGGTGGCATGCCGTAAAAATAAAAAGAATAACAAATCTAATTTTTTTTTCAAAAAGAGCTTTGTTGTTTTGTTGTTGTTGTTTTCTTTTTTTTTCTTTTCTTTTTTTTTTTTCTTTTCTTTTTTTTTTTTCGGTATTAAATGACACACCGAGGTTGAGATGCCGTAAAACAAAAGAAATCTCTGCCGACAGAGGACCAGATTGTAATTCAAAAAGCCAAGTCTGCATCGAGAAAAAGAAAAGGTACCATTATAGTATGTGGCCTACGAAATCATGTCATATGTGGCCTACCATAAAAACCATATAAGGTTATAATAAAAACTGCTAACACTAACCTTAACCCCTGACTCTATTTTAGAATTAAATAGATCTCTGATGTAATTTTTAAAAATTATTCTTAATTACTATATACAGCTTATGATGGAATTGCATTTCTTGAAATGGAATATATGTGAAAAATAATTAGTTTCAATAAATTGCCTACAACTTATATCTATGAATAATACTCTGAGGTAGGACACATTCAAACCGGGTAGGCCACATACTATAACAGAATCAAAAAGGTAGGTCACATACTATAACGGCATCCTCTTTTCTTTCATTCCGTTTAAGTAGACCATAGTAACTTGTATTATAGCATTACCGCTTCCTCATCAGCATCCCTTCCTTTCATTCCACGAAGTAGATTATAGCGTCTGTTGTTATAGCATTACAGCGTCCTCTATATGTTTATATAAGTATTACATTCCAATCTCACTAAGCAGGGGGGCGTGGAAATTCCATTTTTTTTAAAACAGAATTGAAGGAGAAAATGAAAACAAACACTTGATTACTTAAGGTTTATTATTCTAGGTACCACCAAAATAGGTCACGTGATTAGTTTAGGCCATATTGAAGGAAGAAACGTAAATATTTTTGAACTCCTTTTTTTTTTATATCTCGTAAAAAAAGAAATAACGAACATAAGAAAAACAGTTAATTCAGAGATCAAATTATCCGATTGGGGGGAAAAATTACTCACCGTTATCTTGAAAAATAAGTAAAACAGTCCGTTTTTACGACAGGGTCAGTTTCTTTAATGATACTTTTTTTAAGCTGAATTCTGTATTCATGGTTCTTTTACAAAAAAAAAACTCTTGCATTGAAACTTCTAAAAATCTTCTGATACAATTATTCAGACGCTTATCTTCATAGTAAAAAGTAAAAATTGTTTTTTGGTCGGTTCATTTTTTCGTATAGCATAAAATAAAATGGGGAAGGGGGGTTAGAGCTCGTCAAAATATTTCCCCAAATATATTTTAGGAAAAAATTATAGTAATTATGGAAATTTTGGTGATAATCGGACCATTAATTGATTTTTCATAGAATTTTTTTAAAAAGCCTCTAGTCATAATTTGTTTTTGGCTACGTTAAATTTCAATTGATTTAACGGTGCAAAAATGTAAACATTGTTTTTCATTTATAATTTTCATTATTTCCGTGAGCTGAAATTAAAAAAAAATCATCCGGAGTTTGTTTAATGTTTCATCTTTCGAATGGACAAAATAATTTCAAGATAATATTAACCTTTATGCAAGTTTCATTGTGTTAAATATAGGTGGGCGGGTAAATTTCACAGGGGAAATTGGTGATACCTACGATATAGTCTACTTCAAAGGAATGGAAGGAAGGAAAAAAGAAAGAAAGAAAAAGAAGCTGTAATTCTATAAAATGATACAATGTGGTTTACTTAAGTGGAATGAAAGAAAGGAGTAATAGAGATGAAGCTTTAATGCTATAACAACGGATGGTAGAGTCTACTTCAATTGAAAGATGAGAGAAAGAAAGAAGCGTTACGATTTTATGGGCCATCGTTTAGGCTTCAAGTAAGAGCGCTCGTCCAGTGGAAATTCTTAGTAAAGAATCCTTTGGTTGTTCCTTGGTGCTCCTCAGGATTGCAAGTTCCTCGTCAGTGATTGCAAATGGACGTCGGTCAGCATCAGCAATTAAGTAGTCAATCAGCCACGCATTATGGTTGTTAATTGGCGGAGGAATAGAACACGTAACCTCGCCTAGTCTATAAATTTAAGTGGTGCATTGTAGCACGGCTTATATCACCAAATGACTGGGCACCTCATTTGGTGTAATGGTTAGCAAGCTAGATTAGCAGACCATTGTTAGTGAGTTCGATCCTCACTGGGTGCCCCATACTTCTGGCCTTGTGCTATATCTAAGCTAAGCTTAGTTAGATTATCAGCTATATCTAAAGCTTAGTAAATAACTATATCACCAAATGACTGGGCACCTCATTTGGTGTAATGGTTAGCAAGCTAGAATTAGCAGACCATTGTTAGTGAGTTCGATTCTCACTGGGCGCCCCACACTTCTGGCCTTGTGCTATATCTAAGCAAAGCAGGGCACCTCATTTGGTGTAATGGTTAGCAAGCTAGATTAGCAGACCATTGTTTGTGAGTTCGATTCTCACTGGGCGCCCCACACTTCTGGCCTTGTGCTATATCTAAGCAAAGCTTAGTAAATAACTATATCACCAAATGACTGGGCACCTCATTTGGTGTAATGGTTAGCAAGCTAGATTAGCAGACCATTGTTAGTGAGTTCGATTCTCACTGGGCGCCCCACACTTCTGGCCTTGTGCCACATCTAAGCAAAGCTTAGTAAATAACTATATTACATTATGACATGAATGTCTTATGTGGTGTAATGGTTAACAAGCAAGATTGGCAGACCATTGATAGTGAGTTCGATTCTCACTGGGTGCCCCACACTTCTGGCCTTGTGCCATATCTAAGCAAAGCTTAGTAAATAACTATATCACCAAATAATCCATGAATGAGATGAAAGAGAATGAATGTACCCGACTCTATAGTCTTCTTCAGCGGAATGAAAAAATGGAAAACAGGAAGCGGTAACGCTATACACCAGACGATGTGGTCTACTTTCCATAGAAAGAAAGAAAGGGGGAACTTATAAGAGAGAGGGGGAACTATAAGATTGGACGATATGGTCTACTTCAGTGGAATAAAAGGAAGAAAGTGATGATAGAGGGAAAGTTGTAATGTTAAAATACAAGACAAATCGAGTCCACTTCAATGGAATTGAAGGAAAGAAGAAAATAAAAGAAAGGGATGACAGAGAGGCAGTTGTAACGCTATACACCATTGTTAGTGAGTTCGATTCTCACTGGATGCCCCATACTTCTGGCCTAGTGCCGCATCTAAGCTACGCTTATAAGACACATTGCTGTTTTTCGTTGTTTTTCTGTTTATCCATGAGTTGCAGCTGCTGTTATTGACTGTCATAAGTGATCTTTCTTTGCCTTTTTTTGTGTATTTTCGAGTGTGGTATCTACACAATCCTCTATGTTGACAAGAGTTTGCTAATTTGGTTTGGAGCCCAAGACTCATCAAGGACATAAAACTCATTGAGGGAGTCCAGAGGAGAGCTACTAAATTAGTGAATAATTTAAAATCCCTTTCGTATGAAGAAAGACTTAGGAACATTGACTTACCAAATCTGGTTTACCGACGTATAAGAGGGGATATGATTGAAGCCTACAAATACACACATGGTTTTTATTCAACGAACTCTGACCTACTAAACATTGCTCAAAATACCTATACAAGGGGATATAAACTAAAAATCTTGTAAAGCAAACGCAAGACAAAATTATTTTAGCTACAGAGTGGTGAATACATGGAATAGACTACCTTCATCAATAGTGAATGCCTCATCTCTAAACTCCTTCAAGGCAAAGTTGGATAATCTGTGGAATGATTATAAATATTCTGTGGATTTAAAATGAATATTTATAAGGAACAGCTGACAGGTCTCAGACCTAATATACTAGCCGAAAAGATATTATTATTATTAAGACCTCTTCCACCTTCCTTTCTTGATACATATAGCCTATCTCTATCGTCTTTATTATTATTATCATTATTATTATTTTAATACTTGTGACTTGTTCACACCAGTATAAGCTGACGGCCATTCTCTAGATTCTAAGGGATGACAAATCTCCTCAGGTCTCCAAGGACTCTTATGAGTATTCTAGCCGATTTCAACAACGATGGTGTCTGTATAATTTCAATTCTTTCTCTGATTTCTAGTTCGTCTAGTTTTCTAAAGTTTTGGGGACCCTGCCAAGTGCACCAACTACAATTGGTATCACTTTCCCCTCTCATATTCCACAGTTCCTCAGTTCTCTAGCAAGGTCCAGGTATTTGACTGACGTTTTCTTTCATCTTCCCCCAGTGATCTGTTTGAACTGTAAAGTCTACCAGTTGACATAGTATTGATTAAGAAACAAAGAATAGACCATGTTTACTCTTCTGGCTGGGATATGGGGATCCGTCTTTATCTCAAAGTTCCAGAGAATGTCATGCGTTTCATTCTCAATAACAGATTCTGGTTTAGGCATATACCATTTTGTTGTATGATTTCTTGCACAATTACCAGTGGATCACCTTTCCGACCCAGTCATGGCTAACCTTGTATTCTGGTTGAGCTAATTTGCTACATTTGCTTAATACATGGCTGATCGTCTCATCTCTGTCTACATTATTATTATTTTCACTCCTTTTGAGTTTTTCACAACAAGTGACAACAAGTCTCCTCAGGTCTCCAGGACTCTTCTGAGTATTCTAGCCGATTGCAGCAGTGCAGTAGTCTGGATGGTCTCAATTCTTCCTTTGATTTTTAGGACCGTTCCAAGTGCACCAACTACAATTGGTATCACTTTCACTCTCATATTCCACAGCTTTTTCAATTCTCTGGCAAAGTCCAGGTATTTATCATCTGTTCATTTTCCTTCAGCTTCACCCTGTGATCTGCTGGAACCGCAAAGTCCACCAGTGGATACGTTCTCCTTTTCTTTTTCTTTTTTCTTTCTTTTTTTTTTTTTTTTTTTTTGTTAATCAACACTAGGTCTGGTCTCCTGGCTGGAATAGGGTGATCCGTTTTTATCTCAAAGTCCCAGAGAATTTTATGCGTTTCATTATTATTATTATTATTATTATTATTATTATTGTTGTTGTTGTTGTTGTTGTTATAGAACACGTGAAACACATTAATGCCTTTCCAGGTATTTTTAAAGAACCACACCTTTTGACTAATCAAAAGTGGGGTGGGGTGGGGTATCCCTCGGGACTGGTGCGTGGCACCGATTGTTTGGTCATATGCTTTCGCCGCACAGGTCAGTTGGTCACACACCTGCCGGCAAACGGGACTGGACTTTTTTCGAGCAAAACAAAATTAAATTAAAATCATATAGTCTTAATGTTTGTTATAAACCACATGAGAGTTTGTATTGTTATTTGCTAAGTTTTCTTAAATCCGATCTCTCTGATTGAAGCTAAGGCGGCAATTCTTCTGAGCCGTAACTGTACCAGTACTACTGTACGGCTGTCCTACCTGGACCCTAACGAAACGCCTAGAGAATTCTCACGATTGTAATTCGAACTCGCTTACTACAATGTCGCAGTCAAGTAGGTTAGCCACTACGCTACGAGATTCCACAAGAGTAGAAACCATTTTTTTAAACAGATGACAACAACCTCTTATCGGTAATCTGAACATTAACTATATAAATGAGAGTAACTTCCCTTTGTTTCTTTCACTTTGAGGAAGCCGTTTGTTTTGGTCGGCCATATTTATTTCACCGTAAATCTACGCTGAAAATACGAATTTGTTCGAATCAATACAACTGCTTGTTTTAACACGAAAATATCATAAAATGTAAAAATTGGGAACACCAGAGAGGGGGGGGGAGAAAGAGAAAACGGGTGTAAGAGAGAGAATATGATTGATCAAATTTTTAAAAAAGAGAGGAAAATGATTAATCAAATTTTAAAAATCGCTGATAATTCGTATAGTACAATGTTTGTTTATTTTAGGAAATATTTTTCATTTGTTTACATTTGAAATATCATTTTTTTTAATGTATTCATAAACCTGAGTGTTTTGAAATATATTTTTTCAAAAACTTTTTGTATATATGACAAAAACTTAAATTCAATTGCTTGTTGCTTTAAAGTGATAAAAATAAATTCGTTTAGTTTATTTTCTTTTTTTACTCCTAAAAAAGTAAAAATTTAAATGAGCTATGTATTAAACTTTCTTATTTGTTTAGGTCTGTCGGCTGGGATTGTATAATACGCCGACTGCACCTCTGTTGTGGAGTAAGAATTGAATATTTACAATTGTCTGTATTCCCTTTTGGGGGGGGTATAATAGTGCTTTATTTATTTATTTATTTATTTATTAAAACTGTTTTGTACATACGAATTTATCAGTTTAATTTATTTCCTTCTTTAACCCCGAAAAGTAACAAAGTAGCTAATAACTAAACATTACTTCATTTCGTGTATTTATCTAATAATGTTTATTTCATGAATAGTTTCTTACAAAAAAGATTTTAGTTATACTTATTATTCTAAAATGAAAGGATTTATAAAAAAAAGTCTAGTTATCGTTAAAAGTCATCGTTTTATTTGTTATTTAATTCGCTGTAAAAAATGATTCAATGCATGAAAACACACACAAATTATATATTTAGAAAGATTGTTTTATTTTTATTTCTAAGCAAATGAATATTTTTAAGATAGGAATAAAAAGATTGCGATATATAAGATTTGATTTTTCGTTAAAATTTAGTATGAAAAAAAAATCATACTTCGAATAGGCTGTCTGAAACAAAATATTTTTTTAACTCGCAGTAAAAAAATAATTCAATGGATAAAAACACATACAAATTACATATTTTAGAAAGATTATTTTTTTTCTTTCTAACCATATAAATATTTTAAAGATTGGACCATAAATAGGCGAGAGATTCCGAGCTGAACTGGATAGACTGCCATTTTGTTCACTAAAGTTTTGTTCACTAAACTACTGGTATCGCTATAATAAAAAGCAGGCAGCGAACAATATTTTATTAGCAGCAGGAGCTGGTATACGGACAGTTCCACAAATTAGTTGATTTTGGTTTCATTAATCAATTATATCCCTTAATCAGTAAAAATCAATATCCAAATTTGGTGTGTTTCTTAGAAGAATATTAATATGTATGCAAGATTTCGAAATTGAGTGACCTCCCTTTTCAGAGTTATACGTCGACACCGACATACCAAACTTCCTTATATATATATATATATATATATATATATATATATATAGAGAGATGACGAAAAAGTGAAAATTAATCTGACAATGTGTAATATTATAAAAACTGAATTAACACAAGTTAATGAAACTTGTGTTGTTTCAATTTTTATAATATCACACACACACACACACACACACACACACACGCACACGTGTGTGTGTGTGTGTGAAGAGAAAAATGGAAGTGAATCCGATGGTATGTAATATAGTGAAACATTTGAAAAAACACAGGTTCAAATTTTATGTTGTAATTGTTTCTATATCTATTATTTATTTATTAATATATATATATATATATATATATATATATATATATATTCTATACAGACAAAAACCCAAACACCCGCTTTACCTGTTGGGAGACATCTCAACCCTAGTTCGACTTGAGGGTTTATATATATATATATTCCTTCCCCTTTTTTTTTGCCCCCCTCTGGCTCACCTCCATTCGTTCTTAAAGAATATTTCTTATACAATCTGACTTTTATTCGTCGCCGGTGTTTATACTTGAAAAAGAACCGGTCGAAAAGGCCTTCGTATTCCCTTTATTTTATATTTTATTTTATAATAAAATATTACTATCTTATAACTGTATGATCTCCCTACATACATATGATTCCTCCAATTTTAGTAATATATAAGTTTTCTTTTACCAAAAATGTATATTATATATATATATATATATATATATATATATATATATATAGTTATAGTTATAGTTATAGTTATAGAAATAATAATAAAGTGCTCAATTACTTTTGTAAGAGCAGTATTTATTTATTTATAGTCATCAATAAAATTAAAAGTTCGTCTTACAAATGGTTTCAGAACATCACTTTTAGGTGATTATCCGTCATCAGAAACGTTGACTTTTTCTTTAATATATATATATATATATATATATATATATATATAATATATATATATATATACGGTACCCCAGCTTAAAGATATATATGCTATATCAATGATATTTGAACATTCGATATGCATTCGTATAGTAAAAATAATTCCCAATTCATTTTTATTGTAAAAATTATTGACCAATGCATTTCCATAGTAAAAGTCATTGGTCTATGCATTTTTTATAATAAAAACGATTGGTCAATGCATTTTTATAGTAAAAAGTAATTTCCAATAGATTTTTAGAGTAAAAATTATTGACCAATGCATTTTAGTACGAAAGTAACATTATATATTTTACGTTTTTCCATGAATACATTTTATTATGGTATATCTTTGTAATGAACGTGATATAATTCAGAACAAAAGGAAATTGTGTCAAATACAATTAAAACAAATGTGTCAATAACAAACCGCCCCCCCCCAAAGTAATTCTTACAATGAGAAATGATATACAATGAGTAAAAAGAATGTCAAGTATTTTGACCTATATCTTTGGGACAAGGTTTATAAAAATTAGAAAAGTAATTATTTAGACATTCGAAAATGGGCAAAATTTAAAATTCAAATTGCTTTATTAACACTCCTGTTTATTAATGACAACAGGAGGATACAGCGGTCAAAACGTTTGGACAAACAAATGTATTATTCAGGTACAATTCATTTCCAATGCATTTTTATAGTAAACTTAATTTCTAATACATTTTATAACAAAAAATAATTTCCAATGCATTTTTATAGTAAACATAATTTCTAATACATTTTATAACAAAAAATAATTTCCAATGTATTTTTACAGTAAAAATTAGCAATTATTTCTAATACGTTTTTATAGTAAAATTATTTCTAATACAATTTGTAGCAAAATAATCTATTATACATTTTTATACTAAAATCATTTATAATACTTCTTTATAGCAAAAAATAGCTATATATATATATATATATATATATATATATATATATATATATATATACCAACCCCTCTGCACGAGCAGGATGCAACACAAGGTCAATTTCTTAAGCGAAGTTTAACAGGTTTTGAATTCAGAGTTTTCCTTCTCCTAGCCATGGTAACCTAGCCATGATTAAAGAGTCCAGCCTGCCCTATTATTTGCCCATACCTGGAGGGAGAATTGGATTCATACCTTTCCCAGGGGTATTAGCGCCTTTTGAAATGCAAACAGCTTCATCCAGGAATTGAACTCGACGGGTCCATTTCCTACGACTCTAACCATTAAACCACGCGCCTTCATAGAAAAAATAGCTATACGGTGATCTGCCTTCTATTACACAAACCATCTGGCAGAGGCGAACAAGACATGCTGGACACTGCTGAAGAAGTAAGGACGACCTCATAAGTGATGCACTACTATAAACACGTACACGTGTAGGTCGACAAGCAAAAGCCTACATTGATTAGCTCTGTACGGATTCTGGATGCCGTGTGGAACACCTACCAGGAGCAATGAACGACTGGGACGTTTGGTGAGGGAAAGTCAAGTGAATCCGTGCCAACAACACGACTTGATGATGATGATGATGAGGAAAAAAATGAGTAAAGAAAAGAAATGTAGATGGATAAAAATGAATTTTATAGATATCACTTTTAATCGATATCACTTACACATGTGTTTTGGTCTGTTTATCAAAATGTATACGGATTTACGTTATTATTATTATTATTAAAATAATCAGATGGAATTGAAATGATGATGATAATAATAATAGGAAAAATGCATAAAATGTTCCGTACACAGAGAGATTTTGACGACCTTCATCAGAGTATTATTTTTTTTTTTTGAATGATGATATATATAGGGCCGGTTTAGCTCAGTCGGTAGAGTGTCCGGCTGGGAGCCTCAAGGTTCCTGGTTTGATACCAGCCCTTGCCAACTCAGCGAATGAGTAGCACAGGGATCTGTGCGGTAAAGGGAGGAACTGATGATAGGTGTGGCGTTCCGCCTCAGACGCTAAAAAACAATCTTCTTGGTCTCGCGCTAGTGAAAAGGGGATAGACTGGCTGATACCAATATATATATATATATATATATATATATATATATATAATATACCTGCAAGACCTTACAGTATAATTGTACAGTGAGATTTCGATGATCCCAAGTAGAATCATTCCTTACTTACCAGTCAATTGGGTTATATTTTATATATTTCTAATCACACACAGAGCAGTTTTCCTGTCTATAACTCTGCTGGTGAGGCATAATAGGCCGAAATGTACATACAGAGATTGACTTTTTCTCGATTTGTTTAGCCTTACATTTGAACAGATATGCCCGCCCAATTCATTAATTATCAATTAATTAATTTTCAAAATTAGATATGACTTCAATTAAGCACATATTCTCCCAAACATTGTCGGCTAAAGCCATATCAAACACATTGTTTGTTTGTTTACTCATACTGTCGTGTAGCAAGTCACCAAAAGTGAAATATAACTGAGTTCAAAACGAACGAAAAATCTGGGAAAACCAGTAATGGTCAAAATCCCCGCCTGTCAGCCTGACAGTTAGGTTCGAATCACACACAGAGCAGTCTTCCTGTCTATAACTCTGCTGATGAGGCATAATAGACCGAAACGTATATATATATATATATATATATATATATATATATATATATATACACACACACACATACACACACACACATATATATATATATATATATATGTGTGTGTGTGTGTGTGTGTGTGTGTAGAATCAGAATGTAATTAAACAAGACTGAAGAAGAAGATAGTAAAATCTGAAACACGTGTCGTAGAAATAAAAAAAATAAAACCCTTTTGCGGACCTTCTTTCTTATAGAATATTTTATTTTCTCTCGTTTGACCCATAACAACACTTGTATATATATATATATATATTATATATATATATATATATATTATTTATTTATTTATTTATTTATTTATAGTCACCAATACAATTAAAAGTCCGTCTTACCAATGGTTTCGGAACATCATTTTTAGGTGATTATTATCTGTCATCAGAAACGTTCACTGATGACGGATAATCACCTAAAAGTGATGTTCCGAAACCATTGGTAAGACGGACTTTTAATTGTATTGGTGACTATAAATAAATAAATAAATACAGCTCTTACAGAAGTTATTGAGCACTTTATAATCATTTCTCCAATAATGATAACAAAAAATTATAATATATATATATATATATATATATATATATATATATATAAATGTTGTTCTGGTTCCAACGGGAGAAAATTCAATATTTTATAAAAAAAAGGAAGGTCCGCAAAATGTATTTTGTTCTCAGAAAAAAAATGTTAATTCTTTTTGTTTTAATATGCAACACGTGTTTCAGATCTTCTGGTATCTTCTTCAGGCTTTGATTGATAATATGAAAATGAATTTTTACATGCATGTGTATATATATACATACACATGAGTATTTCACCTCCTCTTCCTGTTTTTGTGGGAGTGGAATGGAATTTCATTTTTAACATTAGTCTTTTAAACAGGTGTTTTTGTTTTTTGGGTGGTTTACTAATAAATTCATTAGCTGAATTTTTATGACTTTTTTTATAACAAAAAATTTTTATGACTTTTTTTTAGAACAAAAAACAAATTACAAACACACACCTGATATATTAAATGAACATCTGATGAACTTTATCAAGACAACCCAAATAAAAAAGTAATAAAAATAAAAAAAAGTTATAAAAAAAGTCATAAAAATTCAGCTAATGACTTTATTAGTAAACCACCCAAAAAACAAAAACACCTGTTTAAAAGACTAATGTTAAAAATGAAATTCCATTCCACTCCCACAAAAACAGGAAGAGGAGGTGAAATACTCATGTGTATGTATATATATACACATGCATGTAAAAATTCATTTTCATATTATCAATCAAAGCCTGAAGAAGATACCAGAAGATCTGAAACACGTGTTGCATATGTAAAACAAAAAGAATTAACATTTTTTTTCTGAGAACAAAATACATTTTGCGGACCTTCCTTTTTTTTATAATATATATATATATATATATATATATATATATATATATATATATATATATAGAGAGAGAGAGAGAGAGAGAGAGAGAGAGAGAGAGAGAGAGAGTGCATTGTCTTAATAAACATTCCTACAAACTAATTATTGTCTGGGTAAATAGTTTTAAACGTTAATTATAGTAATTAATTCTTAGAATAAAATAAAACGGAGAAAGTTCTTTTTTGTTTTGTTTTCGGGGTGGGTGTGGGGGACACTGAAGAAATCATCATTTCTGTGGCTCCAAAACCTCATCTCGCCCTCCCTTTCCCGGGGTCACCATCTGATGAAGACTTGGTTTGTATCACAGCTGGTTTTATTTTTGGTTTTGGTTTTCTATGAGTTTTTGTTTGTTTGTTTGTTGGTGTTCTTTTTCTTCCTTTTTTCCCCAGCATACGCGAAACCGCATAACTGTATACGCACAAATAAACAAAAAGTGTGATTAAAAAATGATTACACAGGATCGTTGAAATTACAAATCTATTAATAATGGAGATTCGCTTCTGGTTTTTGTCTGTAACAAAAATTACGTCACTGCTTACGTCACATTACCCAAAATCGTCATAACATAGAATAAATACACTCAAAATTTGAACGTGCAACATTAGACAGTCCTCATTGTTTTTTAAGTTTTAATAAATACATGACTGGTATTATATATCTATATATAGTTTGTTTTATTTTAATACATATTTAAAGTTTACATTTCAAATTGTTTTATTTTTTAATGAATTTGATGATTTTACTTACTTACGGTACAAACTCGCTGACATTGACATTTCTACATCGCCCGGAGGGTGTTTTTTATTTTGTACTAGTAGTTATAATAATACTAATAAAAAAATGATATAAATTATAATAACACTTAGAACTAAATCACTGTGTGCAAATAATTTGTATTGGATTTGGAATACTTGAAACCATGTAATTGTGTGCAAAAAATATTATATAAATAATATGATTACCATAATCTATTATGTTCACTTTTGAAAGATTATTAGAGAAACAGTTCCAAGTTAACATAGACTTGGGATTGAGAGGAGGTGTTGAATTATATCAGCAGGGACCCTGGCTAGTCTATACATTTTGGCTGGTTGTCCGACTCAGTCTATCAGATGAAAATAAACTATTAGTATGGATTATTAAACATGCTACCTATCATTTTTAAAATAACTAGCAAATATATGCACCCTCCGGGTGCAAGTATTTAAGTTTTAATGTAATAAAATATTGTATTAAATTAGAAAGGCTAATGAAACTAAATAAGAATACAGATAAAAAGATTTGAAACAGAGTGAGTATAATAAAAGATTTGAAACAGAGGGAGTATAATAAAAAATGGAACAACTGAAACTTACTCTTCCATCACTCTCGTCTTTCATTGATATTTTTTCTAATTTAAGTATTTAGTTATACGAGGAAGTAAAGAATAAAATGACAGTTATTTTTTCTTGTTAATGGATTTCATTTAAGATTTATTGAAGAGATTTTTGCTTATATTCATTAAAATAAACCAAACAGTTAGAAATCAATAATACTGAGCACATAATTTATTAAATTCGATTTTTTTAATATTAATATGCAAATTAGCCTTCCCGTTCACACTGTAAACCGCTATTTTGTTGTATATATAAATATGATTGCATGTTGTCAGTATGTTGACATAGTTAACAGTATTAATAATGTAAGACAATTTTATTAATAACTGAGGTTTAGATAAAAATAAAATCATGGAGAATGTGATGTCAATAACTAAGAGAATTGTGACTTGAGTAGGAATTTAGTTTCGGTTACAGACAGAAAAACACACAATCTCCATTATAATAAGATATGATTACCATAATCTATTATGTTCACTTTTGAAAGATTATTGGAGAAACAGCTCCGAGTTAAAACACACACACACACACACATATATATATATATATATATATATATACACATATATATATATACTAGCAAATATATGCACCCTCCGGGTGCAAGTATTTAAGTTTTAATATAATAAAATATTATATTAAATTAGAAAGGCTAATAAAACTGAATAAAAATGCAGATAACATGATTTGGAACAGAGGGGGTATGATTGAAAAATAGAACAACTTTGAAACTAACTCTTCCATCATTTTTAATTACTCCCCTCTTTCATTGGTAAATTTTCCTAATTTAACTATTTAATTAAAATAGGAAGTAAAGAATAATATTACAGTTATTTCTTTTTGTTAAGGGATTTCTTTTAAGATTTATTGAGAGAATTTTGCTCATATTCAATAAGATAAAACTAAACAATTAGAAATCAATAATATTAAGCACATATTTATTAAAATCACATTTTTTAATATCAATATGCAAATTAGCCTTCCCATTCACACTAACCGCTGTTTTGTTGTATATAAAATACAAATGCATGTTATTTGTAATGATATGGTCAACAGTGGCTTCGGCTCTGGACCATTGATATAATTAACAGCGTCGATCTCAGGGGGCTATCCCCCAGGCAACACCTCCCCCTCGATTTAAAGGGCAGGGTGGGTTTATTGCCCAGTGCCTGAGGCGCCCCCTTGAGGGGGAATGCCGAGGATCGACGCAATTTTTCACCTGCCACTCCATGAGCTTCGGTTTGTGGTGGTCCCCACGTAATAGGGACTTGTGCCTGACCCGTAAAAGGTGGGGTACGCGGTAAATATCATGTAGATATGGTCAACAGTCTTAATGATGTAAAACAATTTTATTAATAATTGAGGTTTAAATAAAAATGAATTCATGGAGAATGGGATGCAGATAACAAAGGGAATTGTGATTTGTATAGTAATATAGTTTCGGTTACAGACAGAAAAACACACAATCTCCATCATAATAAGATATATATGGTTAGCATAAAACACTTTGCTTATCACTGTGGTGAGATAAAAATTGTAATTCCTCCCTGCTGTATCTGTATCAGTGTTACTGTATGGCTGCACTACGTGACCTTTAACGAAACACTTCGAGAAAAATCTGATGAAATGAACACAAGGATGCTGCGGGTTATCTTTAAAAATTCCAGAAGCAGCTTCACGCAAAAAGCAGAGGACCATAAGAAACTTTAGGCACCCCTTTTTGATCTCGATTCAGAAGGAAATGTTTTTCTTTACACGTCAAATATCCAGTTTGTTTTGTAAGGGTTAGGGTTAAGGGTTAGGGGGTTTAGTTTTATGATTAAAAAAATCTCCAAACATTGACGGTGTAAATGGAAAAACATGTCCTTCTGAATCGAAATCTAAAAGGGGTGCCTAAAGGTCATATGGTCCAAAGCAGTTGTTCAGTCACTTAGCTTCTATCACCCAAACCATCAAGGAAGACGAACAAGGGCATTGCTGGACACTGCTGTAGATTTGGTTTGGTTATTTGTTTTACGCATATCAAACCTCAGTGGGTCATTTAATGCCGATAAAGTTTTGAAATAAATCAATTCTTAATGATATACAATTTTTAAAAAAAAATCATTTTTCTATTTAACCATAGTATGGCCCAACAGGTACTAATCTGGGCAGAGTGGACCCAGGGAGCAATGGTGATGAATGGGGTGCTCCACATTCCCAACCTCCAAAACTGGAACCACCATCAGTGTGGTTTAACGTCATTCCAGGACATGTAGCCCGCAGCCAACCTTGCCTTCTAGCACCCTGTGATAAAAAGGGGTTGGAGTTGCCATTAAAGGGCAATCGGGTTTGGGAAAATCATGAGAGGGTGCTTAGGACTTGCTGTAAGGAAGTTAAGGAACGAAATTCATTACGTGACGTTTCTAAGCTGTGGAACTAAACTGGAGCTCATCATAATTGTCCAACCAGAAAATCATTCACACAAACAGATATGTACGAACGCTTGGATGCTGATAAGAAATTTCCAAGAAACGTTGGCTGATAGGGACAGACGGGGCGAGAGAGTCATCAGTATTGGCCAACCAGAAAATTCCACACATAAGCTTATGTGCGAACCTGGGAATGCCGTGGAAGAAATTTCAAGAACGTTTATAAAATCATGAGCAAACATATCTGTATCTATGTTGAGGTTACCGTTCTTTTCATGTTAAGTTAATAAATATATATTTTATACACAAATTAGATTTGCTAAAATTTTTAGTAGCTGCGTTGACAACGAAGTAGCCAATCAGCAATACATCTTTCATTGACTGCTTGATAAAATTAACCAATCACGATCACCGTAGCATGAGTTATCAGCTCAACATGTCCTGCTTCAAGCGTTTGTATTAAACACACCAGAAAAATAAATGTTCTATGTGTATTTTAATTTTAACTTGTTTTTGGCGTACGTTCAAATTTCAATTGGATTTAACGGTTGAAAAAATGTAAACATTGTTTTGTCTTTATTAATTTGCATATATTTTTTGTAAGCCGAAAATTTATTTTTTTAAAATCATTAGGAGTTGTTTAATGCTTCTTCTTTCGAGGTGAATAAAATTTTTTAAATAATATTAACCTTGTTATGCAAGTTTTATTATTGTTTAAATAATAGTGGGGGGGTAATTACACGGGTAAAATGGTGGAAACCACGGAAATTTTAATATGTCGAACATTTACGCATTAAAAAAAAAATTAGTATGATATTCAGGAGTCTATAAGCATCATTTGGCCGCTTTTTATATTTCCCCCACCCTCAAAATTACAAAATTAAATCTAAAAAACTAGACCTCTTTTGGGCCTTTGGGCCCGTAAGCCTATTTTGGCTACGTTAAATTTCAATGATTAACGGTGAAAAAAATTGTAAACATTGTTTTTTCGTTATAATTTGCTTATTTTGTAAGGCCGAAAAAATATTTAAAAATATTAGGAGTGTGTTTAATGCTTCTTCTTGTCGAGTGAATAAAAATTGTTCAAGATAATATTAACCTTCATGCAAGTTTTATTATGTTAAATATAGTAGGGGGTAAATTTCGCGGGGGAAATTGTGGTTACCCACGGAAACTTTAATATGTGCAACATTGTCGCATCAAGAAAATAAGTATGATATTCAAGAGTCATAGGCATTCATTTGCCGCTTTTTTATTTCCCCCACCATCAAATTACAAATTAAATAAAAAAAACAGAGCCTTTGTTTGTCCTTTGGGCCCGTGGCTATAGTGGTAGTAGACGATAAAAAAAATTTCCCCTAATATATTTTAGAAAAAAATATATTTCAGACATATATTCATCAAAGGTAACGTAATTATGGAAATTCTCCGTGAAAATTGGACCATTAATTTATTTTCATTAGAATATTAAAAAAACCTTATTTTAACTTGTTTTGGCTGACGTTAAATTTCAATTGATTTAACGGTGATGAAAAAATGTAAACATTGTTTTTCGTTTATTTAATTTGCATTATTTTGTAAGCTCGAAATTTTTTTTTTCAAATCATTTAGGAGTTTGTTTAATGCTTCTTCTTTCGAAGTGAATAAAAAACTTTTTAGATAATATAAACCTTATGCAAGTTTTATTATGTTAAATGTTAGCTAGGGCGGGGTTAATTTCACGGGAAAATTGGGTTGGTACCCACGAAAAACTTTAATAGCTGCAACATTTACGAAAAAAAAAAAAATAGTGTGATATTCAGGATTTTATTAGGCATTCATTGGCCGCTTTTTTTTTTCCCACCCCAAAAATACAATTTTAAATCAAAAAACTAGAGCCTTTTGGCCTTTGGCCCGTAGCCTATAGACACTGAAGAAATCATCATTTCTGTGGCTCCAAAACCTCATCTCGCCCTCCCTTTCCCGGGGTCACCATCTGATGAAAGACTTGGTTTGTATCACAGCTGTTTTATTTTTTTTGGTTTTCTATGAGTTTTTGTTTGTTTGTTTGTTGGTGTTCTTTTTCTTCCTTTTTTCCCCAGCATACGCGAAACCGCCATAACTGTATACGGCACAAATAAACAAAAAGTGTGATTAAAAAATGATACACAGGATCGTTGAAATTACAAATCTATTAATAATGGAGTTCGCTTCTGGTTTTTGTCTAACAAAAATTACGTCACTGCTACGTCACATTACCCAAAATCGTCATACATAGAATAAATACACTCAAAAAATTTGAACGTGCACATTAGACAGTCCTCATTGTTTTTTAAGTTTTAATAAATACATGACTGGTATTATATATCTATATATAGTTTGTTTATTTAATACATATTTAAAGTTTACATTTCAAATTGTTTTATTTTTTAATGAATTTGATGATTTTACTTACTTACGGTACAAACTCGCTGACATGACATTTCTACATCGCCCGAGGGTGTTTTTTATTTTGTACTAGTAGTTATTAATAAATACTAATAAAAAAATGATATAATTTATAATAACACTTAGAACTAAATCACTGTGTGCAAATAATTGTATTGGATTTGGAATACTTGAAACCATGTAATTGTGTGCAAAAATATTATATAAATAATAAATGATTACCATAATCTATTATGTTCACTTTTGAAAGATTATAGAGAAACAGTTCCAAGTAACATAGACTTGGATTGAGAGAGTGTTGAATTATATCAGCAGGGACCCTGGCTAGTCTAACATTTTGGCTGGTTGTCCGACTCAGTCTATCAGATGAAAATAAACTATTAGTTGATTATTAAACATGCTACCTATCATTTTTAAAATAACTAGCAAATATATGCACCCTTCCGGTGCAAGTATTTAAGTTTTAAGTAATAAAATATTGTATTAAATTAGAAAGGCTAATAAACTAAATAAGAATACAGAATAAAAAGATTGAAACAGAGTGAGTATAATAAAAGATTTGAAACAGAGGAGTATAATAAAAAATGGAACAACTGAAACTTACTCTTCCATCACTCTCGTCTTTCATTGAATTTTTTCTAAATTTAAGTATTTAGTTATACGAGGAAGTAAAGAATAAAATGACAGTTATTTTTCTTGTTAATGGATTTCATTTAAGATTATTGAAGAGAATTTTTGCTTATATTCATTAAAATAAAACCAAACAGTTAGAAATCAATAATACTGAGCACATATTTATTAAATTCGATTTTTAATATTAATATGCAAATTAGCCTTCCCGTTCACACTGTAAACCGCTATTTTGTTGTATATATAAATATGATTGCATGTTGTCAGTATGTTGACATAGTTAACAGATTAATAATGTAAGACAATTTATTAATAACTGAGGTTTAGATAAAAATAAAATCATGGAGAATTGATGTCAATAACTAAGAGAATTGTGACTTGAGTAGGAATTTAGTTTCGGTTACAGACAGAAAAACACACAATCTCCATTATAATAAGATATGATTACCATAATCTATTTATGTTCACTTTTGAAAGACATTATTGGAGAAACAGCTCCGAGTTAAAACACACACACACACACACACAATATATATAATATATATATATATATACTATATATACTAGCAAATAATGCACCCTCCGGGTGCAAGTATTTAAGTTTTAATATAATAAAATATTATATTAAATTAGAAAGGCTAATAAAACTGAATAAAAATGCAGATAACATGATTTGGAACAGAGGGTATGATTGAAAAATAGAACAACTTTGAAACTAACTCTTCCATCATTTTTAATTACTCCCCTCTTTCATTGGTAAATTTTCCTAATTTAACTATTTAGTTAAAATAGGAAGTAAAGAATAATATTAAGTTATTTCTTTTGTTAAGGATTCTTTAAGATTTATGAAAGAATTTTTGCTCATATTCAATAAGATAAAACTAAACAATTAGAAATCAATAATATTAAGCACATATTATTAAAATCACATTTTTTAATATCAATATGCAAATTAGCCTTCCCATTCACACTGTAAACCGCTGTTTTGTTGTATATATAAATACAAACTGCATGTTATTTGTATGTAGATATGGTCAACAGTCTTAATGATGTAAAACAATTTTATTAATAATTGAGGTTTAAATAAAAATGAATTCATGGAGAATGGGATGCAGATAACAAAGGGAATTGTGATTTGTATAGTAATATAGTTTCGGTTACAGACAGAAAAACACACAATCTCCATCATAATAAGATATATATGGTTAGCATAAAACACTTTGCTTATCACTGTGGTGAGATAAAAATTGTAATTCCTCCCTGCTGTATTAGGCTACATTCCCAAGGCGAAAAAGATGACTTTTAACTTGTAAAAATATGCGGTGGGCATTATTTTTTAGAGAAATATGTATAAAATCATGAGAAACATATCTGTATCTATGTTGAGTTACCGTTTTTTCATGTTAGTTAATAATATATATTTTAATACACAAATTAGATGCTAAAATTTTTAGTTAGCTGCGTACAACGAAGTAGCCAATCAGAATACATCTTTCATTGACTGCTGATAAAATTAACCAATCACGATCACCGTAGCATGAGTTATCACTCAACATGTCTGCTTCAAGCGTGTAATGTAAACACACCAGAAAATAAATGTTCTATGTGTATTTTAATTTTAACTTGTTTTGGCTACGTTAAATTTCAATTGATTTAACGGTGAAAAAATGTAAACATTGTTTTTCTTTTATAATTTGCATTATTTTTGTAAGCCGAAAATTTTTTTTAAAATCATTAGGAGTTTGTTTAATGCTTCTTCTTTCGAGTGAATAAAAATTTTTTAAGATAATATTAACCTTTATGCAAGTTTTATTATGTTAAATATAGTGGGGGGGTAAATTACACGGTAAAATTGGTGGTAACCACGGAAAATTTTAATATGTGCAACATTTACGCATAAAAAAAAAATAGTATGATATTCAGGAGTCTATAAGCATTCATTTGGCCGCTTTTTATTTTCCCCCACCCTCAAAATTACAAATTAAATCAAAAAACTAGAGCCTTTTTGGCCTTTGGGCCCGTAGCCTATTTTGGCTACGTTAAATTTCAATTGATTTAACGGTGAAAAAAATGTAAACATTGTTTTTTCGTTTATAATTTGCATTATTTTGTAAGCCGAAAAAAATATTTAAAAATCATTAGGAGTTTGTTTAATGCTTCTTCTTTCGAGTGAATAAAAATTTTTAAGATAATATTAACCTTCATGCAAGTTTTATTATGTTAAATATAGTAGGGGGTAAATTTCGCGGGAAAATTGGTGTACCCACGGAAAACTTTAATATGTGCAACATTTACGCATCAGAAAAATAATATGATATTCAAGAGTCTATAGGCATTCATTTGGCCGCTTTTTTATTTCCCCCACCATCAAAATTACAAATTAAAAAAAAAAACTAGAGCCTTTTTGGCCTTTGGGCCCGTGGCCTATAGGTGGTAGTAGACATAAAAAAATATTTCCCCTAATATATTTTAGAAAAAAACTATTTCAGACATATATTCATCCAAAGGTAAGTAATTATGGAAATTCTCGTGAAAATTGGACCATTAATTTATTTTTCATAGAATTTTAAAAAAAAACCTTAGTTTTAACTTGTTTTTGGCTACGTTAAATTTCAATTGATTTAACGGTGAAAAAATGTAAACATTGTTTTTCGTTTATAATTTGCATTATTTTTGTAAGCCGAAATTTTTTTTTTCAAATCATTAGGAGTTTGTTTAATGCTTCTTCTTTCGAGTGAATAAAAAATTTTTAAGATAATATTAACCTTTATGCAAGTTTTATTATGTTAAATATAGTAGAGGGCGGGGTTAATTTCACGGGGAAAATTGGTGGTACCCACGGAAAACTTTAATATGTGCAACATTTACGAAAAAAAAAAAAATAGTGTGATATTCAGGATTTTATAGGCATTCATTTGGCCGCTTTTTTTTTCCCACCCCAAAAATTACAATTTAAATCAAAAACTAGAGCCTTTTTGGCCTTTGGGCCCGTAGCCTATATCTGTATCAGTGTTACTGTATGGCTGCACTACGTGACCTTTAACGAAACACTTAGAGAAAAATCTTGATGAAATGAACACAAGGATGCTGCGGGTTATCTTTAAAAATTCCAGAAGCAGCTTCACGCAAAAAGCAGAGGACCATAAGAACTTTAGGCACCCCTTTTTGATCTCGATTCAGAAGGAAATGTTTTTCATTTACACCGTCAATATCCAGTTGTTTGTAAGGGTTAGGGTTAGGGTTAGGGGTTAGTTTTATGATTAAAAAAATCTCCAAACATTGACGGTGTAAATGAAAAACATGTCCTTCTGAATCGAAATCTAAAAGGGGTGCCTAAAGGTCATATGGTCCAAAGCAGTTGTTCAGTCACTTAGCTTCTATCACCCAAACCATCCAAGGAAGACGAACAAGGCATGCTGGACACTGCTGTAGATTTGGTTTGGTTTATTTTGTTTTACGGCATATCAACCTCAGTGGGTCATTTAATGCCGATAAAGTTTTGAAATAAATCAATTCTTAATGGATAATACAATTTTAAAAAAAAATACATTTTTCTATTTAACCCATAGATGGGACCCTAACAGGTACTACCACTCTGGGTCAGAGTGGACCAGGGAGAAATGGTGATGAATGGGGTGCTCCACATTCCCCAAACCTCCAAAACTGGAACCTCACCATCAGATAGTGTTTAACGTCATTCCCAGGACATGTACACCCGCAGCCACCGCCTTCTAGCACCCATGTGATAAAAAGGGGTTGGAGCTTGCCATAAGGGCAATAGGGTTGGGAAAATCATAGAGGTGCTAGGACTGCTGTAGAAGTAAAGACGAATTCATAAGTGACGTTCTACTGTGGACACCTACACATGGACTCATCAGTATTGGCCAACCAGAAAAATCTTACACACAACAGATATGTACGAACGCTGGATGCCGTGATAAGAAATTTCCAAGAACGTTGGCTGATAGGGACACGCGGCGAGAGAGTCATCAGTATTGGCCAACCAGAAAAATCTTACACACAACAGCTATGTGCGAACACTGGATGCCGTGATAAGAAATTTCCAAGAACGTTGGCCGATAGGGACACGCGGCGAGAGAGTGTCATGGAAACCCATGCTATCAGCTTCACTTGATGATGAGATTTTGATCTTACCATCTTGATTTGTTTTCGTTAGAAAACTTGAATGAAAAAAAAAATCTTAAAAATAAGGATTCGATTATTTTTAACCAAATTTGTTTGAATGAAAAGATACTGCCCAAATATACCTATTTAGGAATAATACCTACTTCTAAACAAAACGAAAAATGTAAGAAAGTCCGGTTGATGTAGGGGTTACGGTCCTCGCCTGTCAGCTTGACAGTCAGGGTTCGAATCACGTACAAGGCGGTCTTCCTATCTATTGCTCTGCTGAAGAGGCCTAATAGGCCGAAATGTACATACAGAGATTGATTTTTCTCGATTTGTTTAGCCTTACATTTGAATAGGTATGCCCGCCTAATTAACTAATTATTAATTAATTAACTTTCAAAATTAGGTACGACTTCAATTAAGCACATATTCTCCCAAATGTGTGTATATATATATATATATATATATATATATATATATATATATATATATATGAATGAGGAAAAGGGGGTTGGAATGAATCGGACAGAATGAGGTAAAATATAAGGAATGAAAGAACAAAACTCAGACAAAAATTTTTGTCTGAGTTTTGTTCTTTCATTCCTTATATTTTACCTCATATATATATATACTACGGTCATTCACAGACATGGTGTTTCGACGTTTCACGTCTCTGCTAGATTTAGCAACTACTTCTAGCCAGGAGCAGAACCCAACTGATATTTTATCATTTCGGTTCGTTATCCCCTCGACCGTCAGCAGCTACCAGTAAGAAGCAGAATTTTAACTGATAAATACATACATAGTTGTGTATGATACGGTCACTAGAGCGCTCAACTCCGTAAGTAACAGAGAGCCTTGATTACATTAACGGTGAACGTCAGTTAAATTCCCTGAGTGTGTGAGGTTCTAAGTGTCCTGGATAGGATGCTAATCTGCATCTAGTGGTGACGTTCCAATTCTGGAGCTCTGGGGTGTGTGGAGTACCCTTTCATTGCCATTACTCCCAGGTCCACTTTGACCCGGAGTGGTAGTACCTGTTAAGGTCCCATCTATAGGTTAAATAAATCATAGAATGAGTCTAAAAATGTGTTAAAAATGAGTTTTGAAAAATTGAATAAAACAAAAAACGTATTCGGCATAAAATAACCCAAAACGAGTTGATATGCCGTAAAATCCAACCAACCACATAATATGTATTTACCAACCCTTCCGCACGAACAGGGTGCGACACATGGTCAGTTTCTAAAGTGGAGTGTAACAGGTTTGAATTCAGTTTTCCTTCTCCTAGATTGGTTGCCAAACCAAGATTTAATAGTCCAGTCTGCCCTACTTTTTACCCATAGCTGGAGGGAGAATAGTTGGATGCATATCTTTCCCAAGAGTATTAACTCTATATAAAATGCGAACATCATCGTCAAGAATTTGAACTAGTCTCGCCGAGTCCACTTCTTATTACGATAACCATTACACCACGCGCCTCTGCGTTATCCATATAATAGGTCGGTTCTATCGACTGTGTTTGCCTTAATTCTTGTCCCCTGACAATCCCTTCCTTTTTGATGTTCAATGTATTTCTATAAAAAAAAAAAACAATTTAGAAATAATTTCAATTTCATAGTTTATATCTTTTAGTACCTTTATTTTTACCAAAAATTTATATACAAGAGTGTATCAATGAAGGTGAATCAATATATATATATATATATATATATATATGAAAATGGAATGACATACTGGTGAAATTGGTCTCAATGTTTAGTTGATACAAGTTTTAGCAAGATAAATCAGCGTTAGAACAAATATAAAGTGCTCAATACGTAAGTACAGCGAATTTATTATTATAGTATGTACAGAAATTTCACCGTAAGGATCTTCAGGGTTAAATCCACAGAATTAATCAAGATATTAATTAATTACAGCTAACTGCAGGAGTTCATGTTGTAGTTATCCTACAGCATGAACTCTTGTAGTTAGCTGTAATTAATCAATATCTTGATTAATTCAGTAGATTTAACACTGAAGATCCTTATGATGAAACTCGAGTAGGTTATTTCTGTACACACACACACACACACATATATATATATATATATATATATATATATATATATATATATATATCCTCATGAACCGTTTAACGCGATGAACACACACGTGTAGTCGACTGCAATTAATCGGTATCTCAATTAATTCAGTGGATTTAACCTTGAAGATCCTTATAGTGAAACTCGAGTAGATTATCACTTGTACCTATATTGTAATAAATTTGCTCTACTAACGTATTGAGCACTTTGTATTTGTTATATCGCTGACTTACCTTCCTGGATTTTGCATCATCTAACCATCGTGACCATATTCACCGGTAAGTCACCTTTTCCATTATACATATATATATATATATATATATTGCTTGAGTGAAATGCAAACCGCTTCGTCCGGGATTTGAATTCGTCTGGCTGTGTCCATTTCCTATGATGATAACCATTACAATACAAACGCCTCGTAGATGTTAAAGGACAGTTGTAAGTCTTTGGTAAGATATTTTACGTTCCCAGCCGCGTCGTATTTTGTCCACGTAACCACCGACGCAGGGAATGAGGAGGATGAACTTCATCAACAGAACCAAGAATGGTATCAAACAGCAGAGAAAAGATGCGCTCTTGATAAGATGGCTCGGCCTCCACATCCAGAAACGGAAGAACGGAAAGACAACATGCGCAGTGACAAGGAAGAGCGTGACGTAACCCAAGTGACTTTGCACAAAACGCCACTCGCGCCAGTTCATGAACGCGCCGACCGAGGGCAACGATGACAGACCGAGGAGGCTCATTAACAGGAGGGCTACGATACCAATAAGAATAGCCATCTCTCCCTTGAAGGTCATCCTCGGCGTGACCCGGAAGTGATAGCCGCTAGCGTTGGCCGGAAGGTGGATGTAGTTTCCGTTATACCACCAACCGACAAAACCAGGTGACATGGGTATGCCAGCTAACATAACGTGAAATATGCTGAAAAGCAGCGCGTAGAGTCCTAACATCTTTCGTGATTTCAGCCACAAATCGAACCAGTCTGGAAAGCGTTTGTATTTGGTACCGTTGATGATCTGAAGAAAAGCTGCCATACAACCAGGCAGATAAGATACAGCCAATAGCGTAATTGCTGTCAGAGCAACTTGCTTATCCAAAAACTCAAGGGGGATGTCGTCCCACGAAAAGGGTCGCGGATGTCTTTTATGAGAAAGGTACATACGACTAGCAGCAAATCCTGTCCAAAAAAGAAACACCAAAGCCGTAAAAATGGACGGCCAACCCCAGCCATACATCAAAGTCAACGGGAAAGCCTCGAGCTCTCTTGCTGCCCTCAAGACTCCATAATCAACTGGCGTGAACCCCATTTCCCGGGCTAACGTCGACACTTTCTCCCTGGCCGTCGAGTCGTCGCTTGCAATCAGAACCTGTTTTGCCCCTCCGAAAGTGTCGCTCTCCATAGCGTAGGCGGAGAGCGTGTTGAACGCCTTCACAACGCGCAGGTCGGGAAGGGCTTGGGCAAGGTTTTCGGCGTTCGATTCAGTCTTGCTCGGCCTCTCGCGGTTCGATATATCGATGAAGACCTTCTCCTTGATCTGATCCTTGTGGGGCGACAGGCAAGACACGAAGTTCCATGAATGGATAGCAAGGAAGATGACGTCGATAGTTGGGTCTTCGAGAAGTTTTTGGGTGGATTTAACTTGTACAGAGGCCAGTCTCTCATCGATGTAGGTCAGACGTGCAGGGTCAGGATTCCGGCTGCCCATGATGATCTTATAGCCACAGCGAAGCAGTCGGATGGCCAAAGATCTACCATAATCACCAGTTCCAATGATACCAGCAATTTTGTTTTCGTTTGTTTTCTGAAAATATAATGATAATATATCAATCATAGTGCTATCTTTGGTTGGCATTATCTCTCTTTCTATCTTTCTATCTATCTTAGTCTGTTCAAATCTATCTATCTCGACCAGTTCATATCTATCCATCGATCTATCTATCTCGATTTGTTCACAGCCATCTATCTATCTATCTATCTCAGTATGTTCATATCTATCTATCTATCTCAGTATGTTCATATCTATCTATCTATCTATCTATCTATCTATCTATCTCAGTATGTTCATATCTATCTATCTATCTTTCTATCTATCTCAGTATGTTCATATCTATCTATCTATCTATCTATCTATCTCGGTCTGTTCATATCTATCTACCTACCTTAGATGTTCATATCTATTTCTCTTAATCTGTTCATATCTATCTATCTATCTATCTAATCATCTATCTATCTATCAATCTAAATCATTTAATACCCATATATCTATATCTATTCATATGTGTCTTAGTCTGTCCATATCTATCTATATATGTATATATCGGTGGGTTCATATCTATCTATCAACCTCGATCTGTTCATATCTATCTATTCATCTATCTATGTTCACATCTATCTCGGTCAGTTCATACCTATCCATCTATCTATCGATCTCTATCTATCCATTTAGGTCTGATCATATAATATATATATATATATATATATATATATATATATATTTCGGTCTGATCATATCTATCTATCTATTTCGGTCTGATCATATCTATCTATCTATCTATCTATCTCCGTCAATTCATATCTATCTATCTATCTCCATCTGTTCATCTCTCTCTCTCTCTCTCTCCCCCTCTCTCTCTCCCTCTCCCTCCCTCTCTCTCTCCCTCCCTCTCTCTCTCCCTCTCCCTTTCTCTCTCTCGCGACCAGTGACGTATAAAGATGCATTATGAGCATCAGTGTCAAATATTACGTGTTTTTACAAAACAAAACACACGGCTTCCTCAAAGTGAAAGAAACGAAGGGAGGTTACTCATTTATATAGCTAATGTTGAGATTACCATTTATATATACATTAAGCCAAGCTGCATAAATGAATATGGTTCTTGATGGTGTTGACGTATTACAGCACACCACTTGAAAAAAAAATGTGACTTTGAATACAGAAAAAAATATTTTGTACCTAAAAGATAGTTTCGTTTTTACTCTGAACCGAAACCTCCAACCTCAGTTAAAATTTTGCAAATCAGAAATCACTGAAAGCTCAAATTTTGGTGATTGTCTAACTTTAACATAATCCCACACTTGAATAAAAATTCAGAAAATTTGAAGAGGGTGAGTGACATGGCCTGGATGATTTGACATGGAATTACCCAAAGGATTATTGCTGTGTATGTATGGATGGAAATACGGTGAGAAAATTAATCCGACAATATGAGAAGAAAATATTTTAAAAATATAACAAACACAGGATGTTATGATTAGGGGAAACAATTTTATGTGTCAATACTTAAGCATTTCGGTATATTGTACCATCTTCAGGACACTGTTAAGTAATGTTTATGTGAGGGACAAAATGAAAGATGTTAAGTGTATAGTGAATGTGTGAATATCGTATGTATGTACGTATGTATGTCTGGATGAAACTGTAAATATAACAATTAACGACAAAGTAAATATATATATACATTAAATATCACCGGTTCTTGCTTTTTGTGCAAAAATTATGAAGATTTGATTTATATTTGAAGATATTTAGAAATTAAAATATACATAGAAATAGCATTGAAATTCAACTTGAAAATGACCAGAATTTGTAAATCTCAAAAATAAACAAATCAGTACACCAGCCCCCCCCCCTCCGCCCTTTAAACAAGCGACGCTTGGTAGCCGCCTCTAGTACATATATAAAGGACTGTTGGTGTGTATGTATGTATGTCCGGAGGAAACTTCCAAAATAAAACAATTAACGACAAAATAAATATATATACACATTCACTATCACCAGAGCTTGCTTTTTGTGATTAAAAATAATCATAATAATACAAAATAATAATTCGTGATTAAAACATAAACAAATCAATTATAGTAGACCAAAACAATCAATGGATCTGCGAGACTAACTTTTTATTATCTCCCGTCTACCCAGGCAACGCCGGGTAGCTGCTTCTAGTAACATATAAACTGAAATTCAAGTGTTTGAATTTAATTTTTGCGACCCCAGAATTTTGCTTCGCGACCCCAAATGGGGTCGCGACCCATAGTTTTAGAAGCGCTGCCTTAGAGGAAAAATAAAAACAATCTATATATTAATACCCGTGTTCTTTATTTGTACGACCGTCATCATCTTGCAACACCCTCTTGTTAAAAATGAGACCGACCAAACCGTCCAAGATGAAGTGCAATAACGTACATCCTGATTATCTGGTGTCGCTTAATCACAGAGTGTCATCACCACAGCTAAATAATGTACCATTCCATTTTTATTAGAAAGAAAGAAAGGAAGAGAAAGGACATGCTACACAGAAAAATATATTAAGAAATAAAGAGAATACGAGAAAGATAGAGAGTGTGAGGTCGCGGAAGCGATAATGCTAATCTGTTTCAATCAAACATAATGAAAAATAAAAAAAGAAGGAAAGAAAACAAAATCAAGATTATTGTACTTTTTACATATTGAAATATTTCGTAATAGCTCTTAAGTAAAAAATATCAAACATTGTAATAATTAAATTATCAACTATGGTACATGCACTGGCCCTGCTAGTTAAATTAATCTTCAAAAGTAATTTCGACTTGGTTAGGCCGAGGACTTTTCATAATCCTCTTTAAATTAACTTGTAATAATATTAACATTTGAGTAAATCTTGGAAGTAGGTATGGCCAAAGTTTCACGCGTCTTTTTTCTTTTTCATTCATGAAATATGAGAGTGCGTCAAAAAGTAAGGCCATTTTGTTTAGGACAGGTATAATTACCAACATAGGAACATGTATCATACATCAAAATGAAGCTGGTTATTGCGTAGTGATTAAGTTATACACTTTTTTCACCCCAGCATTGTTATTTTAACAGAGTTAAGATTATAAACTTAGCAAGTCCTATACTGAAATAAACAGAAAATTACAATTCATTGGTAATTTTACCGAGTATTTCTCAGTCGGTAGAGCACTTGCCTAGGAATCGCAAGGTTCCAGGTTCGATACCGACCCTCGCCGACTCAGCGTATGAGTAGCACATGGATCTGTGCAGTAAAATGAGGAGCTGATGGTAGGCGTGGCGCTCCATCTCAGACGCAAAAACAATCTCCTTGGTCTAGCGCTAGTGAAAAGGAGATAGACTCTCTTGCTGTCTGGCTGATACCGACATTAGGCCAACCCGTCGAATTTACTTACTTATTTAACGATATTTCTATTTCAGAGCAACAATAAAAAAAAGTCTACTTTTGTAATTCTGAGATAAAAAATAGTGTATAACTGAATCACTATGCAACAACTTTAAATTTATGCAACATCAATTAATGCTGTCCTTTGTTGTTTTTGTTGTTGTTGTTTTAACTTCTAAATGAATTACGTATTAAGTTATGTTTTCCTTAGTGTTTGATTTTTATTAAAAGTATTAATCACTGTCGAGAAATTAAAAATATATAAATTGGACTTCATTTCATATTCCACTAACATCTGTCCGGTAGATTAGGCCGACCCCCGATCCAGCGCTGACTTGACGAGATTGCCACAGCGGAATAAGTTTTGAACAACACGATCCTTAAAGATTGTCTTATTCCATAACTAGAAGCGACTACCGGTGTTGCCTTGGTAGATATGGTCTTGCAGATCAATTATTATTGAATCGCGAGTTGGAACCTCACAGGATGCCCCATTAAAATGGTAAAAAAATTACGCTCTTGAATTCACAGTCTACTTGAATTTTTTAAATAAATAAATAAACTATCAAACAAACAAGCACTCACCATTTTTGCAGTTGAATTGTCTTCTTGGCGAAGAGAAAAATCGAGATCAGAAGAGAAGTTTGTTTTTCTCTCTCAAGACGACGAAACAAAATTACAGACCAAGTCTTAGATCGAGTTTAAAATCAATATTTAGCCTCCAAAGAAAAGGAAATCAAGACATGGCCGAACGAGATTCAATGAGATTCACGCGGTAAAACGTGAAACAAAAATGAACGTTCGACGCCCATGGTATTCGGCTTTATATAGAGACGGCGGCGATGTAAGCGTTTGTTTTGAACACTACAATCTTATCTGCATAGAAATGAAATGATAACAAAAAAAGAATAATGGACTCTGTTACAAAGGTGTTGCGAATATAGAAACCTAATTCCACATGAATTTAAGACAAAACTTTTTTTTATCTCAATTAAATATTCATCTCCATATCCCCAGACAGGAAGTTCGAAATCAATCAATAAGACAAAATAATGAGGGTGGGTTGAAAAGATCCGGGAAGTGTACGTTTATTAACAAAGACTTCTAATCGCCCTCTATAACTGTAGTTTAATTTTTTTTTTAATTGAACTTCACTTACCTCATGACCGGAGAAATAGTGGCGCCCGAGAGTGACTCTTTGTTTTTTATAAGAGTGCAAACCGGAAATGAGAGGCATTGTGGGAGTGGGGTAGGTGAATATAAAGTCGATTGTCTGGCCCAAGGGGATTGATTTCGTTAAGGCGAGCCTGAGTGAGCATTACAGAATTGCAAGAAAGTGACGTTGGGCAAAGAGTCTAGAGCTGAGAGAGAACCTGGTCGAGTTTGATATTACAAGTGGATAGAATAACAAAAGAACTAAGGGCAGATAACTCATCCCTATACAAAAAAAAGGGATTCGGTAGATAAATCTGCCCCCTATTAATTACAACTAAAAAATCAACGTTTTCGAAATATTTAGTCATTGAAATTGTTTAGAAAATTTAGCAATTTCAATATTTAAAAAAGAGAAGGTTGTCATTTTAAATGAAACAAATAAAATAAAACTAGAATTCAAATTGAAAATATACCTCCATCACCACCGACACCTCTGATCTGATTAGTGTGCTAGTCATGCACTGAGTACCCCTTCATCACCATTACTCCCAGGTTCACTCTGACCTGGAGTGGTAGAACGTTAGGGTCCAATACAAGCTTTGCTACTCATGCACTGAGTTGACAAGGGGCAGTATTGAACCCAGTATCTTGTGTATACTCCACTTTAAAAAAAAAAACAAACTGATCTTGAGTTGCATTCTGCTTAAGAGAGAGGGGTTGGGTAAATACATATACAAAAAACACGTTGAGCAGTGGAACCTTTTCATTCTTCAATCATACAATAATTTATTTATTCCTTGTTGAAAGAATTTTGGACCAAGTAACCAATAAGCACCCCAGCTGGGATCTGTTTTGAAAGGAACACCTTTTACTTTTCACTGTAAACTCCCGGTTGTTTGTTTACAAACAGACGATTTCTTTTCATAAGAATTTCACTGTAAGATTTTTTTAAAAGTTTGTTCATGTATATTTACAACCCAGAGGCACCTTTTTATATTAAAATAATTTTCGATTTTAATTAAAACAAATGAGTTATTTCATGTTGTTGTTAATTCAATAGGATTTTTTTTTTAATTATAAAACTTTAAATGATTGAAATTTAATTCCTCAAACGAAGGCAAAGTTTTTAAGAAAAATATTTTTTTATGGTAATTTTTTATGTTAATTTGCAAGTTTCACCATATGGAAGATGTTACTGTTCCAAAATCAAACTACCCTACTGTATAATTTTACAGACTAAACTAGGGCCATACATATATTTACCAACCCCTCCACACGAGCAGGATGGGACGCAAGGTCAATTTCAAATTTTAGTTTGCTAATTATTTAGTAAGTACTGATTAGAGTGATAATTTCAACAAAAGATACATTTAGAGAAGAGGCGAGAAGACGGTGAGGCTCCAGTTCTGGAAATCTGGGGAGTATGGAGTATCCCTTCATTATCATTACTCCCAGGTCCACTGACATGTGGAGTGAAATAAAATTCCGCTTAAAAGAGCCCTCAGACAGGAAGTAGTCTTTGGGCATGCGCAGAAAAAAGATCCCTTCCTGCCGCACAAAAAATTCCGCAACGATTCCAACTCAAGCCTTGACTAGGTACACACGTTATTGACTGGTTCTGGAGGAAATCTCCTCTCCAAGAAATAACTATGAACCTAGAAATAAAGTCTGAATCCTAAAAGTATTTTTTGTCTTGTCTCGTCTTTTGTATTCCTTTCATTCCTTTTCGTTTTAATTTGTCAGTGAAATTGGATTTCCATAAAACGACAATTTTTCCAAGCTGTGGTTGTATCAGTGCTGCTGTATGGCTGCACAACTTGGACCCTAACGAGGTGCCTCGAGAATAAGCTGGATGGGAGCTGCACAAGAATGCTGCGTGCGGTTATGAACCAGTCGTGGAAACAGCACCTCACAAGGAAGTCTGTCCATAATCTTGCAAACCATCCGAGACGGACAAGACATGCTGAACACTGCTGGAGGAGCAAGGACGAACTCATAAGTGACGTTCTCCTGTAGTAGCCAACACATGAACATGCTAATGGGGGCCGCCAGCAAAGACCTACATTGACCAACACTACGCGGATACTGGCTGCTGTCCGGAGGACCTTCCTGGGGCAATGAATGATAGGGACGGTTGGCGAGAAATTGTCATGGAGATCCGTGCTGATTGCGTGACATGATGATGATGATGATGATGATGATGATGAATTCCTTTTCAGCTTGACAATCGTATCACACACAAAACAGTCTTCCTGTCTATAGCTCTGCTGATGAGGCCTAATGGGCTGAAATGTACATACAGGGATTGACTTTTTCTTGATTTGTTTAGCCTTACATTTGAACAGGTATGCCCGCCTAATTCATTAATTATCAATTACTTAATTTTCAAAATTAGGTACGACTTCAATTAAGCACATATTTTCCCCAAAATTGTCGGCTAAACGCCATATCAAACACATTGTTTGTTTGTTTACTTCTAATATGTATAATATATATATATATATATATATACACATACATTCACACAAAAACACACACACACACACACATATATACATACATATTCACACACACACACACACATATATATACATATTCACACACACACACACACATATATATATATATATATATATATATATATATATATATATAATATTTTTGCATATTTTATTAAATATGGAGTCTGGCAGAAATCTACTTTAACTTTTAGTAAATTAAATCCATTTTTAGATATTTTACTTAAGATTTGGTGATGATGGTGTTCTCCCCCCCCGCTGAAGTTTGAGTGATAGTATATATGGATACATATATATAAAGGCATACAATTTTTACTAATTTATATATACATATATATATATATATATATATGAAGTGGCTTATTGTCGGTATCAGCCAGAAAGCGAGGGAGTCTACCCCCTTTTCGCTAGCGCAAGACCAGGCAGATTTTTTTCTGAGGTGGAGCGCCCCACCTACTGTCAGCTTCCAATATGTGTTACTCGTGCACTGACTTGACGGGGGAGGGGCGGTATCGAACTCTTAACCTTGCAATTCCTAGGCAGGTGCTCTACCGACTGAGCTGAACCGGTCAAAACTTGCGCAGGGGTAAAGATTATTAGAAGTTCTAGCAGTTTTTTTGTGATAGGGTAGTGGTCTGTGGGTCGATAACCTCGGAGGTTTCCGATGACGTCCGTTGCTATGACGCATTTGCCTGAATGGGACGCTTGTTTTAGGAGACCGATCCCCCCGATCGAACGCTGACAAAACGAGATTGCCACAGCGGAATGTTTCGGACAAGACAATCCTTAAAACCTGCCTTATTCCTTAACTAGAAGCGGCTACCAGTGTCACTTTGGTATGGGGGGGGGGGTAAAAAGATGGTCTTCCAGATCAACTATTACTGAATCGTGAGTTGGAACCTCGCAGGATGTCCCATTAAAATACTTAATGGTAAAAAAAATGACGCTCTTGAATTCACAGTCTACCTGAATATGTCTTTAATAAAAGAAAGAAAAAAACATACAAACACTCACCATTTTTTTCAGTTGAATTGTCTTCTTGTTTTTGGCGAAGAGAAAAATCGAAATCTGTCCACAATAGAATGAAGTTTTTCTCTCAAGACGACGAAACAACATTACCGACAAAGTCTCGGATCAAGTTTAAAAATCAATATTTAGCCTCCAAACGAAAACGAAATCAAATGGCCGAACGAGATTCACGCGGTAAACTTATGAATGAATTAACGTTTTATGTTTTACTTAGAATTTAATTTTTATTAAAAGTATTAATCACAGTCGAGAAATTAAAAATATATACATTGGACTTCATTTCATATTCCACTAACATCTGTCCGGTAGACTAGGTCGATCCCCGATCCAACGCTGACTTGAGATTGCCACAGCGGAATATGTTTCGGAGAAGACGATCCTTAAAAACGGCCTTATTCCTTAACTAGAAGCGGTTACCGGCGTCGCCTAGGTAGAGAGGGGGGGGGGGATAAAAAGATGCTCTCACAGATCAATTATAATTGAATCACGAGTTGGAACCTCACAGGATGCCCCATTAAAATCCTTATTTAAAATGACATTGCGTTGATCCAGACACTCTGAAAAGAAGAAAAATTAAAATTGTCTCCTATTTAAAATATCAAATGTAAGAAATAAAAGATTCCATGTTCTTATGATTCAAATTTTATTTTTTTAATTATCTTCACGAATAAAAATCAAATCTTCATTATATTTGCTCAAAAAGCAAGATCTGGTGATAGTGAATGTGTATATATATATTTACTTTCTCGTTAATTGTTTTATTTTAGTAGTTTCCTCCGTACATCCATACATCCATACATACATACATAACTGTTCTTATTTTTTAATTATCTTCATGAATAAAAATCAAATCTTCATTTCGTTAATTGTCATTAATTGTTTTATTTTCGTAGTTTCCTTCGGACATACAGATACACACAACTGCCCTTTATATATGTAGAGATAGACTACTGTCCTTTTTTTTTTCAACATTTTCGGTGCTTTTCGCCCACAAATAAGTAACGCTCTGTATCCCACATAAATTAGTTGATGTCACGTGGTGTAATGACGATTAGCGTCGTAGGAAATGGATATATATATAGTTTGGGATTTAGTGTGAAGCATTAGGAATGGAATATTAGAAACTCGGTTTTTTAGTTTTAAGTTTCGTTTTATTTCGTTTAATTTTCGAGAGCGCTTGCTTCTCTTCATCCGAACGGTATTTGACTGGTTAGATTGACCACCCAACAGATGATATGGCTACTATAAAAGACACCGAGGTCAATCTAACCAGTCAAATACCGTTCGGATGAAGAGAAGCAAGCGCTCTCGAAAATTAAATAAAATAAACCGAAACTTAAAACTAAAAAACTGGGTTTCTGATATTCCATTCCTAATGCTTCACACTAAATCCCAAACAATATATATATATACTATAAATAGACACACACACACACACACACACACACACACCCACACACACACACACACATATATATATAAATCAATGGTAATATTATGGATTTACACTCATAACTTGAAGTTTCATGGTAATCCAATCATCAGATGAGTCCAATGGTTGAGATCTTAAAAACCAGTCATTTTCTAGCGTTTATATAAACATGAAGCGTTTTTCACGCGATGTGATGATATAAATATAATTTTTAAACTGTGGCTTGTTTAACGTTTATGTGACGTGGATCGTGTTCACGTGATTTAATGTTATGACGTTAAATTTGTATTTAAAAAAACATGATAATCAAACAAATATATATATATTATAAACACATATATCAAATAGAAGTATACGTGGATGCCTCAACAACATATATATATATATATATATATATATATATATATGTGTGTGTGTGTGTGTGTGTGTGTGTGTATGTGTGTGTGTGTGTGTGTGTGTGTGCGTTGGATTTCGTACATCGCTAATACCCTCGGGAATGCTTATTCTCCTACTGGCTCGGTGTGAATAGTAGGACGGACTGGGCAGCACTGTAACCTTGGTATGGCAACCGGTCGTGCCGGGGGAGGGGGGGCAGAGTTAGTATAAGATTTGTATTTGTGAAAAAGTGGGGTTTTTTTCTATGTCTTTTGAACAAAACGGGATATTACAAGGACTAATAAAAAACGCACACCAGTCGGTGTAAAACTTAGTTTTTGAAATATATTGTCTGGGGGGGGGGGGAGAGATAAGTAAAATCATTAAAATTTATTAAAGGCGTAAAAAAAGCATAAAACAATTTGAAATGGAAACTTAAATAAAACGTTGAATGCATCTATTAATCATTGATCAAAAAATTATTTTGAATAATTTACCCATAAATTTTACTCAAAATCGTTGGTATTTATTCATTTGTAGACTTTTATACTTGATACTGAAAAATTGACTATTTCTTATTTGTAAATAATTTTCTCGTGAAACTATATTCTAAAGAACAATACCGATTTTTCTCCATGGTCCTTAGCACAGCCGGGGGGGGGGTGAGGGTATCGCCCGGGGGTGAGGGTCGCCCGGGGGTGAGGGTATCGCCCGGGGGGGGGGATCGCCCGGGGGTGGGGGGGATCGCCCGGTTGACAAATTGAAGGATTGTCCGAGCGGCCCATATTCTCGATACGACACTAATGCGTGGTAAGTTCATCTGGGCACAGGCGAACGGTTTGGTTGGTCTCCGTATGCGTGTGTGTATGTATATATGTGGGTGTAAGTGTACGAACGTTGGTTGCTCTCCATGAATGTGTGCGAGAGAGAGAGAGAGAGAGAGAGAGAGAGAGAGAGAGAGAGAGAGTATAAGAAGGATTTGTGGTCTCTACACTTGGAGTGGGTAAGTTTATGTATATATACGTGCGTGCGAAGGTTTGGTGATTTCCGTGCGTGGTGTGTATGTGTGTTTATATATGTGAGAGAGAGGGAGAGAGAGAGAGAGAGAGAGAGAGAGAGAGAGGGGGGGGGGTGGAGGGCATGCAAAGATTTGGTCGTCACCATGCGTAGAGTGTGTACGTGCGTATGTGCTTGTATGTGTGTGTGCGTGCGTTTATGTGTGTATGCGTATGTGTGAGAGTATGCAAAGGTTTAGTAGTCCGCAGGCGGGGTGCGTGTGTGTGTGTGTTGTGACGAGACCCATTATATATATATATATATATATATATATATATATACACACACACGTAAATACACACACACACACAAACACATATATATATGTATTAGTTGACCTATTTAAGTGTCGAACATTTTGGTGACCCATCCCAAATTCCTGCCCCCCCCCCTACAACGATGTCATTTTCACTTTTCTTTAAGCTTCATCTCCTCCATTTGAAAATCGTGTGTGTGTGTGTGGGGGGGTCGGAGAGCCACAATTAAAACCGGAAATGAAGCCTTTTGGTAAAAGAAACGGAAGAAAAAGGGGTAGTTATTTACCTGACCTCCCACCAGGCCGGATTGACACAAGGACTTTTTAACGTGAGAAGCCACACACAAACCGAAGATCGTGTGCTGTCCACACAAACCGAAGATCGTGTGCTGTCCAATGCAAAAGTGCGTGATCTCTTTGGCGTTCCTCTTTTTGGGGCGCCTCGGGCACCGGGCAATAAACCAGACCCTGTCCTATTTAGATGAGGGGACAGGTAAGAAAAAAGGAGATTGACAGATAAGCGAGGAAGGGAGAATGACCTCTAGAGATGCCAGCCGTGTGCTGAGGGCAAGCAGCAGTAAAAAAAAAAAAACAAGGACATACCGGTGTTGACCGAACATCGAATACTTACATTCATTGGCTCTTTGCAGACACTGGACCCCGTCTAGATGACCTATTAAGAGTGGTGGCGCATGGTGTAATGACTACAGTTGTAGGTGTGAGGGAGAACGGGAGTCAGATGGTGGCAATGCACGGAACTACCGTATTCTCAGAGAAAGAGAGCAGGACATTGTCTTGCCTGCCAGAATCGAACCAGCATCCTCCCGAATGCAAAGGAAAAAATGAGACGTAGGCGTTGCGCGGACGCGAGGTTTTACTCAGGTGCCCGGATGTTGAAAAGCTACGTCGATAAATAGCGGTAGTCTAAGGAAGACAGTGCATCTGACTGAGCTATGAAGCGAAGGAGGAAAAGAAAAAAGAAGAAAGAAAGAAAGAAAGAAAGAAAGAAAGAGACAGGAGACCAGTGAACATTTACGTCAGACCCCCCCCCCTCCTCAACAAAGAACTTGTTTGTTTGTTTGTTTTTTGTGGGGGAGGGTTTCAATAAAGTAGGAAATGGACACATCGACCCGAGTTCAAATCCTGGACAAAACCGTTTGCATTTTACGTAGCGCTAATACACTGGGGAAAGGTATGAATCCAACTATCCTCCTTCCAGCTATGGGTAAATAATAGGGCTGACTTGGCTCTTTAAGCTTGATTAGGTAACCGGTCTAGAAGAAAAACTTTGAATTCAAACCTATTAACCTCCGTTTAATAAATTGACTTTGTGTCACATCCTGCTCGTGTGGAGAGGTTGGTAAATAAATATACAACAGCAATGTACGAACAATAAATGCCGTGCTGAGGACCTTCCAGGGGTGATAATCGACGGGGCAACGTCGGGTAGCTCTGCTAGTACTTAATAATTGAAAAGAACATCTGCACCAAGTTATGTTGTCGCACTATCTGACCAACTTCGAATGTCAATGCGTAAAAGGAAAGGAAAAAAAGTGGGACAAATTCAATTTGGAAAAGAAAAGAAAGAAAGAAAGATGGAAAGAAAGAAAGAAAAAACAGAAAAAGAAAGAAAGAAAGAAAGTGAGAGAGAGAGAAAGAAAGAGAGAGAGAGGGAGAAAGAAAAAGAAAGAGAGAGAAAAGAAAAGAGAGAGAAGAAAGAAAGAGAGAGAGAAAGAAAGAGAGAGAGAAAGAGTGAGAAAGAAAGAAAAAGAGAGGGGGAGAAAGAAAGAGAGAGAGAAAAGATGGAAAGGAAGAAGAAAAAGAAAGAAAGAAAAAAGAAAAGAAAGAAAGAAAGAAAGAGAGAGAAAGAAAGAGAGAGGGAGAAAAAAAAGAAAGAAAGAAAGAAAGAAAGAAACAAAGAAAGAAAAAAGAAAAGAAAAAGAGAAAGAAAGAAAAAAGAAAAGAAAGAGAGAGAAAAAGAAAAAAGAAAAAGAAAGAAAAAGAAAGAAAGAAGTCAAAGTTCATTGCTGTCAAAATGGCTATTTACTGGCTCCTCTGCCCTGAAAGAAAAATGCAGATGTACGCTAATCTCATATTTACAAAATGTATTCGTTGCAACCGGAAATGATAATTCAATCAGGTTTAATAAGTTTAAATAAAAATACGAAACTACGCGGAGTCAGCAAATCGGCTTTACAATGCAAGTTCGTAGCAGAGATAGATGGGGGGGGGTGAGGGAGTAAACCAAATTTAGAATTTGACCTGAACTTATCAAAGGCCGCTAAAATGGTTTACAGTAAGTACATTTAAAATTCCCACGAAATCAACCAAGTTAAGAAGCAATTACCGTATTTGACGGAATATAGGACGCACTTTCTCCCAAAAATTTTGGCTAAAACAATTGCCCTGCGTCTTATACATCATAGGTGAAGTTTGAGACCTAGGCTAATATTCTCTATGATGCTCACTAACCCAGCTTATGTTCAGTACTTTTACCGACCCTAAACTCCATGCATCCTTATTTTATTGCTGGTATTGTTATAATCAAGGTTAACATGTGCGTATGGTAGACTTTTCAACAATATATGCTTAAATACACTCAAAACTTTTTCCCTGAATCTGACCTGCCGAAATGGGGATTCATCTTATATGCTCGTGCGTCTTATATACCATCAAAATACGTTAGCATATTCAATATTTAGATAGGTGATTATTTGTTGCATCGCGAGGTGAAAAGATACACAGATGAATGGTGTGCTTATGTTGTATAGCCGACTACTGGAATTAAATAAAACCACAGACACGTATATATAAAAATAGGACCCGTCTTTATTTTCTCCGGTGTATGGGTGGTGAGCGGCGACGAGTGTTCACAATGAAAATGCCCGAGCGGTTGGTGAGGGCGTCGACGAGTGTTCACAATGGAAATGCCCGAGGGTGGCTGATGACGGCGGGAGGTGACGAGGCTACCTTCTCAGCTGCTCGCTGAGGACTGACTTGACACCCTTCATCCGCTAGCCTTTTTATACAATAAATACGCCCACGCATTTTTATCTTTTGATCTGATAACGGACATTTGTTATATATTTCTTTATCTTTCTCTCAGGTGTCTTCCGTTTTCCTTTTATCTATTTCTTCATCTTCTCCCTGCTTCTTGACCGGAAGACCTCTTTTCCGTTCGCCCTTTTTTTAAATATATATTTTTATCTTTCTCTTTTTGTTGGAAGCTTACTCTTCCGTTGCACGATAACTCTTAACACATTTATTAAGCACCAGTATGACTGCAGAGTGGCGACGTCTTCGTCGTCATGAACAACCGAATGTAGGTGGGAATTTCCCCTGCAATGTGTGTCCGCATCTGCAAGTCCAGAATTGGACGAATGAGCCACCAGCGGGATCACAACTATTGAAGACATGGAGTGACGTCATCGTCGTCTGCGACGGACTTCCAAAAGAAAAGAAAGAAAGAAGCACCAGCATCCAGTGCTGAAAGGATACATACAAAGATAGAACAAATAAGTACAAACAATTAACAAGACAAACTCACACTAACAGAGGGTCAGTTCGGGGTTAAAATTGCAAATCGTCTGCAAAATTAAAACGGAAAAATTTGACTTGGGTTTAGATTTTAATGAATTTAATTATTACTAAGGACACGATTTATGTTATTTTTTACTTAAATTTTAACCGTTAGTTGTGTTTTTAACCGTTTTTCATTGGACGTTATTTTTATACAGAGGGCCGCAAAAGAACTGATTTTTAAGGGAGATAAATATTTTCTGAGAATTTATCATTCATCTGTTTTATTTTATCTTTTTTTTTCCTTAAACACAATTAACGGTTAGAATATGTCGTGTATTTACATTTAGACTTTTGTAGTTATTGGTTTTAACAATGTGTTAGCATCATTGGGGATCATGTTGTATGGTATTGATTAAGTTCATGTCTATATTCTACGGTATAATTCTATTTCCTTAAAAAAGGACAGAATGTCCTCCATGTTGACATTTTCAAATAGAACTTTCATATTGTTTGCTTTAAAATAACGGTTTCTGATGTGAGCAAAAACCCTGCATTCTATGAATAAGTGTTTAACAGTCAAAGGTGTTTGACATGTTCCACATTGTGGTTGTTCTTGTTTGAGTATATAGGAATGTATTAGTCTTGTATGACCAATGCGTAATCGGGATACAATGACTTGTTCCTTTCTAGACTTCCTTAAAGTTGGTCTTCAGCCTCCCAAAGTCGGTTTGATTAGAAAGAGTTTATTGTGGATGTTGTTATTCCAGTGTTGTTGCCATTTTGTATGAAGGAATCTATTAATTTTAGGTTTCAAGTCAGTATATGGTATCTTGAACTTGCCTGGGATCAAATCTAGAGCCGATTTAGATGCAGAGTCAGCTTTTTCATTCCCCCTTACTCCTATGTGGCTTGGGAGCCAGCATATCATAATCTCCTTAAAGTTAGACATCAAGTCTAGTCTATTCAGATGGTTTTGTGTAACAGGAGGCATGTGGCCGTATACCTGATTTCTTGTGGGATATTTCTTTCACGATTTGTTCAAGATCACACGCAGCATCCTTGTGCAGCTCCCATCCTCTCTATTTTCCAGGCACCTTGTCAAGGTCCAAGACATGCCAGACACTGCGGAAGAAGTAAGGATGAGATAAGCGACGTCCTTCTGTGGAAACCACACATGGACATAGTAGTGCGGGCTGTCCAGCAAAGACCTACATAGACCAGCGATGTGCGGGGGGACCTGCCCGGGGGTGAAGCAGTGATAGGGATGGTTGGCGAGAGATTGTCATGGATATCCGCGCTATTGGCGCGACATGATGATTTTCTCCGTAGGTTGGAGGTATTGACGCACACTACATATAATTTAAAAGCTTGGGCCCTTCTTCATTCATATATATGATGACAGAATGAATGACTTGAACCCACCCGAATCATGAAAAAGAATAACTTGTATCATGATGATCTGAGCCGGCCACCTAAATAAGGAGATTATGGTTGCTACTCAATGCTCCCCGAATACTGTAAAAACAATCAGGCATGAACATGAGAATTGCAATGGAGACTACGACGCTGTGGCTAGAAGAAAGCAACATAACAGACGATCTGATTGCGTTCGTACTGCAGAATTCCTCGAACATCTACAGAAAAAAAATGTTGGGGGATCCTCAGATGCCTACTTGGAGTTTTTAAACACTGTAGTCAAGCCCTGGATAACAAGAGTAGCCAACGGTAGGCCATATGTATGGCAGCAGGATTCGGCCCTCCGCCACACCTGAGAGTCCCTATGTTTAGCCAACGGTAGGCCATATGTATGGCAGCAGGATTCGGCCCTCCGCCACACCTGAGAGTCCCTATGTTTAGCCAACGGTAGGCCATATGTATGGCAGCAGGATTCGGCCTCCGCCACACCTGAGAGTCCCTATGTTTAGCCAACGGTAGGCCATATGTATGGCAGCAGGATTCGGCCCTCCGCCACACCTGAGAGTCCCTATGTTTAGCCTCCAAACTCCCAAGATATTATCTCATGGATTATTATGTATGTGGCACCAATCACCGTGCCAGTTCTATAAAAGCCCAGTTAATCGACAGAATTAAAGTATTTTGAGACACTTTCCAGGGAAACTGTGACATCAGCTTGTTCCAGGTTCCGGAGCAGGATTGAGACAGTGATCGACGCTAATTGCGGTTATTTTGAATGAAACTTATTGACAGTAGTGTAATTTCCGTGCCTGTTGAATTTCTTTACAATCCATTAAATTTTGTAGTTACCAAGCACTTTTTCTTTTTCCTTATGAAACGGTCAAATTTCTCCCGAACACCCTGTATTTAACTTAATACTTGTGCTCAGAGGGAACCTTTTTTTGATAGATTCAAATTTATCCCAAGGTTATTAGAAATCCTAACTAATCTCACTAAAAAACACACGAGAGAAATATGATGATGCCAAAATAAAGATTAAATTTTAAAATTTTTCCGGTTTTATTTCTAAATGTCATAATATCTTTTTTTCTTTTTTTCAATTATAAGTACTAGCAAATATATGCGCCCTCCGGGGGTGCAGGTATTTAATTTTTAATGGAATAAAATTTATCAAATTAGAAAGGCTAATGAAACTAAATAAGAACACAGATAAAAAGATTTGAAGCAGAGTGTGTGTGTGGGGGTGTAATCGAAAAATAAAACAACTGAAACTTACTCTTCCATTACTCCCGTCTTTCATTACTAAATTTTCCTAATTTAACTATTTAGTTAAATTAGGAAGTAAAAAATAAAATTACAGTAATTTCTTGTTAATGGATTTCTTTTAAGATTTATCCCCGGAATTTCTGCTCATATTCATTAAGATAAAACCAAACAATTAGAAATCAATAATACTGAACACATATTTATTAAAATCAAATTTTTAATATCAATATGCAAAATGGCCTTCCTGTTCTCACTGTAAACCGCTATTTTGTTGTATATATAAATACAATTGCATGTTATTAGTATGTAGTCCCGCCCAACGGGTGGGGATTGCTATAGTTAACGGCGTCGATCCAGGGGGCTATCCCCCCAGGCAATACCTGCCCCATCGATTTAAAGGGACAGGGCTGGGTCTATTACCCAGTGCCTGATTTGCCGACGGAATCGACGCAATTTTTCAGTTTGTGTGTGGTCCCACGTTAATAGGGCCTTGTGCCAAACCCGTACAAGTGGGGTACGAGGTAAATAAAATGTAGATAAAGCTAACAGTATTAATAATTTAAAACACTTTTATTGATAATTGAGTTTTAAATAAGAAAACCATGGAGAACGTGACGTTAAACAACAAATGGAATTAACACTTGAGTAATGAGTAACAGTTTCGATTACAGACAGACATACACACAATCTCCATATATAAGGTAAAGTAAAGTCGGCTGATTATTACATCACGATGGGACGCCTATCATAGCCAACCCGTTCACCACGAGTAGGATGTAACACAAGGTCGCAAGTAAGGGTCATCCAATCCAGTAAGGATCGAACTCGCTATTCAGTAGTAATGGATCTGTGAGACTAGCTTACGATTTTTGTGGTCATTTTTAGGTGAGAGCACTTTACAGTGGAGATCTCATGTGTTTCTTAGTGCTAAGTAGAATCCTTGTGTTCCTTAGTGTTTGGTAGAATCCTTATCGAATACCAGCAACTGAGGAGTTTTCAAGATCGGCGATTAAATAGTTAACTAGCCATGTATTCGAGCGTGCTGATTGGCTGATTGAATCCACGCGCCCATGCAGAATCTATAAGTTTAAGTGGTGAACTTCAGCACACCTTATATGCCGAAATAGTGTAACTCACGTAGTGTATTGGTTAGCAAAATAGATTTACAGACCGTTGTTAGTGAGTTCGATTCTCACTGGGTGCCCCATACTTCTAGCTTTGTGCCACATCTAATCTAAGCTTAGTAAATAACTATATGCCGAAATAGTTCAACACTTTATTACCCAACGATGGGACGCCGTAGTCATATTATGCTTTTTTTAATTTTTTTACCAAAATGTAATTATCTGTAGGCACTGACCTATCAATAGAAGACCTATTTTTCTTTTATAGTCCTTAACCAATATATACGTGTGGTAAAGTAAGGAGCTGATGGTAGGTGTGGCGTTCTACCTCAGACGCAATAACTATCTCCTTAGTCTAGCGCTAGTGAAAAGGGGGTAGACTCCCTCGCTGATTGGCTGATACAGACTTTAGGCCCCGACAACTTTACTAACTTTTAACTTACTCTATATCTTATATATTGATGGGCGTACCGTCGGTTTGGAACGGTTAGTGTACAAAATAGATTTGAATTCAAATCTGGACCGTTAGATTAACTGACATTTGATGACCTTGGTCTGACTCCCGATTCTCTGTTGCAAGGCAACTGTGAAAAATGTAAGGATACACCCCAGCAATGACTCAGCCACACGTAATTTAAAGGTCTGATGTTTAAGAATTAATGAAATGTAATTCACAAAAATATGTCTTTAGTTTGTCTCAAAAAGCAACGACAATCTTGGCATCTTTTCAGAACTAAAGACCAGAACAGGAAGTTAGAAGGAAACGACCGGAACCAAAAGACCAAGTAATGAAGATAGCTACAGACTACAAGAAAGAAATCATATAGGTGCTAGGGCTTGACGTGACGTGATCGGAGGGGGCCTCTCCGACTGCCCGTCTAGCTTAAGTAAGGGGTTAAGGGGAGTTTTGCATGTCATGGACTGTTCAGCCACAAGGGTTCATCCTTAAGCATCACGGGTCACCACCAACGGCTAACAGGTGGCTCCATTGGGAGGGGCAGTCTTTACCATTCTGCGGAGGTACAGTCGGTGGATTTCAAAGCAGAGTAAATTGGTGATACCTAACGTTTTTATACTAAAATAGTTTTTACTTAATCAGAAGAGAAATGCAATTATGTTTATTTAAATAAAAATGCAGTTTTTAGTTGCAATATATTTTTTATGTTTATTTAAATAAAAGGATGCTGTTCAGAAATAGTATCACGAAATTGGTAAAATTTATTTTTGTTAGATACACTATACGTTCAAAAAATCATATGTTCATTTATTTTCAAATGTTTGAAAGTTACTGGTGATGAGTTAAAATAAGAACCTATTATTAAGTTGATGATTTGGGGTGCCTATTGGATACTTGGTCCGAAATATTTTATTATTCTCACTTAATTAAATTATGTAACAAATCTTTATGCTTTTCTTTGTTCCTGGGCAGAACATGTTATTTTTCAATTGCTTACATCTAAAGCAAATAGAAAAGCTTATTTTTTTATCTTTAAATTTTGTTTTTTTGTGATATTATGATGGGAGACTATTTGGGGACCTGAAAGACTATAATCGCAAATCTCAAAAAAATACTAAAAATTTTGTTCATCTAGTATAACTTCTGTATCAATACACGTAAATTTTAATTTTATCTTTCTTGTGAGAAATAAAAGTATATCAAAAATAATGAATCAGATATGCATTTAATTATAGGATCACAATGAAATATTTATTCAAGATAAGGAGAGCGAAATTTCAAATAGACATTTTAAACATTTCTAAAGTTGTTCCATAAAAAAATTAAAAAAATAAATAAAGTCGTCAGGGCGGCCTAATCTCGGTATGAGCCATATAGCGAGGGAGTCTATCCCCTTTTCACTAGCGCTAGACCAAGGAGATTGTTTTTTGCGTGTGAAGTGGAGCGCCACACTTACCATCAACTCCTTACTTTACCGCGCAGGGAACTGTATTACTCATATGCTGAGTTGGCGAGGGCCGGTATAGAACTAGGAACCTTGTGGTTTCTAGCCGAATGCTCTACTGACTGAGCTTAGTCTACCACGACTTAAAAATCACGAACAGCCGCTGAAAATGAAATTACAAATTTAAATACTACGCATGCGCTTGGCCCCATCATGCAGATTAATTGAATGAAAATAACAATACACAGAAATTATATTATCAAGATTTTTATTATTTTTGTTGCCTATTTTTGTTTTTATTTTTTTTACAATAGATTTTGCATTGTCAATGATTTTTTTTTTAAGTGGTTACCGATGATTTTTTTTTTTATTATAGAAAGTGGTTACCGATGATTTAACAATAGATTCTGCATTGCCAATGATTTTTTTTAATATAAAAATCGTAGCATTGATTCTATAAAAATAAAGTGTGAATTATTTCTGTAATCAACCACGAACAGTTTATTTCTGTAATAAAATATAACTTTTAAAAAATATGTGCACATGAGAAATCTTCAATGATTTCTGAAATGGAGAAGTTTTTTTTTGGGGGGGTGGGGGGTGATCTTTTTTTTATCTTTTTCTTTCTTTTTTTTCTTTCAATCCTTATAATAAATAATCTGACCGCATCCAGAAAAGATTTTTCCCTGGTGCCAATCGTCCACTCACCCCCACCCCTGCACCCAAAATGGCGGAAATAAAATCCTCAGCTATCCTCACAATCTTCAATATTCATATTCGTAAATTCTAAGTGCATGCGTTCCGGCGACTTCCGGGGCGACCTGCGTCTCTCCCAACCGCCACGGATCTTGTCCACGTATCCGGCGACACACGGGGTCATGAGGATCAGCTTCATGAATAAAACGATGAACGGTATGACGCAGCACATGAACGTGGTTCGATACAGCATCTTGACCGGATTCCTCATCCAACCGGGCAGCGCGAAAATGACGACGTGCGCCGTGACGAGAAACAACGTCACGTATCCCAGGTGACTCTGCACGAAACGCCATTCGCGCCAGTTGAGCACGGCACCAACGGACGGCAACGAAGACAAACCCAGGATGCTCATCAGGAGAAGGGCTAGAATACCAACGCTGATCGTCCCTTCGCCTCTTAAGTTCATTCTGACAGAAAAATCGTAGACAAATCCGCTGGTATTCTCGGGGAAGTGAACCTTGGTGCTTTCGTACCATGAACTCACGTAACCCGGCGACATGTAGATACCAGATATCGCGACATGCCACACGCTAAAGAAAAGAGCGTACAGTCCAATCATCTTACGAGCTTTTAACCATCGATCGAACCAATCAGGAAAACGCTTATATTTGGTACCGTTTATAATTTGAAGAAATGCGGCTAGACAGCCTGGTAGGTACGACAAAGCTAAAAGAGTTATTGCTGTGAGACACACAGGTTTGTTTAAATACGCCATTGGCACTTGATCCCATTTAAATTTACGCGTCGAATGCGAGTAATAATAAGCGTAGCTACAAATCACAACAATATTCCATCCGAGAAATATCCCCAAACAGAACAACGTCGGCCAACCCCAGCCATACATCAAAGTTAACGGGAAAGCCTCGAGCTCTCTGGCTGCCCTCAGGGCGCCATAATCAACCGGCGTGAACCCCATTTCCCGGGCTAACGTCGACACTTTCTCCCTGGCCGTCGAGTCGTCGCTTGCAATCAGAACCTGTTTTGCCCCTCCGAAAGTGTCGCTCTCCATAGCGTAGGCGGAGAGAGTGTTGAACGCCTTCACAACGCGCAGGTCGGGAAGGGCTTGGGCAAGGTTTTCGGCGTTCGATTCAGTCTTGCTCGGTCTCTCGCGATTCGATATATCGATGAATATCTTGTCTTTGATCTGATTCTTGTGGGGCGACAGGCAAGACTCGAAGTTCCACGAATGGATTGCAAGGAAGATGATTTCGATAGTCGGGTCTTCGAGAAGTTTTTTGGTGGTTCTCACTTCTACAGAGGTCAGTCTCTCATCAATGTAGGTCAGACGTGCAGGGTCAGGATTCCGGCTGCCCATGATGATATTATAGCCACAGCGAAGCAGTCGGATGGCCAAAGATCTACCATAATCTCCAGTTCCAATAATTCCGACAAGTTTTCGGGATTCCATATTTCTGTGTATCTGAAAATATAAAGTTGATTTCAAAGGTCAATCGTTAAACTAAAAGGATAAATACAATATTTGTTTTTTTGTTTTTTTTGTTTTGTTTTACGGCATATCAACCTCAGTGGGTCATTTAATGCAGATTTCGAAATAAATCAATTCTTAATGGATAATACAATTTTTTTATAAATACATTTTTCTATTTACCCCATAGATGGGACCCTAACAGGTACTACCACTCCGGGTCAGAGTGGACCAGGGAGCAATGGTGATGAAGGGGTGCTCCACATTCCCCAAACCTCCAGAACTGGAACCTCACCATCAGATAGAGTTTAACGTCATTCCCAGGACATGTAGACCCGCAGCCACCGCCTTCTAGCATCCATATGATAAAAAGGGGTGGGGCTTTGCCATAAGGGTAATAGGGTTGGGAAAATCACATAGGTGCTAGGACTTGACGTGACCAGCCGATTGATCGGAGGGGGCCTCTCCGACCGCCCGTCTAGCCCAAGATAGGGCCAAAGTGGAGTATTGTATGTCATGAACTGCTCATCCACCTGGGCTCTATCCTTAAGTATCACGGGTCGCCACCAACGGCCAACAGGTGGCCCCATTGAGGGAGTCTTACCCCTCTGCAGAGGTGCAGTCGGTGCATTCTAACGCCCCAGCCGACAGGGCGGTAAATACAGGTTATAAGATGGTCATTATTAGAAATAAAGGACGTTGAGTCACTTAGCTCAGTCGTTAAAGCATCCGACTAGGAATGAAAGGTTCCGAATTCGATACCGGTCTTCGCCAACACCGCGAATGAGTAGCACAGGGATCTGTGCGGTAAAGTGAGGAGCTATGCTAAAACAATCTTGCCGGTCTAGCGCTAATAAAAAGGGGATATACTCCCTCGCTGTCTGCCTGATACAGACTATGCCACCAACGAATTTACTTACTCGTATTACATAGAGGTTGTAAAATGGTCATTATCAAAAACAAAGGATGTAGAGTCGCTTTTATTAAAGTAAACAGGTGAAAGTAAGAAAATTGTAAAAAAGGATGGGGGAGAGAGAAAAGGAAGGAAGAAGAATCAGATGTGCTTAGATAACACGCACACATGCAATCAAACAAACTACCGCTTAATAATTAAACAAAAAAACGGTAGGCCAAACCTGGAATGATAATTAGACATTGTTGGACAGACACACATATATAAAACACACACACACACACACAGAATTTGGAAGATATAAAACACAAAATTAAATGGACTACACCTAGCAGCGCTCTCCAGAGCTTCAGAAATCTTCTGACAAAGAGATCTTTATCTCGAAATATTAAGAATAAACAAAGGTTAACAAACAACATCATAGTTGCCTTATTTTTCTTGACACTTGCATTGTGATAGCCTTCAAAACCAACCATCAAACCAATATAAACACAATGCTTCAAGCAAATTATAAAACACTTATTACTGATAGTATTTAGCTTTATTACATCCGGGTTGCAAAATGGACATTATCAAAAATAGATTATGTTGAGTCGATTTTATTAAAGTTTACTTGCAATACTCATGTTATATACGGATTGTAAGATGGTCATTATTTAAAATCTTACAAGCAGTATTTACATTTTTCACATGTGTGTTGTAAGATGGTCATTATATAAAAAAAAAAAAATGTAGACTAGGATAGGTCGATTTTTCACTTTTTAAAAATATCAAATTGTCCATCTATGCAAAAGTTGTGTGTTAGTATACTGAATACTGATACCAAAAATGAGATCTTTTACTTGCACCATTGTTTGAGGAAATAGCATCAAAGATCATCTACGAAAATGCACTAAAAATCTTTGTTTTTAGAAAACGAGGATTTTTAGAGCATTTTAGTAGACGATCTTTGATGCTATTTCCTCAAACAATGGTGCAAGTAAAAGATCTCATTTTTGGTATCAGTATTGAGTATACTACCACACAACTTTCGCATAGATAAATAATTTGATATTTAAAAAAAGTGAAAAATTGACTTACACATTACAAACAGGTTGTAAAATGCTCATTATTTAAATATGCCGGTATCTGCTGAACAGCGAGGGAGTCTATCCTACCGCACATATCAGATTACCCAATCTGTGCTACTCAGACACTAAGTGCCCCCCCCCCAAAAAAAAAAAATTACAGTCACTTTAATTAAAGTTTACTAGCAGGACTTCCACATGAAACGCCGGTTGGAAAATGGGAATTATTAAAATTAGTCATTTTTATTCAAGTTTACTAATAGTAAGTAAGTAAAAAGTCGATTGGGCGGCCTAAAGTCGGTATCAGCCAGTCAGCAAGGGAGTCTATCCACTTTTCAATAGCGCTAGACCAAGGAGATTGTTTTTAGCATCTGAGGTGGGGCGCCACACCTTCCATCAGCTCCTTACTTTACCGCACAGATACCTGTGCTACTCATACGCTGAGTTGGCGAGGACCGGTATCGAACTAGGAACCTTGTGGTTTCTAGCCGAACGCTCTACCAACTGAGGGCAGTGTGTGTGTGTGTATGTATGTATGTATGTCCGGAGGAAACTATGAAAATAAAACAATTAACGAGAAAGTAAATATATATATATATATATATATATATATATATATATATATATATATATATATATTTATACACACATTCACTATCACCAGACCTTGCTTTTTAGGCAAAAATAATGAAGGTTTGATTTATATTAGTGAAGATTATTAAAAAATGAAATTTAAACGATAACAGCATAGAATTTTTTTTTTTTTTTTGCGTTTGATATTTTAAATAGTAGACATTTTTTTTCTTTTTGAGTGGTTGGATCAATGCAAGGTCTTTTTTTTACATGGGGATTTTAATGGGACATACTACGAGGATTGAACTCGCGATTCAATTATAATGGATCTGTGAGATCCACTTTTTACACCCCACCCCCCGCACCACACAGACACTTCTCGTACTTTTCATAGGTTGAAATTAAATAGGAATTCTTGATATCATATTGCTCTGTCGGAGGGGACTTTAGAATACACCGACTGCACCTCTGCAGGGCAGTAAAATCCTCCCGATGGAGCGACTTGTAGGCTGTGAGTGACGACCCATGATGCTTAAGGATGGAACCCTGGTGGCTGAGCAGTCCATGACATGCAACACTCCAAGACTGGTTGCCTAACCAAGGTTGAAGAGTCCAGTCTGCACTACTATTTACCCACAGCTGGAAGCAGAATAGTTGTATGCATGCCTATTCCAAGGGTATCAGCGCTATGTGAAGTGCAGACAGCCTCGTGTAGGATTTGAACTTGGGTCACCGAGTCCATTTCCTACCTGATTAACCATTAACCACGCGCCTCCACTCTGTAATCATTTACCTCATACTACTCCCCATATATCAGTCTTTGTAGGAGACTCAAGTGTGGAGTGCGCGCATGAGCGTTTGGTTCACACGCGCGTCTAAAGTTTCAGCCTAGCACAGCAGTGCATGTGCACCCAATTTAAAAAATGTGCACCGAACTAAAAATTCAGTCACGTACGCAAAATTCGACTGAAAAGTTCATAGCCTGACCAAGATACTTACAATGAATGGGACCAAATTATATTTATTTGTTGACGTTCTGTATTTGACGGCATATAAGATGCACCCCCGTTTCAATAGGTCAGATTAAGGGAAAACATTTTTTTTAGTGTATTTAAGCATATATTGTTGAAAACAGTCTAGCTGTGCATTACGCAAGCAGAAACATAGCTGTATAAAAGCAATTTGGCAGTACAGGCAAGAAATAAGCATACACAAGACATCGCAATAGCAGGAAATAATAATAATAATAATGATAATAATAATAATGATAATAAATGATGATGGAGGTCTCAAGCTTCACCTACGATGTATAAGACACAGGGCAATCTTTTGAGCTAACATTTTGGGAAAAAAGTGCATCCTATATGCCGTCAAATACGGTAAGGGTATTTGCCTGCTCATCCCACTCATGAGGGCTGGATACAAGGTCTCGTTTTTACGTGGGCACATAAAAATTGCATCGATCTGGGGGGATGGCCCCCTCGGATCGATGCTATTAATTGTACTTTACCGGTCCAGAGGCCGAAGCACACTGGACCCCCAGCCGAGGCCGGGTATAGAAGGTAAGGGTCAAAGCACAGAATCTGGAACAGACACTACACTAATCCCCGCCGACAACAGGTAAGTCTACCTTGTGTACACATTCTTTTTCCATCGGTGTTGCAGTGCTTGAATCCCTTCCCTTTGTTTCGTTTATTTACATGAATAAAAACTAAGCGAGTTCTGGAGCTCTGATGAGTGTGAAGTCGCTACTTTATTACGATTACTCCTAGGTCCACTCTAATCTAGACTGGTAGTATATGTTAGGGTTCCAAATTATTAGATAGGAATACTTGATACCATATAAAAGTAAGTAAAGTAAGTCGCCTAAAGTCGGTATCAGTCAGACAGTGATAGGGTATATCCCCTTTTCACTAGCGTTAAACTAAGGAGATTGTTTTTGCGTCTGAAGTGGAGCGCCACACCTACCATCAGCTCCTCACTTTAACGCATAGATCCCTGTGCTACTCATACGCTGAGTTGGTGAGGGCCGGTAACAAACCCGGAAACTTGGTCTCCTGACGCTCTTCCGACTGAATTAAGCCGTCTGCACAGTGTATAAACAAATGATTATTATCCTTAAATAAGAACAGTTACTTGAGACAGTCTAAAGTGGAGCGCTACACCTATCATCAGTATCGCACTTTACCACACAAATCCAAGCCGTGCTACTCATACACTGAGTTGGCGAGGACCGATATCGAAACCAGAACTTTGTGGTTTCTCGAATTAGTTGCAGGAAATATATCTGACTATAAATTAGGTTTCGTTTAATTTGATTTTGTTTTTTTTGGGGTGAGGGGCTGAGTGGGGGGGGGGTGAGAGACGAATACACGAGAAGGTTTGAGGTGCTGTCGGATTTTTTGAAGCCCTCTTTCCCTGTAAGAGCTGGTCATTTCCCGGCTAAGGTTTGTTTTGTTTTGTTTTACGGCATATCAACCTCAGTGGGACATTTAATGCCGATAAAGTTTTGAAATAAAGTCATTCTCAAAGAATACTCGATTTTTTTAATAAACACATTTTTCTATTTAACCCACAGATGGGGACCCTAACAAGTACTACCACTTCGGGTCAGAGTGGACTAGAGAGCAATGGTGATGAAGAGGTGCTCTACATTCCTCAAACCTCCAGAACTAGAACCTCACCATCAGATAGAGTTTAACGTTATTCCCAGGACATGAAGACCCCCAGCCACCGCCATCTAGCATCCATATGATAAAAAGGCTGGGGCTTTGCCATAAGGGCAATAAGGTTGCGACAATCATAAGTGCTATGGCTTGACGTGACCAGCTGATTGATCGGAGGGGGCCTCTCTCGGCCTACCCGTCTAGCCTAAGTAGCGTGTTGCAAGTCATGGACTGTTCAGTCACCTGGATTCTATCCTTAAGCATAACGGGCTGCCACCAACGGCCAACAGTTGGCCCCATAGAGGGGGGCGTCTTACCCATCTACAGAGGTGCAGTCGGTACATTCTAACGCCCCTGCCGACAGGGCAAAAAGGGCTGGGGTTTGCTATAAGGGCGGATAATTATTAGTAACAGTATCAATTGTAGTGTATAATAATTTAACATTCAGGGGTCATTTGGTTGGATGTTTGCCCACCAATTGGCAACCTTTTGGAATTTGTATTTGGTCGAAGGATGAAATTGTCATTATTTTCGCATATTCTTGGGAGATTCGATTGGACAAACATGTTAATAGGATTCTTCCATCATCATCATATGGATGACTTGTCAACTATAAACCAATATTGGGATATTGGTATCCATTTAATGTGCAACTCATTTGATGACACTCTCAGTGGATGTTCTTTTTGTCTAATCAGGAGGGGGGGTCAAGTTACATTGAAATGTTATCGATTTATCCAGATATTGTTTCGCCTGACAGAAAGAGAAAAAAAAAGGAAGAAAAAAATAGAAAGGGAAGGAAAGAAAGACAAAAGAAAGGAAAAAAAGAAAGAAAAGAAAGAAAATTAAGCGAGAAAATATCAACTCCGTCACGAATGCTCAGACGAAGATGGGCGGACATTTTTTTAGAGATTTTTTTCATAACGAGAGAGAAAGAAAGAAAGAAACGAAAATAAAAAAGAAAGAAAGAAAACTAAAAAGCGACAGAAAGGAATAACGAAATGAAAATACAAAAAGAAAGAAAAAAAAGCATAAAAAGTAAAAAACAACAAAAAAAAAAAAAGAAAAAGAAAAAAAGAAAAATGCAAAGAGAAAGAAATGTACAGAAAGGGTTAATTTGTTGGCTTGATTTGTTTTACCGAGCAGATCAATCAAAAGAATACACCTAATTCCTTCCTTCTTTACCATGACGCATGGACAAAAGTTAGGTAGGTAGGTAGGTAGTTACACTGATATCAATACGGAGTTTGGTTTGGTTTGTGGCATACCAACCTCAGTGGGTCATTTAATGCCAACAAAGTTCTTGATGGATACACAACTTTTTATAAACACATTTTACCTATAGATGGGACCCTAACATGTACTACCACTCCGGGTCAGAGTGGAGCAAAGAGCAATATTGATGAAGCGGTGCTCCACATTCTCCAAACCTCCAGGACTGGAACCTCACCATCAGATACAGTTTAACGTCATTCCCAGGACAATCAGCCACCGCCTTCTAGCACATATATGATAAAAAAGGGGTTGGGGGGGCTTGCCATAAGGGCAATAGGGTTGGGGGCAATCATATAGGTGCTCGGGCTTGACGTGTCCAACCGATTGATTGGAAGGGTCCTCTCTGACCGCCCAGGGATTGGATAACTATCTTGTTTGTTCTAGACAGTTTAAAATGTGAGACACTTTTGTCACGCCCTATTCCTTCCTTGTTTACTGTGACGCACGGACAAAAGATAGGTAGGTAGTTACACCGATATCAATACAGAGATTGGATAGCTATCTTGGTTTTTTTTTCTAGACATTTTAAAATGTTGTGAGACACTTTTGTCACGCCCCGTACAAAGTGTGTGTCTTTTATTAACATTACAAATAGATAAGATATTTCTGTTTAAAAAAACAAAAAACTTTTCTGTTTAAAAAAAACAAAAAAATTTTCCTGGTTATCAGATCTGTACCAGGTCTTGTCGAACTATTGTACTTAATGACCCTCTTATAATCAAATCGAATTTCTTTTCGCCACAAAATAAATTAATTGCAGATCAAATTACAAAACAGAAACTAATTCGCCCTTATATATTTATGTTGTAACTTAACAAGGTTACTAAATGAGGAATAACAGGTTTCAAAGTTTTCCTTCTCCTAGACTAGTTACATAGCCATGGTTAAAGAGACAAGTCTGTCCTGCTATTTGCCCATAGCTGAAGGGAGAATTTGATTCATACCTTTCCCAATGATAAACATATTCATATGAACTTAGAAAATCTAGTAACATAGTCTCAACAATTACACAAGGGGATTATGTGGTTTGATTTTTTTTTCGTTCATCAAATAATATCCAATTTATTTAAATATGTAAAGAGACTTTGCTTCAAGATCAAAAGTCATTTTAATAAATTCTTCTTTAAGATATGTGTAGAGATAATAGGGTATGAAAAACACAGATGTTGTTAAATTTAATTTATTTTTCCAACTTTTGCATTGCTAATATTGTCAATATTTTGATTTCATCAAAAAATCTTCAGAGCATAATGATAATTGTGACCGTTTTAAGATGTGAATATTTTAAACCGGATTCTTGAAGAGAAAGAGAATATTTTGAATTTAAAATACTGTTTTTCCAAAAAGTGTGTATCAAGTTTGTTCGGTGCATCTCGTTCGTTTGATGCATCACGTTCATTCAGTGTAACAGTTTTTATTAGAAAAAGAAATACTTCAAATTCAAAAACAGAAAAATTTCTTTTTCAAAAAAAGGAAAAAAAAGAAAAAAAAAAAGGGGTGTGTGTATAGCGACTAACGGTTAAAATTTAAGTAAAAAATAACATAAATCGTGTCCTTAGTAAAAATTAAATTCATTAAAATCTTTGCCCAAGCCAAATGTTTCCGTTTTAATTTTGACGACGATTTACAATTTCTATCGTAAACGGTATATCACTAATGGCTATCACACCCCGATCAAGCATTCTGCTAGGTGTACGATATCTGGCAATTATTCTACGTGATACAAACCAGTAAATCTACCCCCTCCCCTGTGGAGCCCTAGCCTTTTACTTACCCTACCAAAAATGTTATTCATCCCTAGGAGTCACCTTTGAGAAAGGGTGTTTTATACAAACATTTGACTGTTATCGGCCAAAATAAATAAGATAAGAGATTGGTTGAATCTTTTGTTTGTTTTAGGGGAGAATTTTGATAAGAGTTAATCCTTTGTAACCAAAAGAGATATTGTTGCTATTCGTAGATTTGCGTCTCGGCCCCCCACTTTAAAAACGCAAGGCGGTGATAGCTGAAAAAACAACCAGCTCTACGAATGAATTCCCTAGCCGAAGCGGTGTCTATTGTACAATTGCCATACCATAATATAAAAGATTTAAAAAAATTAAAAATGACCTGACAAATAGTCTGTATGAACTGGAAATCAAAAAGAATCGAGACTATCCAAACTACAGCATTGTTAAGATCGGCTAGAATACTCAGATGAGTCCTGGAGACCTGAGGAGACTTGCAGTCACTCAGCCTCCAGTGAACCACCGGCTACGGCAGGTATGAGAAACATAATAATAATGACAATTATTATTATTGTAATTATCAACTATTATTTTCTTTAAATTTTAATTGCCTTTTTATCGTTTCTCTTGATCTAAATGTTCCACTTTCAGTCACATGTTATTTCAATTGCATAAAAACTTACCCGCTGAGACTATAATTATCTGTTGTGTTAGAAATACACATGATTTGCCCACTTTAAAAAACATAATTATAAACGACACACACACACACACACACACACAAAACCAACCTCTCCGCACGAGCAGGACGCAACACAAGGTGAATTTCTTAAGCGGATTTTAACAGGTTTGAATTCAGAGTTTTGTTCTTCTCCTTGACCGGTTGCCATACCAAGGTTAATAAGTTCTTTCTGTTCAACTATTTACCCATAGCTGGAAGGAGAATAATTGGATTCATAACTTTCCCAAGGGTATGAGCGCTATATGAAATGCAATATATTATATATATATATATATATATATATATATATATATATATATATACGTATTTGACGGCATATAGGATGCACATTTTTTCCAAAATTTTGGCTTAAAAAAATTTGGCACGTCTTATACGTCGTAGGTGAAGTTGGAGACCTCCCGTAGGCTAATCTTCTCTATGATACTCTCTAACCCAGTTTACGCTCAGTACTTTAGTTCCCTAAACATCCTTATTTTATTGCTGGTATTGTTATAATCCAGTTTAACAGGAGACTAATGCACAGTTAGACTGTTTTCAACAATATATGCTTAAATACACTAAAACTCTGGAATGATTTGTTTCTGTTTATTTGTTGTTTAAATTATTTTATTTGGAGTAGGCGTTTAGTTACATGGACTTTTGCTTATTTATTGTGCTAGTTATTGTTTTAGTTTTAGTTTTAAGAGAATCAGAGACAAAACGTCTGGGGATGAAATTAAGTGCCGAGCAAAGGGTGGTCAGGTCCGTGGGAATGTGTGGGGTGGAATTTTACATATAGTCAGACAGAATTCCAGCCCATGGAGTTAGTTTTCGACCGGAAGTCGGGGTGATAGTATCGTCAGTAGCAGGAGAGGTAGAAATTAGTCAAGGACCCACATCAGTGAAGCCAGTAATTCGACTTAGTCTTATAACAAATTTCTTGCCAGCTGACATATTCCACCACAAACTACACAGGTGTCACAATTTCCTCTTCCATCAGCGTCCTATTAACAGACTGTGTGTTCTGTTTTCTTTTAATCCTTGTGAACCTGTCTCTGACTCGTGTCCTTCCAATCGGCCAACACAGAATATCACAACGTTGGGGTCTGGACATTGTGCAATAAAGGTGCAGGAGTGCAGACAGAGTATTATCACAGAGGGGAAGAAAGAGATAGACACAAAGTAAAGTAAGAGATTGGTCGGTTTTTTTTTTTTTTTACTTAATTGCAAATTACGACTAATTAGAATAAATTAAAACAGAATTTAATACTAAAAGTAAGGAATTATGCAGTATATTTTCGTGTCATTAAATTAAATAGGAAAAAAACCTTAAGGAACCAAAAGTTGATTCGCTCAGCTTTAGTATAGTATATGAGAGAGAGAAGAGAGGCGAAAGAGAGAGAGAGAGAGAGAGAGAGAATACGATAATTACACCACTTGTAAGAGTTTAAAAGGCAATCTTTTATCTTTATTAAAATTGAGAAAACAAGATAAATTTAATGTCACCCGTTTTATTTGTTTAACTTTTGTAGTTTTTGTTATCGAGCTATTTCATCATGTGATCACGAGTCGGTTATTCTGGAGGTCGAATTTTTATCAGTGCAGCAAATAAAATGGCAGAATTAGTTGAACATCAATAGATGTGCATATTTACCAACCATTCCGTGCGAGTAGGATGTGACACAAGGTCAATTTCTTGAGCGGAGTTTAGTATGTTTGAATTAAAAAGTCTTCCTTCTCCTAAACCCATAGCTGGGGGGAGGGTTAGAGATACCTTTACCAAGACTATTAGCGTTATATGAAATACAAACGGCTTCGTCAAGGATTTTATATATATATATATATATATATATTAGACAAAATGTGACCCATTGGTAGATAACTGAGATTAGGAAAATGGAGTTAGTAAAGCGAATAAAAATTTAAAAAAAAAAAAAAACTAAAAACGGCCGGACGAAACCTTAAAATCATATTGTTAGCTTTCTAAGAAAGGAAATGTTTGACCTCATTTAAGCTACAGGTTGCTGGTTGTGAAATTTAACATTGAAATACATTTCAAATTCTCCCGGCTCTCTCTTTCTCTACTCTCCAGAAAAACTAACATTATATAATGAGGAGGCAGTCAAGAGATACATAGAGGGGAAAAAGAGATAGACAGAGTAAAGTAAGAGATTGGTCGGTTTTTGAATTTATTGCAAATTACGACTAATTAGAACCAATTAAACATTGTTCAATTCTAAAAGTAAGGAATAATTTAGTATAATTTTCGTGTCATTAAACTAAACAGTAAAAAGCATATAAGTCGGCTTTAGCATAATTTATATATATTTTTTGTGTGTGTGGGGGGGGGGATTATGTGCTTAATTAAAGTCATACCTAATTTGTTAATTTTGACAACTTATATTCTGAAAAAAAAAAGAATAATAATAACGTTCCATTCATTCTTCATTTCTATCTTGGTAAATACAGCTTTAAACTTGTTACTTTTTGACACACCTTGTATTCTGAGAAAAAAAATGAATGAATGGAAGTTTATTTATTTTTTCAGAATACAATGTGTCAAAAAGTACAAAAAATTCCATACTTTTTTTTACAGATGGTTTCAGTTTAACCCTATCCAGGTCAGCAATTGTCTAAAGTTTGTCACTTGAATTATCTGTACAGTTGTTTTCTATCCCATTTTTGTATCCAAGGTTTTGAGATTTTATTAGTTGTCCTTATCTCATTTCCGGTTGATATTATTTGCAAATATATTTGTGTATTTAGATATATATATCTGTTTACACTTGAGAAAAAAAAAATTTCCCACATAATTTGCAATGCATATCTAAATAGTAGTGGGAGTATTCATCTCGTAGAGATGATTACCTTCCAAGAAAATTTGTACAACCATGGGGAAAATTTGGAAGGCAAAGAGTTAATAACTTATCCGAATTTTTTCTTATATAAAAAAAGTCAAATTATGAAAATTTCAGAGTGAATCAGTTTTTTGAGGACATTTGTTCAGGAATTCTTACTTTCTTCTCACTTATTTCTTTTATCTTTATATTATTAATAGAAGTGGCTATCTGGCGTTGCCTGGGTAGAGGGGGGATTTTTTAAAGTTAGTCTCGCAGATGCATTATTACTGAATCGGGAGTTGAATCCTCGTGGAATGCCCCATTTAAATCTCTATGTAAAAAAAATCGACCTTGCATTGATCCAGCTACTCTGAAAAGAAATGTTAATGTCTACCATCTAAAATATTAAATGAAAAAAAAATTCATACTGTTATCGTTTAAATTTTATTTTTTAATTATCTTCATGAATATAAATCAAATCTCAATTATTTTTGCTTAAAAACCAAGCCCTTGTGATATTTAATGTGTATATATATTTACTTTGTCGCTAATTGTTTAATTTTCGAAGTTTCCTCCGGACATACACATACACACAACTGCCCTATATATATGTATAGATTGATGGTTTCGGGTTCGATAACGGCCCTCACCAACTCGGCGTATGTTTAGCACAGCTTAGGTGAAATCTGATCTGTGCGGTAAAGTGGTGAAGCTGACGATGAGTGTGGCGCTCCACTTTAGCACAATCTCCCTTGTCTAGCTCTAGCGAAAATGAGATAGACTCCCTCGCTGCCCGGCTGATACCGACAATAGGCAAAATTCATTTTTACTGTAAGTAAAATCGTCGGGGTGGCCTAAAGTCGGTATCAGCCAGACAACGAGGGAATTTTTTGCGTCTGAGATGGAGCGTCACACCTACCATCAGCTCCTTTACCGCACAGATCCCCATGCTACTCATACACTGAGTTGGCGAGGGCCGGTATTGAACCAGGAACTCTACCGACTGAGCTAAATGTCAAAAAAATGTTTTTAAAAAATTAACAAAAACATCTAAACAATAAACTTGCTTATATTGGCACAAATGCCCTTATAGTCTGAGGTTTGTTGGATTTTACGGCATGTCAACCTTTGTTGGGTTATTTTATGCTAAAGATGTTTTGTTCTGTTTTTGCTTGATGGATATTCAAATATTGTTTTTTTAAACACGCTTTTCTATTTAACCCACAGATGAGACCCTAATATATATCGCCACTCCGTGCCAGGGTTGACCTGGGAGTAATGACGATGAAGAGCTACACCACATTTCCCAAAGCTCCAAAATTGGAACTTCACAATTCGATGCAGTTTAACGCCATATCCAAGGCACCAAGACCCTCAAGCACCGCTTTCTAGCACCCATATGATAAAAAGGGTTGGGGTTGCCATTAGGGCAATAGCGTTGGGACAATCATATAAATGCTAGGTCTTGATGTAACCAGCCGATTGATCGGTTGGGGGCCTCTCCGACTGCCAGTCTTAGCCTAAGTATGCAGGGACGTTTCTTCCTTTAAGTCCTAAGCTGATCACGTGACCTATTTTAGTGCTACCTAGGGTACAATGACCGAAATATTCGGTACTTCTATTTCACAATAAAGATTTTTATTTATTTAATCCAAATATTACTAAAGATTTTTTTAAGTATAGCTGCAATTCTACTTACGGGACTTCAATTCCCTGTTGGGCTAAACCGGGGCCTGTATACATCAGTAATCACACCATGTCAAATAAATATGACCCTCCGGTAAGGCCCGCTACCCTTCTGGAAATCAATACCCACTATGCTTATGTACGTCAACCATCTGGCATCGAAACTACTGTCAAATGGGCCAGATATATAGCTATCAAATCTGGCCAACTAAGAAGATACTCATACCAATGACAGTACTGAAAACCGTCCTCCCATCCACGACGAAAGTCCAACCAAGGAAAACGAAAGAATTCTGCTTCCAGAAACAATATTTAATAAATGAATAGAATTCATTTAAAATTATAGTCCATTTCTAACCTTAATATTTATATTTTCAGATTAGTAAAAGAATATTTAATAATATGTTTACATTCAGTTATAAAACAATAGGTACCACCAAAATAGGTCACGTGATCAATTTAGGCCATATTGAAGGAAGAAACGTAAATATTTTTGAACTTTTTTTTTTTAATCTCGCAAAAAAGAAATAACGAACATAAAGTGTTGTTACAAAGAAAAACAGTTAATTTAAACATCAAATTATCTGATTGGGGGAAAAAACTACCCACCCTTATCTTGAAAAAGAAGTAAAACAGTCCATTTTTTTTACATGGTCAATTCCTTTGATATTTTTTAGCTGAATTCTGTTTTCATGGTTCTTTTACTAAAAAGCTCTCGGATTGGAACTTATAAAAAAATTTCTATGATATAATTATTCAGACTCTTATCTCCATAGAAAAAAAAAATTAAAAATCGTTTTCTGTCGGTTCATTTTTTCATATTTCATAATATAAAATTGGGGGGAGGGGTAGACCCCGTAAAAAAAAATATTTCCCCTAATATATTCTAGGAAAAACCTATTTCAAACATATTTACATCAAATGTTAAGTAAACTAGCAAATATATGCACCCTCCGGGTGCAAGTATTTAAGTTTTAATATAATAAAATATCATATTAAATTAGAAAGGCTAATGAAACTGAATAAGAATACAGATAACAAATTTGGAACAGAGGGGGTATGATTGAAAAATAGAACAACTTTGAAAGTAACTCTTCCATCATTTTCCATTACTCCCGTCTTTCATTGGTAAATTTTCCTAATTTAACTATTTAGTTAAAATAGGAAGTAAAGAATAATATTAGTTATTTTTTCTTGTTAATGGATTTCTTTTAAGATTTATCCGAGATTTTTGCTCATATTCTTAAGATAAAACCAAACAATTAGAAATCAATAATACTAAGCATATATTTATTAAAATCAAATTTTTAAGATCAATATGCAAATTAGCCTTCCCATTCACACTATAATCCGCTATTTTGTTGTATATATAAATACAATTGCGTATTCTGTGTATGTAGATATGGTCTACAGTGGCTTCGGCCTCTGGACCATTGATATAATTAACGGCGTCGATCCCAGGGGGCCATCCCCCCAGGCAACACCTGCCCCCTCGATTTAAAGGGGCAGGGCTGGGTTTATTGCCCAGTGCCTGAGGCGCCCCTCTTGAGGGGGAATGCCGACGGGATCGACGCAATTTTTCACCTGCCACCCCATGAGTCTCGGCTTGTGGGTGGTCCCACATAAATAGGGCCTTTGTGCCTTACCCGTACAAGTGGGGTACGTGGAAAATATCATGTAGATATGGTCAACAGTCTTAATGATGTAAAAGAGTTTTATTAATAATTGAGGTTTAAATAAAAAATAAAATCATGGAGAATGTGATGTAAATAACGAAGGGAATTGTGATTTGTATAGTAATATAGTTTCGGTTACAGACAGACAAACACACAGTCTCCATTATAATAAGAAGATATGGAAATTTGTAAAAATCGGACCATTAATTTATTTTTTTATAGAATTTTGAAAAAGCTTCTCGTCATAATTTATTTTTGGCTAAGTTAAATTTCAGTTGATTTAACGGTGAATTGTTTTTCGTTTGTCATTTCCGTAAGCGGAATTTTATTTTTATGTTTCTTTCTTTGAATGGACAAATAATTTTGATATATTAACCTTCATGCAAGTTTCATTGTGCTAAATATAGGTGTAAGGGGGGGGGGAATTTCACATGGAAAATTGGTGGTACCTACTATAAAACAACATTAATTTAAATCTCAGTTTAAACTAACAGCCCCCCCCCCACACACACACACCTAGTTAAGCAGGAAAAAATTGTAGATATAGAATTATTTTTCTGATGATCAAAAAGAATATTTTATTATATTTCATGTAAATCAGAATAATTTTAAAAATCTGAATTTTTTTTTTTAATTAAGTTTATTTTTTTCGATTTTTTAGTATTTATTTTCTCCAAAATTCGGTCAATTAAAAAAAAAAATGTTCATTCACTTCATATCTCCAGTCTTTTTCTTTTTGATTTATACAAAAATTAGAGTCAGCCTTAAATACCCCATAAATATATTGCACCCCAAAGATTGGAGGTTAAAGTTAACTGACCTGAAAAGTGAAAGTTTTGAAATTAAATAACTAATGCATTATAAAATTCATTCATTGATAAAACAACACTGAAAATTTCATTAAAATCCGAGAATTCTCAGATTTTTTTTTCTATCGGGGTTGACTTTGCTCAAATTTGGGTTTAATGCTTGAATTGGTGGTCCCTAATTATATATATATATATATATATATATATATATATATATATATATATATATATATATATATATATATAGCTCCCTGAAATAGACTATAATGCTAAATCTCTAAGTCTTTTGTTATTTCTTTACTTATATATATATATATATATATATATATACGCACATACACATCCATTGCATGTAACACTCTATTTAGACTTTTACTTAGGCTAGACGATCAATCGGCTGATCACGTCAAGCCCTAGCACCTATATGATTGTCCCAACCCTATTGCCCTTATGGGAAAACTCCTATTCTTTTAGTCATATAGGCGGTGGCCGAGGGTCTTAATATCCTGGGTATGAGGTTAAACTCTCTGATGGTGAAATTCCAGTTATGGAGGAATGTGGAGTATCCCTTCATCACCATTACTCCCAGGTCCACTCTTGACGGAGTGGTAGTACCTATCTATGGGTTAAATAGAAAAACAGGAGTTAAAAAAAATTAGAGTACCCATCAAGAATGAATAAACAAAAAACGTCTTCGGTCTAAAATGACCTAATAAGGGTTGACATGCCGTAAAACCCATATATGTGTGTGTATACGTTAGTTAGATGGTAACTAACACACACACACACACACACATTATATATATATATGCTAGAAGCGGTTACCCGGCATCGCCAGGCTCGAGAGGGGATATTTAATTAAAAAAATTAGTCCCGCAGATCCATTATTACTGAATCGTGAGTTGGATCCTCGCAGGATGCCCCATTAAAATCCCCATGTAAAAAAAAAAAAAAAAAAACAACATTGCATTGATCCAACCAACCTAAAAAAAAGAACGTTTATGTCTACTAGTCAAAATATTGAATGCAAAAAAAAAAAAAAAAAAAAAATCCTTTGTTAATGTTATCAATTAATATTTATTTTAAAAATTATTTTCACATATATAAATCAAATCTCTATCATTTTTGCTCAAAATGCAAGATCTGCTGATAATGAATGTGTACCTATATTTACTTTGTCGTTAATTGTTTTATCTTCGTAGTTTCCTCCAGACATACATTCAACTGCCCTTAGTTCGATACCCGCCTTCGCCAACTCAGCGTATGAGTAGCACAGGGTTCTGTGCGGTAAAGTAAGGAGCTGATGGTAGGTGTGGCGTTCCACATCAGACGCTAAAATAATCTCCTTGGTCTAGCGCTAGTGAAAAGAGGATAGACTCCCTCGCTGCATAGCTGATACCGACTTTAGGCCGCCCCGACGACTTTACATATATATATATATATATATATATATATATACTAGAAATGGCTACCCAGCGTCGCGGGGTGATTTTTAAAAAGTTAGTCTCGCAGATCCATTATTACTTATCACAAGTTAGAACCTCACTGGATGCCCCATGAAATTCCCACGTAAATATATAATACAGTAAGAAATTTTAATTCAATAATTTACAATTTAAAAAAAAACAAACAATATAAATGAGGCGATTCAATCAATCAACATCATATTTCAATTACTTTCTGTTACGATACAAATTTTAATTTTTAAATATCTTCCAAAATATAAATAAAATCTTCATTATTTTTGCTCAAAAACCAAGCCCTGGTGATAGTGAATGTATATATATTTACTTTGTCCTTAATTGTTTTATTTTCGAAGTTTCCTCCGGACACATACACAACTGTCCTTTATATAGATAGATATGTATACATACTCACACAGTATACACATTACAGCAGATTTTTTTTTTTTTTGTGGACTGGACAAGCACTGATATTTTTTCTCTATAATTAAAAAAAAATCGTAAATTAATAAACTTACCTTTCTCTCGGGATTTGGAAAATGAGACCCAAAAAACAAAACTTGTTTCGGTCAGTTGTTGCTGTTAAATTCGATTTTCACTGCACAGGACTTGATTGGATACCCGAAACTTCAAGGTCTTCTTTTACTAAATCAGGCCAAGCTTAGTACCCCAAAAAAATGTCTACTAGAGCCACACGAAACTAAATAATTCAAATTAAATTAAATTAAACCAATAAATGATTTACAGGCGGAAAGTGTAAGACGTTAACTATTTGTAAATAATTTTTCCGTTTGTAAAATTGCAGTTTGAATTCATGCAGCTTTCGCTGTAGGCATTTTTTTTTTTTTTTAGTTCAGCGTTTTCAGTTAGCTGTCTTCTCCTTAGTTAAATTCGACAGTGTTAAAATAAAATAAAATAGAATTAAAAAAGGAAACACTATTTAGTTACTCTGGACACTCCAATCGTTACTAAACAGGCGACTAAAAAGGTTAGAAAAGAGAGTTGAAATGTACGTAGTACGAGAATCAACTTTTTTTGAAAAAGCTAATACGTAAGAGTTAAAATGTTTTATTTTTCATTGAATGATGCACACGGTTTTAACACTTGTCAGTTGGCCCTACCCGAGGCCACCGATATAGCTGGTCTTGCCCTACCCTACTTTGTTTTTTCCATCTTTCTTTCTGTCGTCAGACCGAGATTTTTTGCTGTGTGTATATCCGGGTTCAAATCGATTGTTGACATTTCGGGGGAAAATGGAGTGGGAGAGTTTATAAGTGACTAGAAAAAAAGAAAAAAAAAAAAATAAATAAATAAATAAAACACACACACACGCGTATCGTAAATTACAACTGTGTAATACACAGTTGTAATTTACGTTGTATACAAGAGTTTAATTTCTTTGAATTGGGGGAAATCCCGTTAGTTCGTTGGTTCCGCTATTTAGCAAAGGGATTTACCCACTACGGCTCAGAATGTGAACGCCCGGGGGATAATGGTAGCATGTCTCGTGGATCGCGTCGGAATTGACCAAAACAAATCCTTTTAAATGTATTAAAAATAAACTGCATATGTAATGATATTTTTCTTTTTTTTAATGGTCATTATGTTACTACTTATCGATTTAGACAAAAGTTTGACCTTAAATAATAGATTTAATTAATTTTAATTCGCTTTTAAAACTCGTAGCAAACGATTTTTTGGGCCACCCTAGTATAAATAAAAAGACATAAGACCGAAGGTGTGAATAGAAGAACAAAAAAAAAAAAAAAAAAAAAAAAAAAGATGGCTTCAGGTGGACAAGAAGTACCGAAAATCTGAAAATTGAATGTAAAAAAAAAAAAAATAATTTTTAGAGATTTTTTTTCTTACCCTGTTAAATAATTATCAGTGAAGCAGGTCGGATTTTTATTTATTTATTTATTTTTTATTTATTTATTTTTTTACTCTTTAGTTTTTCTGCATGTTCCGAACAACAAAATAAAATATCTTTTTGAATCCTATTATAATGGAGATTGTGTGTTTTCCTGTCTGTAACCGAAACTATATTACAACTCAAGTCACAATTCCCTTAGTTATTAACATCACATTCTCAATGATTTTATTTTATTTAAACCTCAATTATTAATAAAATTGTTTTACATTATTAATACTGTTAACCATATGTACATACTAACAACATGCAATTATATTTATATATACAACAAAATAGCGGTTTAAAGTGTGAATGGGAAGGTTTATTTGCATATTGATATAAAAAAATCGAATTTAATAAATATGTGCTCAGTGTTATTGATTTCTAATTGTTTGGTTTTATTTTAATGAATATAAGCAAAAATCTCTTCAATGAATCTTAAATGAAATCCATTAACAAGAAAAAATAACTGTCATTTTATTCTTTACTTCCTCTTTTTAACTAAATACTTAGATTAGAAAAAATAACAATGAAAGACGAGAGTGATGGAAGAGTAAGTTTCAGTTGTTCTTTTTTTTTATTATTATTATACTCCCTCTGTTTCAAATCTTTTTTATCTACATTCTTATTTAGTTTCATTAGACTTTCTAATTTAATACAATATCTTAATACATTAAACTTAGATACTTGCACCCGGAGGGTGCATATATTTGCTAGTTGATATAAAAAAGTTAGTCATTTTTCTATACATAGTGTATTTAGTGTTTTTTTTTTTTTTTTTTTTGCTATTGATTTCTAAGAAGAAACTGTTATAAGTCTTAAAATCTCAGGTAGCGTGAGTGTTTTAGTCCGTAATTACTTCACACAAAGCGCCTATTTTGGTCAAATTTTTGGTCGAATTTAATTAAGATGTATTAAAAATTAATTACATATGTAATATTATTTTGTCTTTTTTTATTAGATTAAAATTTAAGTACTTATGCCCGAAGGGTACATATTATTGCTAGTCCAGATAACAAATGTTTTCCTTAATAGGTACAATCTACTTTTTACTGCACAACAATTCTTCGTTAAGCCCCCCACCCCTCACTTTTCAGCATACAAGTCTGGTACGTAAACTTTGACCACTCTACCCTGGATCCCCTACATTCCATCTATTTCATCTCAAAAATGAGACATGATATCATTACACGCCCCCCCCCCCTTCTGAGCCGTTGTGGGCAATTCCCTTTGCTGAATCGCAGAACCGACGGACTAACGGAATTTCACCCAATTCGAAGAAATTAAACATTCACTCACACACACACACATATATATATATAAAACAATTTCAAAACCTACAATTGGACCCTAATATCCAGTCCACATTCCACAAACCACCCATCAACGCTAAGCGACAACAATCTAACTTCCACACTATCCTCACCTCTTACAAGAAACACTTACACAAAACACATCACAAGGGAAACTACAAATGCAACAAACCAAGATGCTTAGTATGTAAGCATATAAATAACAGACTGTCCCTTTACAATACCTCATACACAACACAAGGGAAACTACAAATGCAACAAACCAAGATGCTTAGTATGTAAGCATATAAATAACAGACTGTCCCTTTACAATACCTCATACAGACATCAAAATCCAACCCCAACGTCACCTGTGACAACTTCAACATCATATATTTAATTTTCTGCAACAAATGCAACAACAGTAAATACATAGGAGAAACCCAAACACCTTTCAGGTTCAGATTTAATAACCACAAACTAACCATTCGACAAAAATCACTTTACTCACCAATGCTTTAAAAAAGACCAAACAAACAACGTTCACAAGAACATAACACACACACATACATATATGTATGTATGTATATATATATATATATATATATATATATATATATATTGTAATCATGAAAACACATAGGCAAATATTCTCATTTACTTCCTCTCTATTCCAGCATCCGCATCTTGTTTACTTCCTAAATGGATGAGGCTGACTATTACTGTTTATTATTCTGCCGGATCTAGATCTGAGGGTCCGAGGCACTTCTGGATAGTATTGTGGGGGTAGAAAAACTACCCCCCACAAGATGGACTAGTCTGAAGACTTTAACGGGGAGCTCTCAGTATTGGGGGCGCAGTTTTAGAGAAAGAAAAAAGAATCAACAACTACTACTACTTGGTTTGGTTTGGTTTGGTTTGGCTTAGTTTATTTTACGGCATATCAACTTCGGTGGGTCATTTAATGCCAAGTTTTGGATTCATAGCGGTAGTTTGGTCGGTAAACATGTATATACTACTACTACTATTACTACTACTACTACTACTCGTTAACGTGCACCGGAAATTAAACCTTCTTACTAGAAAAAAAAAACACAAATAAAATAAAAAAACGACCTCCGGGCAGTGTAAAAATTAATTTTTTAAAGATATTGCCCGAGGGTGTGAGAGTTAAAAATTCAACGTCAGAGAATTTGAACCATAAGTAAGTAAAATCATGAAATATATTAAAGGAGTAAAAATATATCATTTTGAAATGGTAACGTAGTTCTGTTCTCCTCAAAGAAAATGTTGCGTGCATCTATTAATTATTAATTTAAAATAACTTTAAATATATATTCAAATAAAACAAACTATATAGAGAAATATAATACCGGGCATTTATTTATTAAAACTTGTTTTTAAAAAAATGAGGACCGTCAAAGTTTACATGTCCACAATTAGAGTGCATTAATTCTATGTTATGACGATTTTGGGTAATGTGACGTAAACAGTGATGTAGTTTCGGTTACAGACAAATAGAGACATAATCTCTATTACTAATAGATATCTACAATATGTGTCAACTTGATTCCCACGACACAAAAGTTAAAGAGCCCTCAAATTGCTTCAATACAAAAATTAAATTAAAGTAAAATAAATTTGTTAAATTAAAAGACAAACATATTTACCAACTTCTCCGCACGAACAAGATGTTTTTTTTGTTGTTTTTTTAATGATATATCAATCTTCATGCGAAAGTTATTCTTATAAAAGAACAATAGTGGCGTGTTGGGATTAAAATAAAATTTTTAAAAATAAAAAATAAATATAACAAATTCCCATGAGCCTTTACACTGGAATAACTCTCCGAACATGTACAGAAAAAGGACCTACTTCCGAGCCCCAAGATAATCTCTCGGCCATTCGAACTTTGGCCTTAACAGGGGCGAGACACGACTACTGGTCAGGAAAGGATTTCCTTACCATGTGGTGGATATGACCCTAAATCCTAAAACTCCCTTTCGTCTTTGTCTCTTCCATTGAATTCTTTTTTAGCGCGACTACCGAATATGATGGGGTTAAAAGCAAACCTTAGGAACACGCACCAGGAATAACCAACTTTAAAGCTAAACATTAAACTTCTTGCTGTCCCATTGGTATTATTTAACCTATAGCTGGGGGGTGAGAGGTTCATACCTTTCCCAAGGGTATTTTAAACTGCAGCTAGTGGTGAAGTTTCAATTCTTGAACTCTGAGAAATGTAGAGTAGCCCTTCATCGCCATTGCTCCTAGGTCGACCCGGAGTGGTAGTACCTGTTAGGGTACCATCTATTGGTTCAATTGAAAAGAAAAAGAGTTTAAACAAAAAAGATTTCAATGCCCATCAAGAATGAATAAAACAAAACGTCTTTGGCATAAAATAACCCAGCAAGGTTTCATATGCCGTAAAATCCAACCAACCAAGCCACGGACATTAGTTTGAAAGTGAATGTAATAGCAAGACTTTTGCTATGAATTATTTACATTTACTTGTCAACAAAAATCCTGGGGGTGGCTTACTTTTAACGCTTTCAAACCACTAAAAAAAGTTATTTGTCGATAAAAACACCTTCAAACCACTAAAAAATATATATATGTTAAAAACGGGTGTAAACTATTTACATTTATTTGTTGAGAAAAGACTTGGGGGGTTGATAAAATATTGCTTTCATATCGCATTAACTTTTCTGGAAAAATGCCTTCAAACAGCTAGCACGGGTCGGATTTTCAGCAGGCATCGCTTAGCGTTACTGTTCTTTTTCCCTTTCTTTCTTTCTTTCCTTCCTTTTTATTTTTATCCCCCCCCTCTCTCTCTCTCTCTCTCTCTCTCTCTCTCTCTCTCTCTCTCTCTCTCTCTCTTAACAAGGGATGGGTATACAGACCGTAGTGTTTTTGGGCATTATGACCGGTTGGGCAGGTGCCCAATTTCTGTCATTGTGAATACCACGATTCAACAACAATCACTTGTTTTGACAAAGACAGACAGATAGACAGACATGTTGTCAGAGTAAGAGAGAGAGAGAAAGAGAGAGAGAGAGAGAGAGAGAGAGAGAGAGAGAGAGAGAGAGGGGGAGGGAGGGAGAGAGAGTTTAATGTCAAAACACGCCTAAAGAAGATGACCTGTAAATTACGTGCAGTGGAAGGTATCATTGATGGCGGTTACCAAACAATAGTTCGATACAGAATGATTATTAATGATTGAATCATTTTAACGGCATGCCAACCCATCTGGGGTTATTTTATGCCCTGAGGTTAGGGAATCATGTACATTGTGAGTCTCACCCTGTCGGCTGGGGCAAAAGAATACACCTCATTTTTTTTTTATTTAACAAATAGAATGGATTTTAACAGGTACTGCCACTCAGGGTCAAAGTGGATCTGGGAGTAATGGCGATGAAGGGGTATTCCATACTCCCCAGTTCCAAAATTAGACGCAATTTACCGTCATACCCAGGTTACTAAGACCCTCAGCCACTGCCTTCTAGCACATATATGATAATTAGAGTTGTAAGCTTGCCATAAGGGCAATAAGTTTGGGGCAATCATGTAGGTGCTGGAATGGTCCATTATTTAGCTGAGGTGATGATATTCATAAGAAATAAGAATTCGGCAGATAAGTAACAACAGATAATCAGGATTTACATTTTTGCATTTCATCTTGGATTATTTGGACGGTCTCATTTTTAACCCGAGGGAGATGATAACGGTCGTACAATTAAGGAACACGAGTATTGATATATATACTGTTTTTATTGTTTGTTTTTTATTTACTTTTTTTGTTTTGGAAAATAAATGTTATTTTTGTCGTTTTGTTGGTTCTTTTACAGAGTTGTCAAAGAATCATGGGGAAGTGATTTCCATGGCTGAGTGGTTAATGTTCCGGGCTGTGACACTATAGTAACCTAGTTCAAACTCCAGTCACTTTATTACATTATAACATGTAAAGAAGTTATATATAGGTTGGAAGGCTTAAAGTAACCTTCCAGCGTGGGTACATTAGTGTACATAAAACATTCCGACAAAGTTGTAGAATAATAACAATATCTATTCCTTAAACGACGGAGATACATTTAAGACAGGGATACATATACAAATTACAAGGTACAAGATAGGTATACAAAACAGATACATAGACGTATTAAAAAGAAAAATGGGTGTAAAGAAAGTAAGAATTCGTCCTACAGAAGGGATGGAGAGTCCTGAAGGAATGTCACTTACTTAGAGCATGCTGGGGGCAAAGGCCCCCACATACAGGTAGAGACAAGAGTCTAACACATGTGTCGTGTTTGACTGTCCCGAAGAAAAGAGAACTCAAAATTCGCGGTTTTCTGACTAAATACCATGACCCCCTAGCGACAGAAAACCCGCAGCAAGGGGAAGATAACTCTTCCAGACCAAACAGGGGCAAACAATCGCTACAACATTCATTTTTGGAATAATACCCGTTGGGAAAGGTTAAATAGAAAGACTACTGTTCTTCCATAAGGATGGCAACACATATAGGTTAATATGCTATTAAAAAACAAGCAAACACCCCCCTTTCTCTCTCTCCTCTCTCTCTCTCTCTCTATCTATCTATCTCAGGGCTGTAGAATACACCAACTGCACCTGTAAAAGGGTAAGACTCCCTCAATGGAGCCACCTATTGGCTGTGGGTGGTGACCCATGATGCGGGATGATGGGATCCTAGTGGCTGAGCTGTCCGTTACTTGCAACATTCCGCTTTGGCCGTTACTTAGGCTAGATGGGTATTCAAAGAGGCCCACTCCGATCAATCAGCTGGTCACATCAAGCCTTAGCACCTATATGATTGTCCCAAGCCTATTGCACTTATGGCAAATACCTCCTATAAATGCTAGAAGGTTATACATGAGGATCTTAGTGTTCTCTTAGATCTTAGAGTTATCTTCCCTTGATGTCTTTCGTTCGTTGCCGAGAGGGGGCGTTAGTGTTCTGGATATGACGTTAAACTGTATCAAATGGTAAAGTTCTATTGGGTTAGTAAACAAAGTCCAAGTGAACGTAAGTCCAAAACGAGTTATCTCCCCTTTATTGAGGTCAGTAAGTCTACTGTTGGTTTGAATAACAGCAGCTAACTAAGTACCACTTAAGCAGTGTCCAAGACAGTTGGTATATATAGAAATCAAGAATGACCCATTCATGAATTTGGGTGATTTGGGTGATTCCATTCCTTGAGTTCTGATTGGCTGCTTGACTGCTTGATTTGAATGGACTCTTATAAATATCCTGTCATTCTGCGGTAGACTTTATGACTATTCAGGTTTGTATTTCAGTTACAACCGTTTGTTGCCTTGTCTTCCCAATTCGACGGTAATTGGAACTTTAGTTATTCTTCACCCTTGATGTCTTTCGTTCGTCGTCGAGAGGTGGCGTTAGTATCTGAACACAGGAGGGCAATACGATTTTATACCTCTTTTCACTCAGACCGACGACGTGTAAAGATGGTCTTGAGAGCTGCTACCCTAATCTTAGGCTACCCCCCGACCCCCCTGCTACTAGTAAGTCGTATGCATATTTCCTTTAATAGAACATTTACGGTTGCGCTTCTATGAGAAAATAAGTACCGAAAATCGAAAAATAAAATGTAAAAAAATAGTAAATAATTTATTTTTTGGAGATTTCTTTTTTACTCATTTCGATAATTATTTAATTGGCTATTATTTTATAAAGTAAAAAATTATACATCGATGTTTTTTCTGCTTAAAAAGAAGAGGGGGTACATTTTCAATCGAGTTTTTCTTCAAAACGTATACTTTTTTCGAAAAAATAAGGTTTGCATTAAATAGATATTTATTTCTAGAATCTAAAAATATAACATTTTAAACTTAAAATCCGAACATTTTTATTTTAAATGAATTTTATATATTAATTTTTCATAGCAAAAATACTAAATTAAAGTTTTGAAATAAAATAACTGATGCATTATAAAATTCATTAATTGATAAATCAATACTGAAAATTTCATTAAAATCGGATAATTACCTGATTTTTGGTAATTTGTTTTTTCCATCCCAAATGTTACGTTAAAATTGTAAACAAGCGCCTAAAACCATTGAAAAAAAGCCAAAATGGCGGATCGCGTCGAAATTGACCAAAACAAATAGTTTTAAATCTTTTAAAAATAAACTGCATATGTAATTATATTTTTCTTTTTTTAATGATGGTTATTATGGTACTACTTATCGATTTAGACAAAGTTTAACCTTAAATAAAAGTTTTAACTATTCTTAATTCACTTTTAAAACTCGTAGTATCCGATTTTTTTTGCCAGTCCCTAGTTAAATAGAAAAAAATGAGTTTAAAAAAATTGACTCCCCATCAAGCATCAATAAAACGAAATGTCTTTGGCATAAAATAATCCAACAATGGTTGACATGCCGTAAAATCTGTTAGGGACCCTATTATATTATATGAGTTAAGTGGGCTTTTTCTTAAATTGAGTTTGAGGAAAAAATGTCTTATATAGCGTTATTCACGACACAAAAGCAAAGTTTCATCAAAAGAATAATGGTGTGGCGTTACTTTCGTATTTTGCCTGGAGAGTTGTCTGCCCGTTTAGTTTGCTGGTTCCCACTAGGGGCCGGTTATATTTAAGCGGCTGGTTTGAACGTCTCTTCCTCTCTTTTCCGGTTGTTCGAGACACGACTATGGGTTAGACTCTGGTCTACCCCCCCTCCTCTTGTTGGGGCTTTGCCCCCCCCCCTTACATTACTGTAAGTGATTTATACGGCATGGACTATTCTTAGTCTCATGTCTGTACTTTTATGTTTTTCCCTTCTACTTTTGTATGTATGTTTATGTACACCTATGTATTATGTACCCTGTTTATTCTTGTGCTGTACCATATTAAATGTTTTGTCTATCAACCCTTGTCGGAGTTTCATCTGCAAGTATATATCACTTTAATCTTACAATGGCCATTTTCTAAACTTTTATAACATATGCAATTAAGAAATAATACATCGTATCCAGGAATAAAATTTGTGTCACAGTGTAATTGATACATATTCAACTATAACGTAAACAAATATGGCTATTTTCAGCCGACAATATTTGGGAGAATATGTGCTTAATTGAAGTCAAACCTATTTTTTTTTTAAGTTAATTCATTAATGATTAATTAGGTGGGATTTAACTACTTAAATGTAAGGCTAAACAAATCGAGAAAAATCAATCTCTGTATGTACATTTCAGCCTATTAGGCTTCATCAGCAGAGCTATAGATACGGAGATCACCTCGTGTGTGATTTGAAATCTGTATGTCGGATCGACACGCAAGCCTCTTACCCTTACACCAAACGGACCTCGCAATTTTCATCGCTTTGTTTAGGTAGTAGTAGTACTCATATTCCTCTTAAGAGACTTCGCACGAACTTACGATAACGTAAACAAATATGGCTATATTCAACTATTTGTGTCGTTTATGAAAAAGATTATTTAACGGTCATTATTCAGTCAAACTAACGACTGCTTTTAAATAATTACCTGTGAAACAAATTTGGTTTCAATTTGTTGGTACCACCAAAATACGTCACGTGATCAGTATAAGCCATATTGAAGGAAGAAACGTAAATACTTTTGAACATTTTATTTTTAAATGTCGCAAAAAAGAAATAACGAACATAAAGGGTTGTTACAAAGGAAAACAGTTAATTCAAAGATCAAATTATCCGACTGGGGAAAAAATTACTCACCGTTATCTTCAAAATAAGTAAAACAGCCCGTTTTTTTTCTCAACACGGTCAATTTATTTATTGATATGTTTTCATGTTTTTTTTTACTAAAAATTTTTGGCATCGAAACTTATAAAAATCTTCTGATACAATTATCTTTATAGAAAAAAGTAAAAATCGTTCTTTGTCGGTTCATTTTTTCATATTTCATAAAATTAAGTGGGGTGGGGGATACCTTATAAAAAATAGTTCCTCTAATGTATTTTAGCAAAAAAACTATTTCACACATATGTACATCAAAACGTAAGTAATTATGGAAAATCGGACAATTAATTGATTTTTCAGAGAATTTTTAAAAAAGCCCTTGTTTTTGGCTACGTTAAATTTCAATTGATTTAACGTTGCAAAAAATGTAAACATTGTTTTTCGTTTATAATTTTCATTATTTCCGTAAATTGAAATTTTTTTTAAAAATCACCAGGAGAATTTTGAATGTTTCTTCTTTCGAATGGACAAAAGAATTTTCAAGATAATATTAACCTTTATGCAAGTTTCATTTGTTAAATATAGGGGTACATTTTACAGGGAAAATTGGTGGTACCTAGTAATTTGTGTTAGTTAAAAATTCGACTGATATCACCACAAGCTTTTTATGGTATCAATAAAATTATGTAAAACAAAATATTAACTCTTATAATTATACTAGCTGAAATACCCGTATACTCACTTGGTGGTTTGTTTGTCTTGTTTTTTTTTACTGGTATATCAGCCTTTGCTGGGTTATTCATTCCGAAATCCTTCTTTTTTCCAACCCTATCGGTGGGGATTTAGAATTCACCGACAGCACCTCTACAGAGGGGTAAGAACCCCCCTCTCAATGGGGCTACCTATTGGCCGTGGGTAGCGACCCATGATGCTTAAGGACGGAATCCTGGTGGATGACCAGTCCATATCATGCAACACTCCACTTAGACTCTTATTTAGGCTAGACGGTCGGTCGGAGAGGCCCCCCCTTCGATCAATCAGCTGGTCACGTCAAGCCCTAGCACCTATATGATTGCCCCAACTCTATTGCCCTTATGGAAAGCCTCAACCCTTTATATCATATATGTGCTAGAAGGCGGTGACCGAGGGTCTTCATATCCTGGGAATGGCGTTAAACTCTATCTGATGGTGAAGTTCCAATTCTGGAGGTTTGGGGAATGTTGAGCACCCCTTCATCACCATTGCTCCTTGGTCCACTCTGACCCGGAGTGGTAGTACCTGTTAGGGTCCCATCTATAGGTTAAATAGAAAACTGTGTTTATAAAAAAGAATTGAGTATCCATCAAGAATGAATTTATTTCAAAACTTTATCGTCATTAAATAACCCACTGAGGTTGATATGCCGTAAAACAAACTTAACCAAAACCATTCTTTTTTTTTTTTTTTTTTTTCCTATGCTGGGAGGGACACGTCTCTGATTATATTATCGATATTCCACCTATGCATTGTTGGTTGGCCGGTTGGCCGGTTTGACACCATATCAAGCCGCCTTCGGCTATTCAGGCCGAAATCAGGTCTTTTTTAAAAAAAGTACCCCCAATTTTCCCTGTGAAATTTACCCCCCCCCCACACACACACTCTATATTTAACACAATGAAACTTACATAAAGGTTAATATTATCTTAAAAAGTTTTCTGTCCATTCGAAAAAGAAACATTAAACAAACTCCTAATGATTTTTTTTCAGCTTACGGAAATAATGAAAATTATAAACAAAAGAAAATGTTTACATTTTTGCACCGTTAAATCAATTGAAATTCAACGTAGCCAAAAACAAGTTATAACTAGAGGATTTTTTAAAAATTCTATGAAAAATCAGTTAATGGTCCGATTTTCACAAAAATTTCTATAATTACTTACCATTTATAGGGCCGGGTTAGCTCAGTCGGTAGAACGTTCGGCTAACAACCACAAGGTTCCTAGTTCGATACCGGCTCTTGCCAACTCAGCGTATGAGTAGCACATGGATCTGTGCAGTAAAGTAAGGAGCTGATGGTAGGTTTTTGCGCTCCACCTCAGACGCAAAAACATCTCCTTCGTCTAGTGCTAGTGAAAAGGGAATAGACTCCCTCGCTGATTGGCAGATACCGACTTGAGGCCACCCCGACGACTTACCATTTGATGTAAATATGTCTGAAATAGTTTTTCCTAAAATATATTAGGGGAAATATTTTTACGCAGTCTACACCCACCTATTTTATTTTATGAAATATGAAAAAAATGAACCGACAAAAAACGATTTTTACTCCTTTTCTCTAAAGATAAGAGTCTGAATAATTATATCAGAGGATTTTTATAAATTTCAATGCCAGAGGTTTTTAGTAAAAGAACCATGAATACAGAATTCTGCTAAAGAAATATCAATAAAGAAACTGACCCTGTTGTTAAAAAAAACGGACTGTTTTACTTATTTTTTAAGATAACGGTGAGTAATTTTTGTCCACTCGGATAATTTGATCTTTGGATTAACTGTTTTTCTTTGTTACAACTCTTTATGTCTGTTATTTCTTTTTTGCGACATTTAAAAAGAATAAGTTTTAAAATATTTACCTTTCTTCCTTCAATATGGCCTTAACTGATCACGTGATGTATTTTGGTGGTACCTACTGGGCAGGGTCTGAATAATTATATCAGAAGATTTCTTTGAAAAAAAAAATTTTTCCCAATTCAATTAAAAAAGAAAGTAAAAGTTTGAAAAAGAATAATAAAATGATTTTTTTTTAGCAGCATTCAGTATTCATGGTTCTTTTACTAAAAAGATCCCGTATGGAAACTTATAAAAATCTTATATAATTATTCAGACTCTTATCTTTATAGGGAAAAAAATTGCTTTTTTTATCGCTTCATTTTTTCATATTTCATAAAATAAAATTTACCTCGTAAAAAATATTTCCCCTGATATATTTTTAGAAAAAAAACATTTTCAAACATATCTAAATCAAAAGATAAGTAATTATGGAAATTTTCGTGAAAATTGGACCATTAATTGATTTTTCATAGAATTTTTCTAAAGAGTCTCTAGTCATAACTTGTTTTTGGCTATGTTTTGATTTAACGGAGCAAAAATGTAAACATTGTTTTTCGTTCATTAGGTACCACCAAACCGTTTAGGCCATCTTGAATAAAACGGAAATAGATATTTCCGAACTTTGTTTATAAAAAATCTCGTAAAAAAAAAATCGTACAGGGTTGTTACAAAGAAAAATAGTTAATTCAAAGATCAAATTATCCGATTGGGAAAAATTACATCGTTATCTTAAAAAATAAACAAACCTGCCCATATTACATGCGAAAAGGTAATTTTCAGACCGTAATATAGACAGAAAAGTTACTAATTATTTCCCTTTTACAATTAACCAGTAAAAATATGGAATGAAAACTTGTATATTTTTTCTAAGATAAAAACTGATAAAATAATCTATTATACTTACTTTTTATTTTAATTATTGAAAAAGTTAAATAAAATAAATTTTTTTCACGCTAACACTGTCAGCCTAACAGGAACAAACTTCGGTTACTTAGAAGCGTCTCGTCTCTTTGTAAAACAAATATGTCAGCAATGCTCTTCCATACATTCTAAGGATCACACATTACTATTCAACAATAAAAATTACAAATTCTTTTAAAAATATTAATCGAGCTCGTATCGGACCAATGTTTAGTGCACCTGAATTATAAAATTCATATTTTTAAATATCCGTGAAAAATTCGATTTTTTGACGCAGGAAAAAAAAAATTTAATTTATTTCACGCAGAAAATAAAAATATTTAATCACACAAAAGATTGAAAATCTCTTAAAAATTAATTTCTTAAAAAAAATTTTTTTTTTGACAATTTAATAGAATATAGTACATACCAATTATAAAAGCAAAAAAAAGTTTTCAAATATTAATATTATGACATTTTTTTGCACTTTTTATTTCCGATTTCATTAATTTTTCCTCAAAAAAGTAGACCTTGTACATTCATACAATTTCATTGATATAGTTATTCAGACTCTTATCTTTATAGAAAAAAAGAAAAAAAATTTTTTTGACGCGTCATTTTTTTTATCTCATAAAATAAAATAGGGGGGGGATAGACCTCGTAAAAAATATTTCCCCTAATATATTTTAGAAAAAAACTATTTCAGATGTATTTATATCCAATGGTAAACATTTATGGAAATTTTCGTAAAAATCAGATTATTAATTGATTTTTCATAGAACTTAAAAAATATCCTCTTATCATAACTTGTTTTTAGCTACGTTAAATTTCAGTTGATTTAACAGTGCAAAAATGAAAACATTGTTTTTCAATCATAATTTTCATTATTTCCGTATGCTGAAAATTTTTTTAAAAAATCATCAGGAGTTTATTTTATGTTTTTTCTTTAAAATGGAAAAAAAATTTTCAAGAAAATATTAAATTTTCTGTAAGTTTCATTGTGTTAAATATAGGGGGGGGGGTAAATTTCACAGGGTCAAATTGGTATTCAGCTTACGGAAATAATGAAAATTATGAACGACGTTCATAATTTTCATTATTTCCGTAAGCTGAATTTTTTTAATAAAAATCATGGGGAGTTTTTTAAAAAATGTTTCTTCTTTTGAATGGACAACAAATTTTGAAGATAATATTAACCTTTATTTAATTTATATAGTGTTAAATATAGGGTGGTAAATTTCACAGGGCAAATTGGTGATACCTAAGGTAGTGTAAGCAACCTGATGATGCTTGCGTGTCATAGCTAAGTCAAACTTAGTAAATAATGATATAGAGAAGGGGAAATTACTGTTAATTCACACTTATAGCACCGGTTTCCGCTAGATCATCGAAGTTAAGCAACTATAAACCTGCTCTAATACTTAGATGGGTGACCACGTAATTAATAGCAGGTACTGTTATCAACAATATACAATATATAAGTAGCTTAATAAATAACAAAACAAGTTAGCCTTTTTTTTTTAATTCTTTCAAGGGATCAGGTTATTGAGAAGGGACTAATTTATGTTCGACACCGGCTACTCTCTGATTTTGAGGCGTGAATCTTAAAAAAAGAAAAGAAAAACGTTCAGAATTTTCTTGTATTTTCTGTTTTAAAGAAATAGTTAGTTTATTCTATCTTTCTAGTGAAGTTTATTTTATTTATTTTTGTGACCCGCTTTAAATTGACTGGAATTGTTTTAAAGTATCAGTTTATTGAGAAAGGACTAATTTTTGTACGACACCGGCTACTCTCTCATTATAAGGCGTGAATCTTCAGAAAAAAAACGTTCAGAATTTTCTTTTCTTTTCTTTTTAAACAAATAGTTATTTTTTAAATCTTTCTAGTGAAGTTTATTTATTTATTTTATATATTTTTTACTGACTCGCTTTAAATTGATTGGAATTGTTTTAAATGATTTACCAAAACGACGGAATCCATTGGAAGCGCCGATAATTTATTGAATGTCTCTTTCAACACAATTTACTGCTCAATTTTCCGATCATTTCTGAATTTTAAAATCATTTAAATAAGGTAAGTTGTGAAAGACGAAACGTCTTCTTTTTAATATATTTAATTTAGTCTAATCACAGAACTTTTAAAAAGAGATGGTCCCAAGATTTTTATGGTGACGTCACTAGAAAAATCTCTTTTTTGTTATTATTTGAGTAATATATCAACTACTTAGTGATCTATTTTCATTTTTTTTTAAATCTCTGCTTGGGAAAGGTACGAATCCAACTATTTCTCCTTCCATCTATGTGTAAATAGTAGGGCAGACTGGGCTCTTTAACCTTGGTTAGGCAACCAGTCTAGGAGAAGGAAAACTCTGAATTCAAACCTCTTAAATCTCTGCTTGGGGTGGTCACTACTAGAATAGGTTCAGGTCTACGGCTGAACTTGCACAAAGGTGTCAAAATTAGGGTGACACAGAAAAAACAGAACCCAAATTATTTATTTATTTTCCCCATTAAACTAACCTTAAACCCTAACCCCTAAGCCTAAGTGGGTTCTGTTTTTTCTGGGTCACCCTAATTTTGACACCTTTGTGCAAGTTCAGCCCAGGTCTACTTAGTGATCTATTTCAATTTTTTAAAAAAATTAGTGAGTTAAATCCTGGTTGGGTGCTCCATACATCTGGCCTTGTGCCACAACTTATCAAAATTTAAATAATTATCTAAAGAGACAGGTCGTTTAAAGATGAAATGTGAATTTAAAAGATCTTTTTCTTTTTCTTTTTTTGTAATTATTTGTTTAATATATCAACTAAAAGTACATTTTTCTCATTTTATTTAGTTTTTCTAAGTGATGTACTTTTAAAAAGAGATGGTCCCAAGAGAAAAGTGATGACGTAAATGATGACGTCAGTGGAATGCGCTATTTATTTAGCAACGGAAATTCAGATCTCCCCCCACTGCATCTAAAAAAAAAAAAATTGGAAAGTTTATTTTATTAACTTTTACGAATAAGATTAAATTCACAATACATTTATCTTAAAACGACCTGTCTCTTTAAATAATTATTTACTAAGTTTTGCACAGTTGTGGCACAAGGCCAGATGTATGGAGCACCCAACCAGGATTTAACTCATTAATTTTTTTTTTTTTTTTTAGTTTGAAATAGATCACTAATTAGAACTGAGCCTATTCTAGTCGTGACCACCTCAAGCAGAGATTTAACAGGTTTGAATTCAGAGTTTTCCTTCTCTTAGACTGGTTGCCTAACCAAGGTTAAAGAGCCCAGTCTGTCCTACTATTTACCCATAGCTGGTGACAGAATAGTTGGTTTATTTGTCACATACCCCACTTGTATGGACTGGGCACAAGGCCTCGTTTTAACGTGGGCCCACCCACAAGCCGAAGCTCATGGGTGGAAAAGAACAAAAATTGCGTCAATCCCCTCGGCATTCCCCCACAAGGGGGGTGCCTCAGGTGCTGGGCAATAAACCCAGCCCTGCCCCTTTAAATCAAGGGGGCAGGTATTGCCTGGGGGGACAGCCCCCTGGATCGACGCTATTAATTCAAACACACCGATCCAGTGGCCGAAGCTCACTGGACCCCCGAAGGACGGGCTGGTGGTGTTGGCAGAATAGTTGGATTCATACCTTTCCCAAGGGTATTAGTGCTATGTGAAATGTGGCTTCGTTCAGGAATTAAACTCGGGTTGACAAATCCATTTCCTATGACTCTAACCAGTATACCACTGCACTTCCCTATCTAATAAATGGTTTGCTCTTCAACCATTACACCATGCAAGACAGTGAGGGAGACTATCTCCTTTTCACTAGTGCTAGACCAAGGAGATTGTTTTTGCATCTGAGGTGGAGCGCTACACCTACCTGATGTATGGGGTACCTAATGTGACTCAAACTCACTCTACTAGTCTAGTTTGCTCACCATTAAATCCCACAATGCACCTGGGTCCTGACTTTAGTTATTTTCTAAGCTTTGTTTAGTCATGGCACAAGGCTGAATGTATTGAGCACTCTGTATCTCATACTCACTATAAAGGGTTTACTAGTTTTTTTGTTTTTCTTTGTTTAATGGCATATCAATCTTTGTGGGTTATTTAATGCCAAAGCCATCTTTATAGAAGAACTGGAGTGGTACTACATAACCAATACCTGCAGAGTTTATATCTTTGTGGGTTATTTAATGCCAAAGCCATCTTTATAGAAGAACTGGAGTGGTACTACATAACCAATACCTGCAGAGTTTATATCTTTTCCAAGGGCATTAGTCCAAAAGGGACACATTACATAATGGTTAGTCGTAGAATTCAAACCTGTCAAACTCCGCTTAAGAAATTGACCTTGTGTCACATCCTACTCCTGCACAGTGGTTGGTAATATGTATATAGCAAGCCTATTCATCAGGTAGGAAATGAAGGTTCCCGAGTTCAACAAGAAATACCTGAAAAAGGACGGAGGGCAAATTGACCAAAATGTTGTACAGATGTTTGAATTCAAACCTGTTAAGCTCTGCTTAAGAAATTGACCTTGTGTCGCATCCTGCTCGTGCAGAGGGGTTAGTATATATATATATATATATATATATATATTAGTCTGAAAGTGAACATAATAGAGCAGCTGGAGTTTTATTTAAATGAATCCCTGGGAAATTTGATGGGTCCCAACTAAAGTTTCTTAATAAATTACAAAGTTTTTACCTACGAACAACTAAAGCCATGCAAGCCCTACTTTGTAGCCCATACAGTGTGATTTGTTTCCAAGAAAATATTGAAATGTATTTACAGCTAACTTGAAATAATGAGGGAAGAAAAAAGAAAAGGTAATTTATCTCAATCTATTCAAAACTATCCATCTTCATATCTATCTATCTATTAAATACTAAGATTTTCTTTTATTACGATAAATTACGATAAGTAAACAAGAATTACGACAAATTACGATAAATAAACAAGAATTAAGACTAAAAAGAGAACCCCCCCCCTAAAATACATTTAACGCCCTAAGTTGGTTGTTTTCTTTCAAGTAACTCCGATGTGGCGCCGAAACTTGAAGTCGTTATTTTAAAATTCACTGGGCAGCAATTTTGGAGGCAAGGGACCGGGACGCACTTCCTCATAAATTATCAAAAAAAACCCTGGGATGAATGAATACAATTTTACTGCATCCTTTTAGATTTGTATGCGTCAGTCATGCAGGATGTGTACCTATCTGCATCTCTTCATCATGCAAGCAGCCCTTTTGGATGGAATACACTGACTGCACCTCTGCAGAGGGGTAAGACAATGAGGCTACCTGTTGGCTGTTGGTGACAAACCGTGATGCTTAAGGATGGAATCCTGGTGGCTGAGCAGTCTTGCAACACTCTACTTTGGTCCTTACTTAGGTGAGACGGGCAGTCAGAGAGGCCCCTTCCAATCAATCGGCTGGTCATGTCACCTCCCTAACCCTATTGCCCAACCCTTTTTATCCCATATGCGCGAGAAGGTGGTGGGTATGACATTAAACTGATGGTGAGGTTCCAATTCTGGAGCTCTGGGGAATGTGGGGTTATTTCCTATAAGTCTAACATGATCAAAGGGGAACCACTCTTGACTTATAAATTATTTATCTATTTTCCCATTAAACTAACCCTAAACCCTAATCCCGTCTTCATTTTCCTAGTAGATCAATGAATAAATAAATAATTTATCAGTCAAGAGTGGTTCCCCTTTGATCATGTTAGACTTATAGGAAATTACCATATGTGGAATACCCCTTCATCGCCATTACTCCCAGATCCACTCTGACCTGGAATGGTAGTACCTATTAGGGTCCCATCTATGGATTAAATAGAAAAAAATGAGTTTAAAAAAAGGAATTGAGTGTTCTATACTGGACCCGTCAAGGAATAAGGAACATTTGTATTTATAAAAATATAAGATTATATCTTTATTTCCTTGGTTGTGCGCAGACTGAGAGTCGTTAGCAGGGGTTGCACATACATGGAGTCCTCAGCAGGGGTTGCACATACATGGAGTCCTCAGTAGGGGTTGCACATACATGGAGTCCTCAGTAGGGGTTGCACAAACATGGAGTCCTCAGCAGGGGTTCACAAATATGGAGTCCTCAGTAGGGGTTGCACACATAGAGTCCTCAGTAGGGGTTGCACATACATGGAGTCCTCAGCAGGGGTGGCACATACATGGAGTCCTCGGAAGTTCTCTGCAAGCAATCTCGAACATCACCTGCACAGTTTTTCTGTAGACACACCTCCTTATCCACGCAGCCTGTTTTCATTGGTTATGGGCTATGCCTACAGATTTTCTGTGCCCACACAGTGTCAAATGTACACCTGCATTTCTAGGTGCCAAAGGTCAATTCAATGCCATATCCTGTTTTTGTTTCCAGACCCACACTTGACACTCACATACTTCCTGCGTGTAAACCGATTGACCAAGCAATATATTACATTGAGTACCCATTAAGAATGAATAAAACAAAATGTCCTCAGCATAAAATAACCCAACAAAGGTTGACATGCTGTAAAATCAAACCAACTAACAGCCAAAGCCATCCTTCTAGGAAAACAGGTGTAGTACTATTCATCCCATAGCTTGGGGGGGGGCGTGTTCATACCTTTCGAGTATTTAGTCATTATACCATGGGGACTCTCCCCCTCCCCCAATGGTATACTAGTCTAGTTTGTTCCCCATCACATCACACAAGGTGCCTGGTTTGTGACTTTAATTATCTACCAACCTCTGTCTAGGTGTGGCACAAGGCCAGATTTATGGAGCACCCAATCAAAAATTAACTGACTAATAAATGGTTTTCCAATAATGGTTTGCTTTTCAACCATTGCACCATGCAAAACACCCAGATCTATAAAAGTCGTCATCGGGGTGGCCTAAAGTTGGTATCAGCCAGACAGCGAGGAAGTCTATGCCCTTTTCACTAGCTTCACTAGACCAAGGAGATTGTTTCTGAGGTGGTTTGGTTTGGTTTGTTTTACGGCATATCAACCTCGGTGGGTCATTTAATGCCGACAAAGTTTCGAAATAAATTCATCTTAATGCATAATACAATTTTGTTTATAAACTCATGTTTTTCTATTTAACCCATAGATGGGACCCTAACAGGTACTACCACTCCGGGTCAGAGTGGACCAGGGAGCAATGGTGATGAATGGGGTGCTCCATATTCCCCAAATCTCCAAAACTGGAACCTCACCATCAGATAGTTTAACGTCATTCCCAGGACATGTAGACCCTCAGTCACCGCCTTCTAGCACCCATGTGATAAGAAGGATTGGGGCTTGCCATCAGGGCAATAGGGTTGGGGCAATCATATAGGTGCTAGGGCTTGACGTGACCAGCCGATTGATCAGAGGGGGCCTCTCCGACCGCCCGTCTAGCCCAAGATAGGGCCAAAGTGGAGTATTACAAGTCATGAACTGCTCGTCCACCTTGGTTCTATCCTTAAGCATCACAGGTTGTCACCCACGGCCAACAGGTGGCCCCATTGGGGGAGTCTTACCCCTTTGTAGAGGTGCACTTGGTGCATTCTAACGCCCCAGCCGACAGGGCGGGTTTTTGAGGTGGAGCGCCACACCTACCATTAGCCTATTACATTTTTTTTTTTTTTTAGACAAAAAAATTAGTTTTACAGTTAAATTCAGATTAATTCAAATATTTAAGTATTATCTGCAATTATTGGGACTATTGTCCTCATCTTAATTGTTCTGTACAAGGTTTCGGCCGATGGGCCCTCCAGCCTTATCCAGGTATTTCTTGTCGTAATCGGGAGCCATCACGGAACTTTGAACCTAACCCTTTATTCAGTCCTCAGGGGTATCCTGTTCTCATCCCGCTAACCATAGCTGGGGTAGAGGTGTTAAGCTGTGTTAATTATTATTCTATGTTAGGTTCAAAGTTCTGTGATGGCTCCCGATTACGACAAGAAGGTTCCTGAGTCCGACAAGAAATACCTAAAGAAGGCCAGAGGGCACATCGTCTGAAAAAGTATAGATAACAATGAAGATGAGGACAATAGTCCGAATAATGCAGATAATACTAATCATGAAGCCTCATCTAAATAATTCAGAAATAACAAATATTTCAGGTTTTTCTTTTGAGGGGCATCAAATGAAAAAAATGTTTTGTTTTACGACTGTCATTAAATTCAAACTCGTAATGCATAGTGGACATGCACAAACCTGAACCGGATACACAAATTGTTAAATACACAAACATCTTCAAATAGATTTTAAAGGATTTTCAAACATTCGCGCTGAACACACGGTCGGAACTTTAACAACATGGAAACTCACAAACTTAGCCGATCTTTTAAATTTCAATTTCAGCGTTCATCAACGTATTAATATCAAATGTTGATTTTTACCAAACATGAATGGGATGAAAACTTTTTACTACTCTGATGATGGATTTTATCCGAAAATATTAAGTATGTTTAAAAAAAAAAATTAAAAAAAAAAACCAACAAAAGATTTAAATAAATATGTTTTTCCAACATACAACGCATTTTTTCGCTGCCTTCAAAAAAACAAATTATCTTCAAATTTAATGTAGAAGAAGATTATATTACTATTTCTTGTTTGTAAATAATTTTCTCATAAAACTCTTTACGTTAGATAACTTTAAATATATATAAAAAATAAATCACTATATATAAATCAATACTACCAGACATGTATTTATTAAAACTTGTTTTAACAAATAATAATAATGTGGACCATTCAGTGTTGCATACTTAATTTCTGAGTATATATAATACAGTGTTGTTCTTCATTCTATTTATTAATAATTTTGACAATAATTTATTTACTCATAAACTTACACAATTCCTGAGGGTATTGTGACTTAAGCAGTGATGTAGTTTCGGTTACAGACATCAAATCTCTATTATATACAGACCAAATTCTGTTAAGCAATTTACATTAACAAAACGCTTAGAGAGAAAAAGCTCCATTAGTGTTGAGATTTTTTAGATATATATATATATTTACCAACCCCTCCGCATGAGCAGGATGCGACACAAGGTCAATTTCTTAAGCGGAGTTTAACAGGTTTGAATTCAGAGTTTTCCTTCTCCTAGACTGGTTGCCAAACCAAGGTTAAAGAGCCCAGCCTGCCCTACTATTTACCCATAGCTGGAGGGAGAGTAGGATTCATACCTTTCCCAAGGGTATTAGTGCTAAGTGAAATGCAATTACCACGTCCAGGATTTGAACTCGGGATTTTTTGAACGACGGAACATAGGATTATATCACTGGGCCTTTGACACTACGTAGGATTCAATAACGAAGGACTTATTCACTTACCAAAGGATTCTATAACTCGGGACTTACTTACTTTAAGTTCTTTTACAACTGACCAACGATGGCAGTCAGAAACTTAACAATAAGAGCCACACAAGGATACTGCATGTTGTCTTGAACAAATCTTGGATGCAGCACCCCATAAAAAAAGCAGCTGTATGGCCACTTGCCCCCTATCAGCGATGAAAGACAAAAACCGGAAACCGTAAATATAATGCAAAATTTATGTATTGTTGACCAATACGGAAATTTAAGAAAGAATAAATTTAAAAAAAAAATGCTAAGAAAAGTTAAATTGGGGCTCTTTGCTGAAATGCGTCCCAGCCTTAAAAAAACACTGAGCTCAAAAGTCCCTAGCTGAAGCGGTGCCTGCTGATAAAACAACCAATGCTTAAAGCGTTTTTCCTGAAAACTTAATGCAATATTTTAACCACCTCCCACCCCAAACTTTTTTCGACAAGTAAATGTAAATATTTTAACCCTGGAAGGGTTCAAATATTTTTTTCTTTTTGTGGGGGGTGGGGGGTCTAAATATTTATATTTACTTGTCGATACAAAAATATAGCTTACTTTTAACGCCTTCAAACCACTTGATAAAATTGCCTTCAATCCACTAAAAAATATCTTGAAATATTTACATTTACTTGTTGTAAAAAAGACTAGAATGGGGGGGGGCGTGTAGCATATTGCATTAACTTTTTGGGAAAAACACTTTAAGCGCTGCTTGATTTTTCAGCAGGCACTGCTTCAGCTAGGGACTTTTTTTTCTTTATTTTTAGCTGGCACCGCTTAGCGTTTTTTAATGCAGGAGGCCGGGGCGTATTTCTGCGAAGAGCCCCATTAAATGTCTTTCAACGTAGAAAAAGATTAAAGGAATGTTGGAGAGATGTGTAGATGCGTCTAGGCTGAACAAGACACTCAGAAGAAACTGAAGAAATCTATCATGTGACTCATCTTGATGTTTTTTGTTATAGCAAAAGAAATCCTGATCAAGTAATTTCAAATCGATTCCAGACAATTTCCCCCCAAGAAAATTCCACCCTGTTGGCTGTGTCGGTAGAATACACTGATTGCACCTCTGCAGAGTGGTAAAATCCCACCAATGGTGAATGTCTTTAGAGAGACGTGTAGATGCATCTTGGTCAAACAAGATACTCAGAGGAAACTGAAGAAATCTAAAACTAAGTGCCAAAATCTGATGACGTAATTGGATTTGAATTTGGTGGTTCAAAGAATAAGTCAAAATTCATAACCTTGGATTGACACAGATGGGGTTGGGGGGGGGGAAGGTGGCTTTTTGAAGGAGTGTCTTATGTATGTAGGTAGTTATTGAAGTCAGTTAGCCTACTATTGGTTTTAATAACAGCAGCTAAGTAGAACTCAAGCAGTGTCCAATACAGTTGGTATAAATAGGAATCAAGAATGATCCATCAATGAATCTGGGTGATTTGGGTGATTCCATTCCTTGAGTTCTGATTGGCTGCTTGACTGCTTGATTTGAATGACATTGTGGAGTCTTATATATACTTTGTCATTTTGCAGTGGACTTGTAGCATTCGGGTTTGTATTTCAGTTACAACCATTTGTTGCCTTGTCTTCCAGTTCGACGGTAATTGGAACTTTAATTATTCTTCAGTAGTTAGTTTGTGGGCCTGTTAATATTAGAGGATATGTGTGTGGGGAAAATGGGCGTTGCATTTGATGAAGGCAGAATGTTATTAGCAAAAAAAAAACAACAGTTATTGTCTTTTCTTTCATTTTTTTAGTAATTTGTAGGTAGTAATTTTGACCTAGTTCATAGGCCAGTCAATATTAGAGGATATGTGTGTGTGTGTGGGGGGGAAGAGGGGTTGCCTTTGAAGAAGGCAGAACGCTGTTAGAAAAAAAAAGTTTATTTTGTTTTTTCTTCCAATTTGTGCAATGTTTTATCTTCCGTTCTCTGATTTGATTCTTTTTTTTGTTTTCAGTTTGGACTTAGACGTTACAATGGATGAAACGAATGAACCCGGATCTTTGCACTGCAATATCTGCGGATTGATGGCCACATGCAACGACAGCCTCGAGTTGCACTTGAAAACGCACTTCGGCGACAAACCTTTTCAGTGCAGCATATGCGACGCAAAATTCACAAGGAAATCGACTCTCAAAATCCACATCCGCATCCACACGGGTGAAAAGCTCGACACTTGCGAGGTTTGTGGAGCAGAATTCTCCTTTCGTTCGCATCTCAAACAGCACATGCGAATGCACACTGGTGAAAAGCCCTTCCCTTGTAAATACTGCGACGCAAGATTTTCTCAGAGTTCAGCTCGGACCCAACACATGCGAACGCACACCGGAGAGAGACCCTATCACTGCTCGATTTGTGGAGCAAACTTTTCCCGCAGTTACATTCTCAAAGAACACCGAAAAAAGCACACTGGTGAGAAACATTTTCCTTGCGAGACGTGCGGCGTTGAACTTGCTCAGAGTTCAAACCTCAAAAAACATATGTTAATGCACCTTGGGGAAAAGCCGTTCCACTGTGAGGTTTGCGGAGAGAACTTTTCTCAGAATTCACATCTCAGACGGCATGTACGAACACACACTGGAGAGAAACCTTTCCAATGTGAGTTTTGCGGGGCAAAATTTTCTCAGAGTTCAACTCGCTACCAGCACATGAAAATGCACACAGGAAAGAAGCCGTTCCAATGTGAGGTGTGTGAGGCTAGGTTTTCCAGAGGTTCAGTTCTTCGTGAACACATGAGAGTCCACACTGGTGAGAAACCTTTTTCTTGTAAGATTTGCAGTGCCAGTTTTTCGCAGAGATCGGGCTGCTACCAACATATGCGAAAGCACACAGGAGAGAAACCATTCCGTTGCGAGTTTTGTGAGGCGGAATTTGCCCGCGCTTACTCTCTTAAAAGACATCTACTAACCCACGGCACAGACAAATCTTTTTCCTGTGACCTTTGCGGAACAAAATTTTCCAAGAATTTTTATCTCAAAAAACATAATTGTAAATCTAAGGTTAACCAGGAGGAAAAAGTTTCTACCTGAAAACACAGGTGTACATTCAGGGTCACCGCATACTACCTCCACCTCCAACTTGGGGGCCCCAGAAAGCAATTTCTTTGTACAGTGCTCGAGATTAACAGTGTCCCAGGTATAATAGAATATTGGTAGGGGACACAACGTACACCATTTTGGGGTTAGGAACACTCTTTCTGGAAAAGTTGCGTTTTTTTTGTTTTTTAATCAAATATAACCAACTACTAATGAATAAAAAAAATGAAATTAAAAAAAAAAACATTTTTATTTTTTTTTTTGGTTATTTCCTATAAATCTAACATAAACAAAGGGGAACCACTCTTGACTGATAAATTATTTATTTTCCCATTAAACTAACCCTAAACCCTAACCCTAACCCATCTTTTTTCCTAGTAGATCAATAAATAAATAATTTATCAGTCAAGAGTGGTTCCCCTTTTATGTTAGACTTATAGGAAATTATCATTTTTTTCCCTTTAAATCCTTCAAATTAGGTAACAGTAAAATTTGTATTTTGTATGAATAAAAGGGATGTTGTCCTGAAAATGAGACGAGACTAAACTTCATCTATTTCTCTGAATGTTTGAGATGAGACTTGATGATGAGCATTATCTGCGTTATTCAGACTATTGTCCTCATCTTCATTGTTATCTGTACAACGTTTCAGCCTAACTCCTTGTGGATAAAGGAGTTAGGTTAAGACAGTTCTAAATGACAGTTATCTGTAGATTGCATGTTCAATCCTGGTCAGGGGCAGCAGTAACATAGAATAATCATTAACACAGCTTAACGCCTCTACCCTAGCTATGGTTAGCGGAATGAGAAGAGGATACCCCCCGTGGACTGAATAAAGGGTTGGGTTCAATGTTCCGTGATGGCTCCTGATTACGACAAGAAGGTTCCCAAGTCTGAAAAGAAGTTTCCTGAGTCCAACAAGAAATACCTGAAGAAGGTTGGAGGGCACATTGGCCAAAACGTTGTAAAGATAACAATAAAGATGAGGACAATAGTTCGAATAACACAGATAATACTAAACTTCATCTGATTGTTGGTTGCTTGGTTTTTATAGCATGTCAACCCTTGTTGGGTTATTTTATGCCAAAGATGTTTTATCACCAAAAGAAGATGAAGATGAAGGTAAGAATTGTTGGTTGGTTGGGTTTTATAGCATGTCAACCCTTGTTGGGTTATTTTATGTCAAAAACGTTTCTTGTTTTATTGTTGGGCATTCTATTTGGATTCATACCTTGTTAATCTGAACATTAGCTACATAAATGAGAGTAACTTCCCCTTGTTTGTTTCACTTTGAGGAAGCCATTTGTTTGGGTTTGCCATTTTCATTTCACTGTAAATCTACACTGAAAATACGAATTTGTTCGAATCAATACAACTGCACATTTTAACACGAAAATATCATAAAATATGTTCTTCATTGTGCTTGCGCATTATTTGAAATGAACTTAATTGTTATTAAGAACACATGATATTTTCGTATAAAATCTAGAGGAGCTATTTCCACCTGCCCCCCCCCCATCTCACAAATCATCTGAGTGAGAGTGACAACACACTGCCGGAGAAGCAAGGACAAACTCATAAGTAACATTCTTTTGTGGAGGCCAACACATGAACATGCTAATGTGGGCCACCCAACAAGGACCTACATTGACCAACTCTGCACGGATACTGGATGTTGTGCAGAGGACCTCCCTGGTGCAATGAATGATAGAGAAGGTTGGCGAGAAATTGACATGGATATCCGTGCTAATTGCACGACATGATGATGACATATAAATCCTACTTTTGTCTTTGCAATAAATAATACAAAAATATAAGTGACAAAAACAAGAAAAAAAGTTGAGCTGGAAATTCAACTGATGCTGGCTTGCTAAAACATAGTGTAAATTAGGGCAGGAGACTAAAACAGTGTAAATTAGGGCAGGAGGCTTGAATGACATGAGATCAGAATTACCAAAATATATTCCATAATTCACAATTTCAATATTACAAATAAAACAAACGTAACTTTTTTTTTTTTTTAATTCCTTTTAATTTTACGTTGGGCATTTAAGCAATGCAAGACCATTTACAATGTTTCATTTTTAAAATTGGGTGAAATGAAATGGGAAATCTGAGATTAAGCAACACCAGATAATCTGTATTGACATTTTTGCATTACATCTTGGATGATTTGGAATGTTTCATTTTTAACCAGAGGGTGTTACAGGATGATAAGGGACGGAAGATTTAGGAGACAAGCGTATTAATATATAGACAAAATTACAGACTTTTATTCCATTTTTATGATTAAGTCTTCATTTTTTAAATGATAAATAGATGAGGAGATGGGTGGGGACTAAGATATATGTAAAGCGATTTTTGCATTGCATCTTGGGTAATTTGGACAGTCTCATTTTTAAACAGAGGGTGTAGCAGGTTAATAATAGACTGAAGATTTAGGAACAACTGTATTGATATATAGATATGTTATAATATATTAATAATTTGAAGGCAATTACAATGCGTATAAAAAAATAAAAACAAAAAGATGTTATTTTTTGTCTTATCGATTTCAAAGTAAACTTTATCTTCAGAGACGAATATCAGAAATGAATGTGCTTAAGTTTTTTTGTGTGGTAAATTAAGAAATTACAGTTATTCGCCCATTTCATTCATAACATAAAGAAGGGGGAAGGGGGGGAAAAGGAGAAAAAGAAGAAGAGGGAAAAGAAGAAGAGGGGAAAAAAGAAAAGTATAACCACTCAAAAAAACTTAAGCACGTTCATTTCTGATATTCGTCTCTGAAGATAAAGTTTTCTTTGAAATCGAGAAGACAAAAATAATATCTTTTTGTTTTTATTTTTTATACGCATTGTAATTGCCTTCAAATCATTAATATATTATAACATACTTAACAATGCTTCAAGCAAATTACCAATTACTTTTATAAATATGGAAATTTAGATAGATAGATAGACAGAGACTGAGATGGGTAGAGACTAAGATAAGTATAAAGCGATTGAGATAACCAGTGTTTGAGATATTGAGATAGCTAGAGACTGAGATGTGAACAGACCGAGATTGATAGAAACACATTTTGTATATTCCTAAATTGTTACGATTTGTGTGGCCATTCTTAATCATAATGGGAACAAGCAAGGTCTTGATACAATTAGATTTATGAGAATAAACACAAATAATGAGAAGAGGAATATAATAAATGAATAGAAAATCCGTCGCATTGGACAGCCGGATTTCTCAACCAAAAAACGACGTTCTCCCAACGTTCTCCTGACCAAATCCTTGTCACCTGCAACAATCTTTTCTAGAAGTTGTTTGCCACAGCTCACTCGCCACAGCTCACTCGCCTCTTCTTCCTTGTCGTATGTCAGTACCCTCATCAGCAAGATTGGAACACAACTATCTCGGGTGTGTTCACGCAGGATTTAAATAACCATTCACTGCCCAGACTAAAATCCCACATCCAGGACAAACATGTAATCTAGTTATTTACATGCGCGCCAATGATGTAGTCTAACGTCTGACGCCCCCCGACTGACGATCAGGAGGATGCAAGTTCAATCTCCCTCATTACCCGCTACTCCCTCCCCCACACACCACACATCTCATTTTACAAGCCAGACATATACATGCACGCTTTGAGCTACCATGTACATGATTTTTCTCACCAGGAACTAGTGAAAATTTAAAGAAGAAAAAAAAGTGGGAGGAAAGCAAGGAAGAAGTGGGAGGAGGAGAGTAAGGAAGAAGAAGTGGGAAGAGGAGAGTGAGGAAGAAGAAGTGGGAGGAGAATGAAGAAGAAAAGATGATAAGGAGTGCGAGTGGATTAAGGAAGGCATTAAATTTGATCCGTATTGAATAGAATTCTATAATGCTTGTCCGTTGATCTGTGTATCTAGAATCCTTGTGTTAGTCATTGTTAAGCACAAGCAACTGAACGTCTTTCCACCAACGCCTTTAAATAGTTAACCAACCACATATTCAAGTGTGTTGATTGGCCAATTCAGTCCATGCAGCCTTGAAGAGTCTATAAATTTAAGTTGTAATCCACAGCACACCTTATATAGCAAAAATATGGGCACCTTATGTGGTGTAATCGTTAGCAAGCTAGATTAGCAGACTATTGTTAGTGAGTTCGATTCTCACTGGGCGCCCTATACTTCTGGCCTTGTGCCACATCTATGCCGAGTTTAGTAAATAACTATATAGCAAAAAACACAGACATTTCCCCAGAGGCATATTCTGAACAAATATTTTTTTTTTTTCTTTTTTTCTTTTTTTTTTTTTTTTTTTCACAAAAAATTGTTTTATTTAATTCTGTTTCCACTTTTTTCCTATTTAAAATTTCAATAATATTTTCTTTGTATTAACAAATTAGTTTTTGGATAAAAATCTTTACTCACACATAAAATAATTTTCTTGAAATTAAAATTATTCAATTTTCTTTTATCTCTTTCAAACATTCAGTAGAAGGAAAATTTCATTGAAAATCAATCTAATAATGTATATAAAGAGTTTTTCTTTTCAGCTATTTCTTAATATCAAGGGAGGTTACTCCTAATTGAAAAATTAGAACCTAAAGGGAGGTTACTCCTAATTGTTTAATTAAAACGTTTGAGCAAAAATGGTCTAAATATTTTTTCGTCGATAGTCTCGCAAATCTGAATCAATTACTACTGAATAGCGAGTTCAATCCTTGGTGGGCGCCTCATGAAACAAAAATACCAATTTTTTCAAAATATTTTCATCAGTTACATGAAAGTTCCATCCACAATAAAAAAAATTAAAAAGAATAAAAGTTACAAAATTGAGACTAAAGAAATTAGGATTAATTAGGAGCCAATTTAATTTAGTGGATAGATATTTCCTAAGCAGGTGCTCTATCCACTAAAGGCAACTACAATATTAAATTTAAATAAATAAATTAGAATTTTTTCTTAAATAGTTATTCATAGGACAATGACAAACTATAAATTAGTAATATTAAACCCCTAAAATGTAATTATAATTATATTTTAACAGATTTTACTCGCTATTATTTATAATTAGAATTAAATTGATAACAATACAGAAATGAGAATTAAGGAATGAATAGACGTGTGAAATGATACATTGTTTTTTTCTTAATTTTTCTCAATTTTTGTGTGAGAAATTGAGAGAGAAATAACATAGCATTCAATCGTTATTATCTAAAAAATATCTTTAATTTAATTAAGGAATTACATCGACTTAGTTAAACATAGGGTAGGATCCTGATGAAATCATTTCAATTTGATTGAAACCATGGCAGACCCTTTATTTTCCCTCTAATAATAATATTAGTATTATTACTGCTCTGTAATTTTAATATATTGAGCACTTTTGGATTATTTACTGATGCCAGTGCAACAGAAAAGTTAAAGCAGCAATTGGATAATATATATATATGTGTAAGAAAGTTTTATAGAAAAAACAACGATATTAAAAATTTTTGCTGACAGAAAACTGTTTCGACATTATGAACATGTCTTTATCAAAGCAATATTGTAAACAGAAAAACGAAATGAATATATCATTTATTACGAGGCACAGAACGCTCTCGATCAGTATCATCATTGCAGATTCATGTTGCTGGACTTGTTACATTTTTAAACTTTCATTTGTAACCGGAACATTTTCCTGAACTTTTTGATATTCATATACATTTTTACTACAAACTCTGAGCTTTTTATGATAAAAATGCTTATAATTTTTAAAAAATAAAATTTATTTTATTTTTAACAATAAATACGTATTTTTTTTAAAATTCCGGTACTGATCGAGAGCGTTCTGTGCCCTGTAATTACTGATATATTCATTTCGTTTTTCCGCTTACAACGTTGCTTTGAAAAAGACATATTCATAATGTCGAAACAGATTTCTGTCAGCAAAAATTTTTAACATCTTGTTGTTTTTTCTATAAAACTTTCTTACATATTGTCGGATTCAATATCCATTTTTACCTTTCATATATATATATATATATATATATATATATATATACTCCTCACCAAATCAGTACATGAGTAGCACAGCATTGATCATTGCAATAAAGTGGGGAGATTTTATTTGCTTTTTATTGTTTTATTTATGAATTTGTTTTATTTTTTAAATTATCTTTTAATAAACGACTAAAAAATAAAGTGTGGATTTTATTTGGTCTTTGCTGGTCTCCACTAATTTTCCATTAGAAAATGATGTGTACTTGATTGATGTACAAAAAAAAAAACATGCATTCATACAGAATCTTTCTCATTATATATATATATATATATATATATACACTGTAGTGTGAGATGGTCACTGTTTCAGCTTTTACTGGAATAGTGTGCCAAAGGCAGTATTAATTGGTAGAGTGCTCAATATAAAATAGAGCTGTTATATAATATAATAAGATAAATATATAAAGGTTTTACATATCTATTTATTGGGTGACAAAGGAACATTCACAACCCTATTGGTTTCATGCGATGCAATCATCAGGTGAAGACATTTGAAACATCTTCACCTGATGATTGCTATTGCATGAAACCAATATGGTTGTGATTGTTCCTTTGTCACCTAATAAATAGATATGTAAAACCTTTATATATTTATCTTATTATATTATATATATATTTGTACTTTTTTAAGTTGGGCGTTATTACGAAGCATCTAAAAATAAATGAATGAACTCGATGTTATGGACTATTGGATTAACTTATTTTTTTATTATTTTTTATCATGAATTTTCGGGTTCGTTAGATACCCTTTATCAAATGAATGTTGCTCCTGTTCAACGGATCTTTTGTCTCTGTTGTTATTGACAGCGCAGCGTCTGTAAAATATTTATAATAACGGAGTATTCCGGTGTCAGCATTCAGCCCCCTCACGTGAGTTTGTAATTTTAGAATCCATTTAGTTTCTACTTATATAATTATATTATTTAAAAAAAAAAAAAATTATATATATATATATATATATATATATATATATATATATGTTAATTTTATTTACCTACTCGATTAATAACAAAATTTGTCAAAAAATCTTTTTTCTTGGCCTGATCTAGGTCAGGTCACCCAAATTTACTCTGTCATTGTACAAATATAGACATTCAGAATATATATATATATATATATATATAGTAATAGTATATGGTTATCATTAACTCACTTAGTGCTATATATGTTTTTGTAGTTTCATTAGTGGAGTGCTCAATATGAGTGATAGAGGTATTTTGCATGTGTGTGTGTGTGTGTGTGTGTGTGTGTATATATATATATATATATATATCTTATTATAATGGAGATTGTGTGTCTGTCTGTAACCGAAAATATATACTATACAAGTCACAATTTCCTTTGTTATTTACATCACATTCTCCATGATTTATTTTTTTATTTAAACCTCAATTATTAATAAAATTGTTTTACATCATTAAGACTGTTGACCGTATCTACATCCTAATAACATGCAATTGTATTTATATATACAACAAAATAGCGTATTACAGTGAGAATGAGAAGTCTAATTTGCATATTGATAGTAAAAATTTGATTTTAATAAATATGTGCTTAGTATTATTGATTTCTAATTGTTTGGTTTTGTCTTAATGAATATGAGCAGAAATCTCAGGGATAAATCTTAAAAGAAATTCATTAACAAGAAAAAATAACTGTAATATTATTCTTTACTTCCTATTTTAACTAAATAGTTAAATTAGGAAAATTTACCAATGAAAGATGGGAGTAATGGAAAATGATGGAAGAGTTAGTTTCAAAGTTGTTCTATTTTTCAATCATGCCCCCTCTGTTCCAAATCTTTTTATTTGCATTTTTATTCAGTTTCATTAGCCTTTCTAATTTAATATGTTATTTTATTATATTAAAACTTAAATACTTGCACCCGGAGGGTGCATATATTTGCTAGTATATATTATATATATATATATATATATATATATATATATATGTATGTATTATACATACACATACACACACACAATACATACCTACTTGAAAGATAACTGATTTTCAAAAACATTTTTTTCACGGCTTGATCTAGGTCATGTGACTCAAATTCCTTTGTTCTCGGGTTTTGATTGATTAACTCTTAACGTCCTATACCGCCTCATTCCACCCAGCTTGAAGTCACATTCATTTTCCCAATCTGATACAAACGATAACCTTTGTTTAAATGTAATATTAAACATATTTAGAAGTCTTTATTTTAAGGAAAATAACAGGTAATTTTAAATGAAAAGGCCATTTTTAGTCATTTTTGATAGATCCTTATAGGAATGGGGGTCTGGATTTCTGGAAAATTCTTAACAGGATGTTAAGAGTTAAACAAGCATTGAGAAAAGGGACGCAAATCAGAAACCAAATAAATTGGAGGAAAAGGATTCATGTAGCATCATCATCGGATACGATGGATAGTAAGTAATAATATAAGTAATAATATATTTATGGTGCAGTCAACTTTGTAAATTGCATCCCCATTCTGGAACTCCTACATTGCTCTGAACTAAGCAAATAAATTTCTATCAGTCATTTACCATTTTAATGTTTTTCTGCTCTGGGCATCAATATGTTGAATCTCCGACATCTGGCAACTGACTTGGTAAACACCCACAAGATTATTAACCATCTTGAAAACAGCAACCTTGAGCACCTTTTTGATTCCCATGTTTCTAACACATGTAGGCATGCCTATAAAGTCAGAAAACAACACAGTTCACATTATTTTCAGGAATATTTTATCACACTCAGAGTTGCTTAAGCAAGGAAGTTGTTTGCTAGTAAACTGAATACTGATACCAAAAATTAGATCTTGTACTTGCACCATTGTTAGAGGAAATAGCATTAAAGATCATCGGCTAAAATGCACTAAAAATCCTCGTTTCACAAAATTTAGTTTTTAGAAAAAGAGGATTTTTAGTGCATTTTCAACTATTAACTCAAGTCATTTTTGACATTCAGTTTCTTACAGTACCTGCTGTTGCTTAAATGGTCACCCATCTAAGTATTGAATAAGCTCATTGCTGCTTAACTTCAGTGATCTAGCAGGTGCTTTCAATGTGACTTAGTCATAAGCTCATATGATTTGAAAATTTCAGCTATCCTTTAAGACTTCCTACACTCAGAAAAAAACACCCAGTGAGAATCAACCTCACTAATAATAACTTGTTCACTTTGTAAAAGACTTCTACTTTGTTGACCACTACTCTTGTAGTCAAACCGTGATTATCTCCCTTGCGACACAAATATATCCTAGCAGATAGGTTGCACATTTTTTTTTTAAACCAAAAATCCTGCCAAAATCCGTCCTATTACCAATTCCATTCGACATAAATGATCGAGGTTGAGTCAAAAAGTAATGCCATTTTCTTTATTTCATGTGAGTTTTTTTTTTTTTTTTTTTATAAAACTCCGACCTCCATTGAGACCATAATGAGGTTTAGAGTAAGAATCCGATGAGTGAGACCCAACTTGCCAATGAACATTGTCCTCCTTCTGCATGACAATTCTTGACCACACACAAGCATCAGGACAAGGGGAAAAAAAATCGCCTCATTTGGGTGGACAACTCTACCGCATCCTCCATACTCACCAGATTTAGTACCTTCAGACTATCATCTCTTCAGTTTCATGGAAGAGGTTTGAGAGGCAAACATTATTCCAGTGACGAAGTGAGGAAGTGGCTCAAAGAACAGTCAACAGAATTTTACGGGGCAGGGATTCATTTGAAGGTCGAATGTTGCTATTGAGAGAAACAATGACTACATGGAGAAGTAGGGATGTGATCCACAGAGGACCAGCTTTATTTTGATGTATGATACATGTACCTGTGTTGGTAATTATACCTGTCCTAACAAAATGGCATTACTTTTTGACTCCTATGTAGAAGTAGGGATGTGATCCACAGAGGACCAGCTTCATTTTGATGTATGATACATGTTCCTGTGTTGGTAATTATACCTGTCCTACACAAAATGACATTACTTTTTGACACCCTATGTGGAGAAGTAGGGATGTGATCCACAGAGGACCAGCTTCATTTTGATGTATGATACATGTTCCTGTGTTGGTAATTATACCTGTCCTACACAAAATGGCATTACTTTTTGACACCTATGTAGAAGTAGGGATGTGATCCACAGAGGACCAGCTTCATTTTGATGTATGATACATGTTGTGTTGGTAATGTCCTACACAAAATGACATTACTTTTTGATACATGTGTATGATACACCTGTGTTGGTAATTATACCTGTCCTACACAAAATGACATTATTTTCAAAGCCTTTTGTATACACAATATATATATCAAAGATCCCTACCGATTCATTGCTATAAACTGACCTGATGTTGCTGACTGTTACACTTTTTTTTAACCAGGCTCATTTACGATTATAGTACTAAGAAACGCAACAATTATTTCTATATGTTTGCATTATGCATCACAGTTTATGGCAAAATGTTTTAGATTTCATATTTGTAAGCAAAGTCTTGAAACAAAAGTGAATATTTGGTAAGTTTGATGTTAGAATAGGTTGTGTAACTCAAAGCTACTTTTAATCAAGGGAGGTTACTCTAACCTACCCACACACAAAAGTGAATACTTTAATTTTAATTTATCATTAAGTTGTAATGATGAATGATTGCAATTATACAAAATGCATTTGAAAGCTTTCAAAACATTTCCTAGAAAGAAAATAGATATATCTAAGATTCCTACAGATTCATTGCTTTAAACTGACCTGACGCTGCTGACTGTTAAACTCTTTTACCAAGACTCATTGAAGATTATAATACTTTATAATACTAAGATACTCAACCCTTATTTTTATCTGTTTGTATTGTGCATCCCCAGTCTATGGCAAAGTTTTCCAGATCTAACATTTGTAAACAAAGTCTTGAAACAAAAGTGAATATTTGATAAATTTCATGTCAGAATAGGCTGTGTAAGTAGCCAGATTATAATGTGACCTATCTGCGGGTCAACCGCAAATACCCACTTTGACAACCACAAATTAGGGGTGCAACCTATCTACAAGTATATACATTAAAATTGAGAGACTATTTTAGTCTGCAATTCTCCAACCTTCTTCAGGTGAATCAAAAATAAAGATTTTCAGTCCGTGATTTTCTCCCTTGCAACACAGACATTATCACATAGTTGAGAGAGTATTGTAGTCCGCAACTCTCCAACCCTCTTCAGGTGAGGCAAAAAAAAAAGAAAAGGGATTTCACACAATAATGTCCAAAGGGAGATAATCACGGACATTATCACATAGTTGAGAAAGTATTGTAATTTGCAACTCTCCAACCCTCTTCAGGTGAGGCAAAAGAAAAGAGAAAAGTAATAATGTCCATGTAATGAACGGTAATCAATTTATTACTTAATAACAAATACAAAAACTGATTCCCACGTTGATGTCTTAGAATAATTTATGGTAATTTTCAAACAAAGAATTTCCAGACAGTTTGGAGGGAGGGAGGGGACCTGGGATTGGGGTGGGGGGAGAGGGGTTATTTGAGCTGTTGAGGGGGGGGGATGCCCATATTTAACAGAAATCGCCAATCTAAATCAAACGAGTTCAGCTAATGTAGACGAGCACCAATTGATTTTTTTTTTTTAGTCTTTCAATAATTCATTGAAATATTAGAAATTGTGGAGGTCAAGAGGGTCTCCCTCCCCCACCTACAGCGATGAGATTGGGGGGGGGGAGGTTTCAGATCTGCTATCAAGTGACCCCCACGCACCTTATTCCAAGGCTGAGATTGGGGGAGGTGGTTTCAGGTGTAAAAACTAGTAGCTCCCCCCGTTGATGACATTGTGTGAGGAGGGATCAAGCGCGCCCCCCGCCCCCCCACTCAGAGACACTGATGAGATTGTGTAAGAAGGTTTTAGGTCTGTTATCAAGAGATTCCACCCCAAACGCCAATAAGATTGTGGTAGGGATTTCACGTTTGATAGCTCGTTGCTGCCCTCTATCAATGACATTGTGTGAGGAGGGATCAGGACTGTTATCAAGCATCCCCCCTCCCTACTGCACACTGATGAGATTGGGGGGGGGGAGAAGGTTTCAGGTCAGCTATCAAATGACCCCCCACCCCCACCTCAACTCTGATGATTGTGGGAGGGGGTTTTTAGTTTTGATATCTAGTTGCTCCCCTCCTGCATCATGGCATTGTGCAAGGAGGGACCAGGACTGCTATCAAGTACCCCCCGCCCCACGCACACAGGAACCAATGCCACTGTGTGAGAAGATTTTAGGTCCTCTATCAAGTGACCCCACCCCACCCCACTCCAATGAGATTGTAGGAGGGGCTTTCAGGCTTGTCCTTACCCCTCCCCATCATTGACATTGTGAGGGGAGGGATCAGGACGGCTCTCAAGTGGGTCCCTGTCATCCTCCACACTGAAGATATTGTGGGAGGAGGTTTTAGTTTTGATAACTAGTTCCCCCCCTCCATCAATGGCATAGTGAGAGGAGGACTGCTATCAGGTGACCCTTTCACTACCACCCCCAACACGGACGAGATTGTGGAAGTAGGTCTCAAGTCAACTATAAAGTGACCCAACCACTCCATCCCATGAGATTGTGGAAGGGGGGTGGGTCAGGTTTGATATCTACTTCTCCCACCCACCCCCATCGTTGACATTGTGGGAGGAGGAATCATAACAGGCTATCAAGTGCCCCACCCCCCAGAATTGTTCCAGGTTTGAGGTCTGCTGTCATGTGACCCAACCCCACCACTCCATTCTAACACTGATTAAATTAAGGGAGGAGGTTTCAGGTTTGATATTTAGGCCCCCAGCCCCCTCTTTCGCTGACATTATGTGAGGAGGGATCAGGACTGCTATCAAGTGGGGCCACTATTCCCGCCCCCACTGATGACATTGTGCATGAGGGAGGGGTTCATGTTAGACCCCCCATGGTGATCTCAGAAGAAGCTGGAAGATCAAGTTATCATTTTTTTCTGTTCCATACTCGGAGCGAGACGGCTTACCCGACACAGTGCGTTTTCATGTGAAGGGAGGGTAGAGGTATCAGGTTTTTGGGACAAATATTTCTATGTCTATCAAATATATTTGGGGAGTGGGGTTGTGTTTATGCAAATCACATGGCATATTCAACACAGGCTTTTATTATTTAACATGACTGTCAAAGGTTATAGCAGATTATTATTGGATGTCCAAGAAAATATTGAGATGACTGTCAATGGGACTGGGAGGATTTCATACGTGCCATTTCCAACCCTAAAAGAACACCAGTGGTACTGCTTGGTTTCGTTTCGTTTCTTTGTTTTAATGGCATATTAACCTTTGAGGGTTATTTAATGCCGAAACCATCCTTGTAGAAGAACAGTAGTGGTACTATTTAATTCATAGTTGGGGAGATTGGGGGGGGGTGCAAGAGTATTAGCCTGAAAGTGAGTGGTAATATCGCAAGGGGAGTCGGAACTGATATACTTATTCAGTTTAGCCATTACGCGACGGGGACTCCCCCCACCCCCCACCCCATTGGTGCTGCAACCAGAATTTGAACTTGGATCGATGATTTTGTTTTCTGATTTACTGCCAATTTGTGCAATTAGATTATTCTGTGTATGAATATGTCCTATTGCAGGGGTCTGGGGGTGGGGTGGGGTGTGTGGAGGGGGGTGTTTCATTTCTTTCATAATGTCTGAAATCCCTTTATCTCAATATCTTTCATTTTGTTTGTTTGTTTGTTCTGAGAAAAATGTTAGAAACAATAAAAAGGGTTGAGGAGAGAGTTGAAGGGGGGGGTGAGGGGCGGGGGGGTGAATGTTGGGCTGACAAGTGTCGACCTCTCGTCAAACCCTTTGATTTTTAGATGACGACAAACATAAGAAAAAAAATGTCGTTCAGAAAAAAAAAAAAAAAAAAAAAAATGTCATTTAGTTGATGCGTATTTAAAAATTTTTTTTTTTTTTGTTTTACCTTAAAAAAAAAAAACCCAAAAAAGTTAAGGTGGGTCTTTCAACTTTTATATTGAAAGAATTCTGAAGCCCAAACTTGGGTTAAATCGAACTTATCAGGCCTAAATTTCACCATCGTATGTCACCCTGCCGAAAGAAAAAAATAATTCCAAAAATCAGGGAATTAACCGAATTTAATGAAATTTTCCGTGTTGATATATTAATAAATAAAAGATATAATGCACCAGTTATTTTATTTAAAAACTTTTATATTTCTTCAGGTCAGTTGACTTTGAACTACACATCTTTGAGATGTAACACAGATTCTCAAAGATACGTGGTTCAAAGTTTATTCATTAATATATCAAAACTGAAAATTTCATTAAATTCAGTTTTCCCCGATTTTGGGGATTTTTTTCTTTTTGGCGGTTTGACATTTCATGATGAAATTTACGTCTGTTAAGTTCGATTTAACCCAAACTTGAAATTAAAAAAAAAAAAAAAAAAAAAAAATAAAATAAAAAAATTAATTATATCAATAATAATAATAATAATAATAATAATAATAATTTCACAATTCCCCCCCCCCCCGCAAAAAAACTATCCACGAATTTCCGTAAAATTTGAAAATTTTGGCTGCGTATAACTGAATGCACAGATGAAGGTGACAGTTTGCTTTTTTGTTTGTTTTTTTTTTGGGGGGGGAGGGGGTCTTTTTCTTTTTGTCTATTAATGGAGATGCGAAGGGAAGGAAGAGAATTACAAGACAAAAGAAGAGGGGGAGAGAGAATCTTCAAAAAACATAGAAGATTGGAGTGTGTGGGGGGGGGGGGAGAGAGCAGATGAGAATTGGGAAGACATTGGAGAGCAAGGAGAAACAGAGAGAGAAAATGGAGTCTTTTTTTTTTTTTAGTAAGTATAGAAGATTTCCTTGCCGAGTTTTGTTACTTTGTCCTTTAAACAAGGGAGATAACTGCTCTTTGCAATGACTGATCATTCCTTGTTTGGGGGGAAACCGAGAAGTCAATGATCCACACAGTCAAGAAAAGAGAATCGGGGGGGGGGGGTCCGGGGGGTCGGGTGGAGAGCACAAATCCATGTCCACATGTAATCGGAGATGAGAGAAAGAGGCAGAGACCAATGAAGTAAAATAAGCAAGCAAGCACATAGGTGTAAGTATATTTTTGGTGGTAAGTAAAGAGGATGTCAGGGAATCGGCTATGATGATCAAATACAATATTTTCTTAGCGGACCCCCCACAGCCTTAGAAAAAAGTCTTAATGGAGGGCTCTTTCTTCTTCTTTTTTTTTTTTCCTTTTTTTTTTTTTTTTTTTTTGAGAAAGTATCGGTGGGGATCTCAAGAGAGAAATAAAAAAAAATAAAATAAAAAATAATAATAAAAAGATTCTCTCTTCCCCTCACTGTTTCCATTAAACTAGTGTCTATTTTATTGCAAAGGAATGGGCAAAAAAAAAAAAATTTACTACATCTGTCCCATAATAGTTGGTACATTTGATATATGAAATTTATATGCAAATGTAACAACTATTTTGGGGCAGAAGTTTGAAAAAAATAAAAATACCTGTCCCATAATTATTGTGACATTTAATGTAAGAGAATCTATATGCAAATGTATCAACTCTTTTGGGATAGAGGTATTATTTTTATTTTTACCCCTGTCCCAAAATAGTTGGTACATTTTGTGTATGAAACTTACATGCAAGTGTAACAACTATTTTGGGACTGAGGTAGTATAATCTTTAAGACATGTTGGAGATTTGAAAAGAAAAAAAAAAAAAAAAAAAAAAGGTCTTTGACTAAAAATTAGAAAAAAAAGAAGCCAAATGTGGCTGTTTTTTGTTGTTTTTTTTTTCTTCATTTCATTAAAGCCCTCACCTGCCACACATTGGAAGATGAGAAACTGGACGACAGGGAGGGATAGTTGCCCTTTGGTCTGTCCTCAAGATTCCTTGATGGAATTTCTTATTTTTGCAAAGCCCAGGAGGAGGAGGAGGAGGAGGGTGGAAGAAGAGTCATTGAGTGTACGCAGACACACCCCTCCAATATACAAAGGTCAGTGGGTCACACAAACTGGAAGTTTTCACGTTGGTTCAAGTTCGTATACATCTTGGGAGGATCTCCAACAAAGTCCGTGATTTTTCGCCAGTCACACGTCTGCGGCCGGAATAAGCCACAGCAACTCCATCCAAGAACATCAATGAGGTTTTTGATGCAGCCACGACTGAAAAGAAATTAAAATTAAAAGTTAGCGTGACAGAAAAAAATAAGATGAAAAATTACCTAAGCGTTATTCGGACTATTGTCCCCATCTTCATTGTTATTTGTACAATGTTTCGGCCGATATACCCTCCGGCCTTCTTCAGGTATTTCTTGTCGGACTCGGGAACCTTCTTTTCGAACTCGGGAACTTTCTTGTCGTATTCGGGAGCCATCACGGAACTTTGAACCTAACCCTTTATTTATTCCACGGGGGTATCCTGTTCTCATTCCGCTAACCATAGCTGGGGTAGGAGTTGTGTTAATTAATTATTTTTCTAACTGCTTTCACTCAGGATTGAACTCGGGAACCAGAGATATCTGTCACTTAGAACTGTCTTTTAACCTAACTGCCTAATCCACTCGGCCATGTGTCCAATTGGATATACTTGAAGAAGGCCGGAGGGTATATCGGCCGAAACGTACAAATAACAATGAAGATGGGGACAATAGTCCGAATAACGCTAATAATACTAATCTTCAAGCCTCATCTCAAACATTCAGAGAAATAGAAAAATTACCTGTCTTTCATTAAAATGGAAGTTACTCCAACTTTTTATAAATGTTTAACTATTAATAATGGAGATTTGGTCTCTATTTATCTGTAACTGAAACTATGTCACTGCTTATGTCACATTACTCAAAATCATCAAAACAGAACAAACTTGTATACACTCAAAATTTGAGCATGCAACCTTAGACGGTCCTCATTGTTTTTTAAAACAAGTTTTAATAAATACATGCCCAGTAGTATATATTTATATATGGTTTGTTTTATTTTAATATACATTTAAAGTTGTCAGAACTAAGTTTCCATTTCAAATTGTTTTATTTCTTTTATCCTTTAATAAATTTTATGATTTTACTTACTTGTGGTACAAACTCTCTGACATTGAATTTTTAACTCCCACCTTTCAGGCAAGACTTTCAAAAATTAATTTGTTGTTTATTTTTTTTTAAGCAATACGTAATTAAAAACAACCTTAATCCCCTAAAACCGTAACCCAATTCGCAAAATGTTAATTCATAGACTGTAGTTAAACTAGTATTATCTGTGTTATTCGGACTATTGTCCCCATCTTCATTGTTATTTGTACAACGTATCGGCCGATATACCCTCCGGCCTTCTTCAGGTATTTCTTCTCGGACTCGGGAACCTTCTTTTCGGACTAGGGAACCTTCTTGTCATATTCGGGAGCCATCACGGAACTTTGAACCTAACCCTTTATTAAGTCCACGGGGGTATCCTGTTCTCATTCCGGCCGGAGGTTATATCGGCCGAAACCTTGTACAAATAACAATGAAGATGGGGACAATAGTCCGAATAACGCAGATAATACTAATCTTCAAGCCTCATCTCAAACATTCAGAGAAATTGTAGTTAAACTGTCATTGGGTACCACCAAAAAACTTTCCATTTTAATTTACCAACCTAAATCAGAAGTCAGCCGACTTAAAAAAAAAAAACTATCTCATCATTGAACGTTTGAATGACTAGAAAATGAATTGTTACATCTAAAATTGGAAGTTACTCAAAAATTGAGATTTTAAAACTATCTATATTTATTTTTCTCTTGATAAAATAACTTTTTACATTACAAACAAATAATAATAATAATATTTAAAATATTAGAATCTTATTTGAAAATTGTTTAATGTTTTGTTGTTTTCATTGACATAGAACAATAAAAAGATATTTGAACATGAAGAAGTGTAAAGTAAAAAAAGGGGTGGACACCATTTACTAATATTCATTTGTTTCAAGATGGCTGGAAACAACAACAACAAAAAGAGCCCACATAGTTGTTGAGGAAGCAAAAAGACACAGGTAAATCCTCCAAGTCCGTGTCGGAGAAAGATTTTTAGGGTTCAACTTGTCATGTGACCAGACAGACATGTGATGTGGGAAAGCCCCGCCTACATTATAAAAAGGGAGACAATTCTCTTTTGTTGTTCAACACAGATATTAATTTCCAACAGCCGGGTCTTGTATTTTCATTTATTTTGTAAGCAAAAAAACCTTTAGGTCTTTGTTAACTCGGTTGTGGTCGCTAAATTAATAAAGACCATATTAAGACAACGCTGAATAAATCTACCATCATACCTTCAAGTGTGAAAGATCTGGCCTCCAACAGACAGGGTTGGCAAGACGACTGCCGCACAGGAGCTAAACGACCCAATATCAAGATTTACAGGGCTGCAGAGCAGCGATGTCATTGTTGTCATGAACCATCAAATGCAGATGGGAATTTCCCTTGCAATGTGTGTGACCGCATCTGCAAGTCCAGAATTGGACTAACTAGTCACAACTATTGAAGACATGGAGTGACGTCATTGTCATCTGCAACGGACTTATAAAAGGATATATAGATAATACTATAGATAATATTTATGTAGAGATAATAATTAATATTAGGATAATATAGAGATTAATAACTACTATAATATATATAGATTGCGAGACACATGGAGCAGAGGAGCCGAGTGGCTCAATATTGAGATTAACAGGCCCTCAAGTCGGCAGCGTCTTCGTCGTCACGAACCACCAAATGCAGATGGGAATTTCTCTAATAATGTGTGTAATCGCATCTGCAAGTCCAGAATTAGACTAACAAGTCACCAGAGGGTTCACAACTGGAGTGATGTCATCGTCATCTGTGACAGACTTCTAAAAGGAAAAATTTAAAAAACCCAACAGATATAAATTCAATGGAAAAGGTTATTTTTTCTATTATACTCACTGAAACGGACTTCTGTACTCGATTTTGCCATTTTCTTGTTTACTGTGGTGAAAATGTTTATATCTGGCCATATTGACACGTTCGTTTGTCGTCATTCCAAGCCACATGATCTGAAAGATTAATATTGAATGGTTAAACAATTTCACAAATGACAATAGGAGTGATTAAAGTCATGGTATTTATATATATATATATATATATATATATATATATATATATATAGTATGAACAAAAAGTAATAAGACAAGCAGGAATATTTCTTATATGTTATTTATTCTCAACTAGTTTCGACCTTAGGTCATCGTCAGGAGAAAATTTCTTATTTGAAGAAATTGTTTATAGATTTTTGAAAGGGAGCATTATGGAAGAACTATAAAAATTAAAGTGTTTTTGAGGGTTTGACATGCTATTAAAATCCGGGTAGACGAGTGTGTTAGTAGTAGCATGTCCATTTGTTCAATGAAGAACCTCTATGAGGTGGGTTGTTTTTTTTATATATGTGAGGGGGGGGAGGGTTCATGGGAGTTGTGTATATGACTATATGTGTATACATATAAATGTATGTGTGTGTTTACATATGGGTGTTTGTGTGTATATATATATATATATTTGTAGGTGGGATACCAGGTAATTTGGTATTAGGATGATTCTAAGCTGGTCCCTTCTTTCAATGGTACGATGTTGAAGAGTTTAGGTCCATTTGAGAGCTCAATGCTTAATTTTTATAAACATTAAGCATCATTTATATTTTATTTAAAAAATATAGTTAATCATTGAATTAAAATTTCTTACTATATCATTATGTGATGTCATTCCCTTTATTAGGACGGAAAAAAAAATTCCCTGACCTCCCACCAGGCCAGATTTTTTTTCTATGGGTCATCCTGCAATGATCGAACTCACTATTCAGTAGTAATAGATCTGCAAACGATTATTAAACCAGGTTTTTTTTCTGCGCTACCTGGACCTCACCGGGTGGCCGCTACTAGTATATATATATATATATATATATATATATATATATAAGTAATTGGTAATTTCTTGAAGCATTGTTAATATTATAATTATGTCTTATCGATAAGACAAAAATAACATCTTTTGGTTTTTATTTTTTTATACGCATTGTAATTGCCTTCAAATTATTAATATATATATATATATATATATATATACACACACACCTACCCCCTCCGCATAATTAGGATGCAACACAATGTCCATTTCTTAAGCAGAATTTAGCAGGTTTGAATAGGGCAATAGGGTTGTGACAATCATATAGATGTTAGGGCTTGATATGACAAGCCGATTGATCAGAGGGAGCCTCTCCAACCAGCCGTCTGGCTAAGTAAGGACCAAAGTGGAGTGAGACATGCCATGGACTACTCAACCACCAGGTTTGGTTTGTTTTTACGGCATATCAACCTCGGTGGGTCATTTAATGCCGACAAAGTTGTGAAATAAATTCATTCTTAATGCATAATAAAATTTTGTTTATCAACTCATGTTTTTCTATTTAACCCATAGATGGGACCCCAACAGGTACTACCACTCCGGGTCAGAGTGGACCAGGGAGCAATGGTGATGAAGGGGTGCTCACATTCCCCAAACTTCCAGAACTGGAACCTCATCATCAGATAGAGTTTAACGTCATTCCCAAAAACATGAAGACCCTCAGTCACCGCCTTCTAGCACCCATATGATAAAAAGTGGTTGGGGCTTGCCATCAGGGCAATAGGGTTGGGAAAATCATATAGGCGATAGGGCTTGACGTGACCAGCCGATTGATCAGAGGAGGCCTCTCCGACTGCCCAAAGTGGAGTATTGCAAGTCATGAACTGCTCATCCACCTGGGTTCTATCCTTAAGCATCACGGGTCGCCAGCCACGGCCAACAGGTGGCCCCATTGGGGGAGTCTTACCCCTCTGCAGAGGTGCAGTCGGTGCATTCTAACACCCTAGCCGACAGGGCGATAAGCCACCAGGATATCGTCCTTAAGCATCATGGGTCGCTACCCACAGAATACAGGTGGTCTCATGGGGAGGGGGGGGTGAGTTACCCTTCTGCAGAGGTGCAGTCGGTGTATTCTACAGCCCCAGCCAACAGGGCAGCTGCAGCAAATAAAGGAGGTGGGCAACTACCACAGAATTATGTGCAAACTCAGAAACTTTTCCTGAAAAAAAAAAAAAAAAAATGGATTATTTGGATTTTTCAGACTGTTGTCATCTTTATTGTTATAAACACGTTTTGGCTGACGTGCTTTTCAGCCTTCTTCAGGTGTTACTTGGTGAACCTTCTAAGTGACAATCATCTCTAAGTTCTAGGTTCAATCCTGGTCAAGAGTGATAATAACATAGAATACTTAACATAACTTAACACTTGTACCTGGTCAGGGTTAACAGAATGAGAACAGTCTATCCCCGTGGATTGAATAAAGGGTTCGGTTTGAAGACCCTTGAAGGCTCCCGATCACACTATGCAGGCTCCCAAGTTCAAAGTGAAGGTTCCTGAGTTTGACAAGAACACCTGAAGAAGGCTGGAGGACACATCATCCGAAATGTTTTGAATATAATAATAAAGAGGAAGACAATAGTCCAAATAATACAAATTATGAAGCTTCATCTAAAAAATAACAAGATACGCCTGAAGAAGGCCAGAAGGCACATTGGCCGAAACATTGTGTAGATAACAATATAGATGAGGACAATAGTCTGAATAATCCAAATAATGAAGCCTCATCTAAAAAATTCAGAGAAATAGTGTAGATAACAATAAAGATGAGGACAATAGTCTGAATAATCCAAATTATCAAGCCTCATCTAAAAAATTCTTTAAATGTTTTGAAGAGGAAATAAGTTGCTGTGAGATACACACCTGGTACAATTGACAGACTAAGACAGGTGTCACCCAAATGCTGTGCCCTAAGGCATTGATGGCTGTCCAACCAACCCAGGGAGACGTTGTGAAAATTTTTAGGATGATACCAGTGATTCCTTCTTCATAAAAATCCCGGACAATTGTGGGCCCAGTCTGAAATGAAAAATAATAAAGTTTATTTTTAAAAGAAATGAATAATAAACTATTTTAAATTTATTCTATAATGTTTACAATTTGGGGTATTTCAACACCTATGTGGGTCATGGGTAATAAAAGCAGCATTTTTTGTTATATTATACACTGAAAAGACATTTTTCTATACACATTTAATAAAGTAAAGATTAAAAATAAGAAAAATAAAAGATATTTTAAATTCTCTCTGTAATAAAAGAATTTTAGATATTTCAACACCTTGTGGCATATAAACCTTCATAGACGATTTAATAATAATAAATAATCATTTTTTACTTTTAATTTTATTTTGATGCTTTGCTCGAATATCAATATTTTCAAATATTTAAACACACAAAGTAATTCTATTTATAATTTTATAGAGAAATCAATTAAGTTTGAGATTTGTTTAACGGCATATCAACCTCTGTGGGTCATTTAAAATCAATTAAAATAAGAAATAAATGTAATCTTTTTATATATGCTATTATTATTTATTTTCATAGTTTTTATAATTTAATATATTTTATGACATTAAAAATTACAAACTTGTCACCAACGACTGTGTGGATTTTTGATAGCGCAAAATGTAACAAGTAAAAAAAAAAATGCTTGACTTTTTCTTTTTTTTTTTTGCTTACAGAGAGCACAACTATGAAGATAGATAATCAGGGTTCCAAGCACAAAAACCAAAAATCCAAGGAAATATTTATGGTTCAATGCACCTGTAATGAAAAAAAGAAAGAAAAAAGAAATTATACATTTGACTATCACAAATAAAAACAAAAACAAAACAAAACAAAACAAAAACATTTTTTAATTTCTAATTTGAAAAGAAAAAAAAAAAAAAAAAAATTGAATTTAAAAAAGAAAGATTTTTTTAATCCTTTTTCAAATCAAAGTAAAAAATTAAAAAATATTATTTGAAAACATTTTTTTTTAATCTAAAAACAAAAATTAAATCAAAAACCTTTTTTTTTAATTCAAAAATCATTTTTATCAAGATTCTAACAAATAATAATCTAATTCTCTTAATTTAAAAATCTAGCCTTCCCGTTCACATTGTAAACCGCTATTTTGTTGTATATATAAATACAATTTCATGTTAATAGTATGTAGATATGGTCAACAGTATTAATAATGTAAAACAATTTTATTAATAATTGAAGTTTAAATAAAAATAAAATCCTGGAGAATGTGACGTAAATAACTAAGGGAATTGTGACTTAAGTTGTGATATAGTTTTGGTTACAGACAGAAAAACACACAATCTCCATTATAATAAGATATGTGATGGATGTTGGCAAATTTTTTTAGTTGTATTGGAAGCATGGAAAACTATAAGTAATAAAAACCAACATTCAAAATGATGAATATCGTGTTTATTTAACCTAATATTTCCCGTAAATATTCTATCAAATCTAAAACTTGTGTCATAGGATTGGAGACGATATCTATCAATCAACCCGGGTCATTTTGAAAATAAAATAAAATTAATTCATTTTGATACCAAGTTCATTATTCTATCTGATTGGAGACCTTATTCCTCAATTAACCCTTGGACTTTCCCAAAAGAAGCGATATATCCGAATTGAGTAAGAAGAAATCCAACTGACTACTCACCAACACAGTTATCAACCCAGGGGCAGTGGTGGTCCATCTTGGCAACACATTTGTTACAAACCGAACAATGTTTGGAGCGAATTGGTCGCTTCACAACACACGTGCTGCAAAACTGATTCATGCTAATTGACTGTAATTCAGCAAATTCTAGAATTGTCTGGAAAAAAAAATTAAAATTAGCAAAGATCTTGATAGTTTACATACCTAGGTAGTAATATCTCATCTACAGAAAATTATGTCACTTTTGAATGGAGTAAATAAACTTACCTGATACTTTTCTTCTTGGGTCACATAAATAATATTATCTTTTTCAGCTAGTATATTAGGTCTGAGACCTGTCAGCTGTTCCTTATAAACATTCATCTTAATTCCACAGAATATTTATAATCTTTCCACAGATTATCTAACGTTGCATTAAAGGAGTTTAGAGATGAGGCATTCAATATTGATGATGGTAGTTTATTCCACGTATTCACCACTCTGTTACTAAAATAATTTTGTCTTGCATTTACTTTACAACATTTTTTTAAAGAGTTTTAATTCATGACCCCTGGTATTGATATTTTGAGCAACATTTAAAAGATCAAGGTTCGTTGATTAAAATCCATGGGTATATTTGTAGACTTAAATCATATCCCCTCTTGTACATCGATAAACCAAACTTGGTAAGTCAATGTTCCTAAGTCTTTCTTCATATAAAAGGGTTTTTTTTAAATCATTCATGGGGTAAATAAACTTACTGCATACCTAGGTAGTAATATCTCATTTACAGAAAATGATGTCAATATATGAATAAGAAGGCATGGAGTGCTATAGAGAGATTATCGATCATGTAGAAATATCTGATTTATACTGGAGGCTGATGAGGTTTATGTCACATTAATAGAAACCTGTTGATCCCTCGTCACTTACCTGATACTTTTCTTCTTGGGTCGCAGAAATAAATCCCGGATCTGAACGCCAACTCTTCCATAAATTAAAGGACATAACAGCAGTAAAAATACCAAACACACAAGGAACGTTGTGCGTTGGAAAATCTGGTGGAAGTTAAGGATTTAGAACAGAAAGGAAATGTCGGAGGCTGTAATAGAATTGGAATGAAGGAGGGGTTTACAAAATAGAGGGAAATGTTATGCAGGGGTACAAAAAGGGGCATGTTGTGGGGAGCACAAAAAGGGGCATTGTAGGGGGGAGCCACAAAAAGGGGAATTGTATGGGGGGGGGGCCAACAAAAAAGGGGAATTGTATGGGGGGGGGCACAAAAAAGGGGAATTGTATGGGGGGGCACAAAAAGGGGAATTGTATGGGGGGTCACAAAAAGGGAATTGTATGGGGGCACAAAAAAGGGGAATTGTATGGGGGGGCACAAAAAGGGGAATTGTATGGGGGGGCACAAAAGGGGAATTGTATGGGGGGCACAAAAAAGGGGAATTGTATGGGGGGTCACAAAAAAGGGGAATTGTATGGGGGGGGCACAAAAAGGGGGGTATGTTATTCTAGGGAATTCAATATTCAAGCAGAATGGAATCTAACGTGGGGATACAATGAGGGAAATGTTAAGGAGGGGCACAAAAATGGAATGTTAAGTGGGGGGGGGGCACACAAGCAAATGGGAATATCTAGGGGTTGGATTCAAGCCAAAGTAATGTTGAGTGACAGGGGGGGGGGCACAAGCAAAAGGGAATGCTGACGAGGGAACATGAAATCACAATTGTATCCTCTGACCAGGTGTTTCCTGTGTATTATCCGAGCATGGGCAATGACCCAACCTGAACTAGATACACAGAAAACATCTGAGGAAGGCCTGAAGATACGGCAGCCAAAAATGACCAAGTTAACGCGTCAATTGTCTCTAGCACGCCCCCCGCGTAAAACAAAACAAAAACAACACTCCCAGCCAGCCGGCTCTGGCGATTTCGTTGCCCTGCTCGATGTCAATACATAGAATTCATTGATGCAAAACAAAGTGCACAATTAGGAGAATTAGCAGAGATATGAGCCCTTAAAAAAAACCTTTTAGTGGCTGAAAATGACCAATTTCGTGAAAATCTAAAGTGTCAATTTTATTTGACTTTCTGATAGATTTCGATGCGTAGATTAACATGGTAAAAGAAAATTGAATTCTGTTGAGACTTGATGGAGATATGGGGCTTCAAAAATCCCCTAAAATGCCCTTTACATATCCTGACTATACGACCACTATAAACAATCCAAAAAATTGAAATGATTCAGATCATCTTTAGAGAAATAATATCCGAACATACAGAGAAATTTAGGTGAATTGAAAAGTTGCATTTCTAGAAATGATAATCCCCGTTTGCTTCTTTTTCACACTTGCTTGAATAAAAGTTGTTTTAAAAAGGATACAAGGCAACAGATAGGTGAACCATGTGGCGTACAACCAAAAGAGTGTGGCCAGGGACACATACTTAGGGACAACCACACTAACATTATTGTCAAAAAATAATCTGAAAAAGAAATTAAGAAAAAAATAATGAATAAACATTACATGTTCTCAGACTGGTTATTGGAGATTATCTCGACCCACTAAAGCGCACTCATTGTTGACACCATCCCCTGTAGCGTAATTATTATGGTCTATGGAGAATTTGGGATTGAAAAGAAAACGGTAATTGTATTTCTGGAGAAAGAGAAGAAAAAAGAAATAAGAATAGAAAGAAGATAAAGTTTGGTATTCAATGTGTACCGGTCAGTGACCCCTGAACTAGATTTTAAAATAAAAATGGAAATCCCAGGTTTTCTGCAGAGGGCGGAAGTGGATGTCTTCTTTTCCCCAACACCCGGGACGACAAACGGAAGGAGAGGAAACTCGCTCTCTCTTTCGCCAGGTCCCAATTGGGATGGATGTGATTTTGGGGGATCTGTTGTAATGTGTCTAGGTTACCAGCAAAGGAATGTGATTTATGTTAGAACAGCTTTACCCCCCACTCTTTTTCTCTCTCTCTGAAATGTGTCAGTTGAATAAAAGTTGTGGAAGACCAGAAATAATGGCTCATTGGTCAAATTACATTCTGACCACGTATATAAAATACAAAACCCAAAATCATTTGTTAGTTGAAAATAATGCAGAAGTCGTCAGGGTGGCCTAGTCAGTATCAGCCAGACAGTGAGGGAGTCTATCCCCTTTTCACAAGACCAATTATTTTAGCGCTTGAGGTGGAGCACCACACCTACCATCAGCTCCCCACTTTACTGCACAGATCCCTGTGCTATTCATATGCTGAGTTGGCGTGTGCCGATATCAAACACGGAACCTTGTAGTTCTTAGCCCAACGCTCTACCGACTGAGCTAAACCAGCCCTACTAATAAATAATAAATATCTAGTATTATCTGAGTTATTCGGATTATTGTCCTCATTTTCATTGTTATCTGTACAATGTTTCGGCCGATGTACTCTTCGGCCTTCTTCAGGTATTTCTTGTCGTACTCAGGAACTTTCTCGTCGTAATCAGTAGCCATCACAGAACTTTGAACCTAACCCTTTATTCAGTCCACAGGGGTATCCTGTTTTCATTCCACTAACCATAGCTGGGGTAGAGGCGTTATGCTGTGTTAATTATTATTCTATGCTACAGCTGCCCTTGGCCAAGATTGAACCAGCAGTAGCATAGAATAATAATTAACACAGCTTAACGCCTCTACCCCAGCTATGGTTAGCGGAATGAAAACAGGATACCCCTGTGGACTGAATAAAGGGTTAGGTTCAAAGTTCCGGGATGGCTCCCAATTACAACAAGAAGATTCCCCGAGTCCGACAAGATGAAGAAGGCCTGGAGCGTACATCAGTCAAAACTTGTACAAATAACAATGAAGATGAGGACAATAGTCCGAATAACTCAGATAATACTAATCATTAAGCCTCATCTCAAATATTCAGAGAAATTAAGTACTAATAATATCTGTTTTGATTATACAATACAGGGTGTCTAGAAAAACATTGACATCATTTAAAATGGGAATATCTAAGTAATTACAAATCCTAAGCAAACAAAATCAAATAGGATTCATGTTGAATAATAAAAGATTTATTTATCAAAATTTAAACAAGATATTCGAAGAGAAATATAATTGATTTTTCAAAGCCTCACAATCTTGTTTGTGTTTGAGAATGTTCTAAGGTAAAAGTATCCAATTGACTGGTATGTTGTGGATAATTCTATTTGGGATCATCAATATCTGTACATCCACAATACATGCTCATGTTGATATAAAATTTATACAAGGATTTTTACAAATCCTGAGAGCTCAATGTATGATAATGTATTAATTATATAGATAGCTATATATATATATATATATATATATATATATACTTTTTACTTGATAGATTTTGGGTTGTTAATCAGAGTGATGTTTTGTTGTTTTTGTTTCAAAATTCGAAGCCCTATAAAGAATGAATTTGCTAAGCAAAACAAAATTAAATAGGCTTCATGTTGAATAATAAAAGATTTTTTATCAAAATTTAAACAAGATTGTGACAGAGAACACGAGGTGAGTGGCGAACATCAAGGCCTGCCCTATTCTCGAAAGAAGTGGGCTAGGCTTTGCCTGACATGTCAGACTATAGAATCTAACCCGCTTCTTCAGAATGCAAACATTGTCACCGAAGTCTAGAAGCTACAGTCCTGGATGTAAGCGCCAGGTGCCCGGATGATATCTATGATGATTCCGGCGGTCGGGTTTGGCTCGAGAATCTCGTGCGTGGGGTGCAGACACCCGGATGTTGAAAGAAAAATTGTATAAGTAGAAGTGGGGTGACGACAGCAGAGTTGCGATTTTTCAGCTGCTGAAGATGTTTGAGTTGGTTGGTTTTGCAACGACGACATTTTGAATTTTTGTGACGGCGACGACATTGTTGACCCCCTCTCTCTCTTCAACAAGTCAAATTTATTTTTCTACTCTATTTTCTTTTCTTTTTCATACTAGATATAGTATTCAGTAGGATGTAGAATTTATAACCGATCATATAAAGCCTCACATTCTTGTTTGTGTTTAAGAATATTCTAATACAGAAAATACCTTTTCATTGCAAGGGAATGTCATCATTACCCCTGGGGAAAAAAAAAATTAAAACCTTATACTTAGTTTTTACACACTTAGTTAAAATTTTAAATCATCTGAGTGAGAATTAGCTATGTAGTGATTATCTCCCCTTGTTTGGTCATGAAGGATTGTCTTTCCTTTTTGCTAGGGTTTGCTGTTAGAGGACGTCGCAACCTAACTATTTAAAGGCAGTCCCACAAAAGTGACTCTTTCTTTGATCTGGGATCTCCAGATATGTACCAAGTTGTATCTTCATCCATTTCGACTGAGGGTGCCTTGTCTCCCCCCTCCCCACTACAGACTTATACATGTGTCTTTACACAGCCTCATTTATACTCTATCTTCTTAGAGGTTTACGCTCACCAGCCTCAGCCTATACACGTAAGTATACGTGCCTTTTTACACCCTATGTCTTCCTAGAGATTAGCCACACCCGTGACCCCAGTTAATAAACAGTAAGTGGCAACCCTTTCATTTAGGATTTTCCTCCAGCAGTTTATCTATTCCCTCTGTGGCCGGAAGAGTTATCTTCCCACTGGGGTTACGTACCGGCCGCCAGGAGGTCTGGTATATAAGCGGCTATTTCAAACTTCTCTTCCTCTTTTCTACCTCTCCTGGTAGGTACCCACATGGGTTAGACAATTGTCATTCCCTTCTTGTTGGGGCTTCGACCCTCAACGCCGGCTACTAGTCACTGCAAGTGATTTATACAGCATGGACTATTCTTAGTCTCATGTCTGTACCTTTATATTATGTGTACTTTTATATTATCTTGTCTGTGACTTTTATGTATGTATGTTTATGTACACTATTCTATTCTATCTTTTATTGTTTATGTATCTTGTTTATTCATGTGCTGTTATCTATATTAAATGTTTTGTCTCACAAACGTGTCGGAGTTTGTTATGTTTCAACTAGTTATGTCTTTGTTATAACTTTGAATCTTACACCTCTTTTAGGATTTTCCTCCATTCCGTTTTCTATTCCTTCTTTTAGGATTGTGTTCAGACAATAAAGTTCATTTTGTTATAAATCTTTTTTGAATTTTTTTTAATATAAACTAGCAAATATATGCACCCTCCGGGTGCAAGTATTTAAGTCTTAATGTAATAGAATATATTAAATTAGAAAGGCTAATGAAACTAAATAAGAATGCAGATAAAATGATTTGAAACAGAGGGGGTATAATCGGAAAATAGAACAACTGAAACTTACTCTTCTATCATTCTCGTCTTTCATTGCTAAATTTCCCTAATTTAATAACTTAGTTAAAATAGGAAGTAAAGAATAAAATCAGAATTATTTCTTCTCGTTAATCGATTTCTTTTAAGATTTATTGAAGAGATTTTTTATCATATTCATTAAGATAAAACCAAACAATTAGAAATCAATAATACTAAGCACATATTTATTAAAATCAAATTTTTAATTTCAATATGCAAATAAGCCTTCCTGTTCACACTGTAAACTGCGATTTTAGTGTTTATATAAATACAATTGCATATTATTCATTTGTAGATATGATTAACAGTATTACTAATGTAAAACAATTTTATTAGAGAGGTTTAAATAAAAATAGTATCATGGAGAATGTGACGTAAATAACAAAGGGAATTGTGACTTGAGTAGTAATATAGTTTCGGTTACAGACAGAAAAGCAAACAATCTCCATTTTAAATATGTAAATTGGTGACTTTTTGAGACCATCTAGCACATTATAAGAAATTGGTGTTAGCTACTCAGTTAACATCACCCTAATTCTTATAGTTATATTATTAAGCTGAGGTAATTTTTTTTTGGGGGGGGCACCCTGTATTTCCCTCTTTATCATTTCATTCATACATTTCGGCAAGGAACATTTGATGAGCGGAAAAAGATTTTAAAAGGAAAAGGTGAGAAAGAAAGAGAAAGAGTAAAAGAAAGAGAAAAAGAAAGAGAGAAAGAGAAGAAAAGAAGAGAGAGAAAAAAAAATAGAGAAAAAGAAAGAAGAGAGAGAGAGAGAGAGAGAGAGAGAGAGAGAGAGAGAGAGAGAGAGAGAGAGAGAGAGAGAGAGAGAGAGAGAGAGAGAGAGAGAGAGAGAAGAAAGAAAAAGAAAGTGAAAGAAAGAAAGAAAGAAAAAGAAAGAAGAGGGAAAAAGAAAAGAGAAAGAAAGAAGAAAGAGAAAGAGAGAAGAAAGAGAGAGAGAGAGAGAGAAAGAAAGAGAGAGAGAGAGAGAGAAGAAAGAAGAGAGAGAGAGAGAGAGAAGAAGAAAAGAAAGAGAGAGAGAAGAAAGAAGAAAGAAAGAAGAAAAAAAAGAAAAAAAGAAAGAAAGAAAGAGGAAAGAGGAAAGAGGAAAGAGAAAAAGAGAAAGAAAAAAGTTTTCAACATTTTTCTTAATCTATTTTAAGTTACCTGATGTTTTTCTTTGCCTCTAGACGGGTAAATGTAAATATAAATAAATTAGCATGAATCCCAGGAGATCACCCACCCCCCAGGCAACACCTGCCCCCATCATCCTAAAGGGGCAGGACAGGAATGCCTAGGGGATTCACCCAATTTTAAAAACACTAACCATAAATGAGCTTTGGTTTGTGTGTGGTTCCCAATTATAATGATTCCTTGGATGTGAGAGTAAATACTTACTCTATTGTGAGTTTTGCGACTCCAGCAGTGAGCAGATAGAGAAGCAACTTGTAGTACCACTTGAGAGAAAGTTCTGGAATGAAACCCAACACAAAAAGAGCAACAAACGGAAAGATGCTCATCACCGTGTTACGTACTGACTGAAAAAGATAAAGAAAAAAAAACAAGATTCATTTAAATGTGTATATTCTAAAATTCATCATTGTGTTACGCACTAACTGGAAAAGAAAGAAAAAACAAGATTCATTTAAATGTGTATATTCTAAAATTCATCATTGCGTTACGCACTAACTGGAAAAAAAAAAAAAAACAAGATTCATTTAAATGTGTATATTCTAAAATTCATCATTGCGTTACGCACTAACTGGAAAAGAAAGAAAAAACAAGATTCATTTAGTATTATCTGCGTTATTTGGACTATTGTCCCCATCTTCATTGTTATTTGTACAATGTTTCGGACGATATGCCAGCGTTCTTCTTCAGGTATTTCTTGTTCAGGAACCTTCTTTTCAAACTCGGGAACTTTCTTGAACGTTGTACAAATAACAATGAAGATGGGGACAATAGTCCGAATAATGGAGATAATACTAATCTTCAAGCCTCATCTCAAACATTCAAGAAATAATATTCATTTAAATGTGTATATTCTAAAATTCATCATTGCGTTACGCACTAACTGGAAAAGAAAGAAAAAACAAGATTCATTTAGTATTATCTGTGTTATTTGGACTATTGTCCCCATCTTCATTGTTATTTGTACAACTTTTCGGGCGATATGCCCTCCGGCCTTCTTCAGGTATTTCTTGTCGACTCGGGAACTTTCTTTTCGAACTCGGGAACTTTCTTGAACGTTGTACAAATAACAATGAAGATGGGGACAATAGTCCAAATAACACAGATAATACTAATCTTCAAGCCTCATCTCAAATATTCAGAGAAATAATATTCATTTAAATGTGTATATTCTAAAATTCATCATTGTGTTACGTACTGACTGGAAAAGAAAGAAAAAAACAATATTCATTTTAAAATATTCCTCTTCTAGCACAGGTGATGCTTTTTCATATTTATTATTATATTTTAGAAAAAAACTATTTCAGATGTATTTACATCCAATGGTAAACATTTATGGAAATTTTTGAAAATCGGAATTAATTGATTTTTCATGGAATTTTTTAAAAAACCTCTTATCGTAACTTGTTTTTAGCTACGTTAAATTTCAGTTGATTTAACAGTGCAAAAATGAAAACATTGTTATTCAATCATAATTTTCATTATTTCCGTAAGCTGAAAAAAAATTTAAAAAATCATTTGTTTGTTTAATGTTTTTTTTTTCAAATGAAAAAAAAATTTTCAAGAAAATATTAATTTTTCTGCAAGTTTCATTGTGTTAAATATAGAGGGGGGGGGGGGGTAAATTTCACAGGGTAAAATTGGTGGGGATGGTGGTACCTACTGAATTCAAACTGTGCTAAAAAAAATTGACCTTGTGTCACATCCTGCTTATGCAGAGGGCTTAGTAAATACAGACTCATACATTATTGCTTGCAAAAAAAAAAAAATAAAAAAAAAGGGGGGGGCATAAAATATCCCAATAACTGTTGACATGCCATAAAACCAACCAACCAACCAACCTACAATGAGTAGCAGAAGGAGGGGGATGAATTTAACACCCACTATTCCTCATGTCAAGAGTTGCTTGGTGACCTCTGACCTCTGTGTGAGGTAAACCCAGGTCACAGTTGTGTTGGGTTGGGTTTCAACTATATCAGATATTCAACTGATCAGATCTAGACAAATTGAAAATCTGATATAGTCAATAAATCTAGAGCAAATCATGCCTCACCCCCCCCCAATCCCCATCCTCCCACTGTTTTATTCACCGGCAGGGAAAGGCTGGAGTGGGGCGGTTCAGCAGTAAAAGGACAATTAGAATTCACTGATGCTACATGTATTCATACGTTGATATTTATGCTTGGTAAAAGGCTCATTCCCAGGACATAAAGACCCCTCAGCCACTGCCTTCTAGCACCCATATGATAAAAATGTTTTGGGGCTTGTCATAAGGGCAATCATATAGGTACTAGGGCTTTACGCTAAATATATCAAGCCCTAGTACCTATATGATCGTCCTTATGACAAGCCCCAAAACATTTTTATCATATGGGTGCTAGAAGGCAGTGGCTGAGGGGTCTTTATGTCCTGGGAATGATATTAAACTCTAACATGGAATTGCCCACAAGTAAGACCATAATCTCATCATCTATCTCTCTCTCTCCGATTATATACACCAGAGTGAAGGAAGGAGTATATAACAAAGGTCTTTAGTAATAATTGGTTGCCAATCAAACAATTAGAGTTGGCCAGTTTTTTCAAATTATGAAACCAAAACCATTTAGGGTCTTGATATTACTAGTGAGTGACCATATGCAAGGAAACATGTTTGAAAAAGACTTTTAGATTTCAATAAAATTAAATTTTATCAACATTTGTATTATTGTAAAAGAATAAATTATACAAAAATATGATAAAAACATTGAAAAATGTGAAATTTGGGGGCAGATAACTAAAATATCTACATTAATTTGCCGACAAAAAACTGACAAAAACACGACTCGGAAAATATCTAAGTTGTGCCGGAAATTCACCTGATGCTGGCTCACTAAAGCATAGCCTAAATTAAGGCAGGATGCCGGGATGACACAAGATCAAAATTACGAAAATATCTTCCATAATTCACAATTTCAATATTACAAAGAAAACAAACATGGAACTTTTCTTTTTTCTTTTCAATTCATTTTAATTTCATGTTGGGCAATTAAGCAATGCAAGACCATTTGGAATGTTTCATTTTTAAAATTGGGTGAAATAAAATGGGGCAAAAAAGATATCTGCGATTAAGCAACGCCAGATAATCTGGATTTACATTTTTGCATTGTATCTTAAACAATTTTAACAGTCTCATTTTAAACCAGAGGGTGTTGCAGGATGAGAACGGATGGAAAAATTAAGAACAAATATTAATATATAGATCCAACAATTTCATGATTGTTTATATAAAATTTACAACACTTCCTTATAAATATTTTTTATTTCCTTATTCGTGTACTGTCATAATAGAAAAGAAATATTTTTTATTTCCTTATTCGTGTACTGTCATAATAGAAAAGAAATATTTTTTATTCCTTATCGTGTACTGTCATAATAGAAAGAAATTTTTTTATTTCCTTATTCGTGTACTGTCATAATAGAAAAGAAATATTTTTTATTTCCTTATTCGTGTACTGTCATAATAGAAAGAAATATTTTTTATTTCCTTATTCGTGTACTGTCATAATAGAAAAGAAATATTTTTTTATTTCCTTATTCGTGTACTGTCATAATAGAAAAGAAATATTTTTTATTTCCTTATTCGTGTACTGTCATAATAGAAAAGAAATATTTTTTATTTCCTTATTCGTGTAGTCATAATAGAAAAGAATTACTATTTAAAAAAATCTGAGTTGGAGAATTTAAGATTAAAGCAAAACTAGCAACTACTTTTTTTTTTTTTTTTTGATATTTTCTTGATTACATTTATTTACAAAAATTTTTTAAAACATTTAACTTTGATAACTGGAACAAAATAGATTTCAGATATGTATTTATTTCTTTATTTTTCTATTTGAAAACATTCCTGTTGTATTTCTTTTTTTTTCTTTCTCCTTTTGTTAACAAATAGATTTCACATTTTGTTTTTGTCACTTTTCTGTTGGCAAATTAATTTAGATATTTTAAACGCCGGCCCCCAGATTTTTATCGGCAAATTAATGTAAATATTTTACAACCCATCTTTTAAGAAAGAGTGAGAGAGTGTTAAATCAACATTATTATACTTTTTACTATTTTTCAATAATTATTAAGTAAACATATCAAATTATCATACTCTGGTGTATTCACAGGTCCTGCTAGTTAGATATCATTTGTCTCACCTCAAAAATTCAGACAATAATGAGATTGAACCCTAAAAAAAAATATATATATATTTCTTATAAACTGAGCCTTTACCTTTTTGGCAGTCAGCGCTTGTAAGCAGTGTTTATGACCAATGCCACGTTCAGCACGGGCATTACGCAACCATCGGATAATAGAACCATTCCTCAAAGACATAGCAATATCCAAGGCTGTTTCTCCCTGGAGGAAAAGAAGAAGGAAAAACAAAATTAAACATTCATATCATTGTAATCAATAATATAAATTAATTGTTTACATGTCCCAATCCTCATCTACCCTCACCTATGAACATTAATGGCCATGTCCCAATCCTCATCTACCCTCACCTATGAACATTAATGGCCATGTCCCAATCCTCATCTACCCTCACCTATGAACATTAATGGCCATGTCCCAATCCTCATCTACCCTACCTATGAATATTAATGGGTATGTCCCAATCCTCATAAATATGGGAGTATTATGCTGACTGAGTAGTCTTATACCACTAACAATGGTTTACCTTTACACCACTGGCTATTATTGTATTTTGTTAATGTTATAAAGATTACATTTCATTTCCAACATTCATTTGGTTATTTCTCATTTAGAAAACCTTTGTTAGGTTACAACTAAAACAAAGATGAATTTCATATTCCAAATTGTCCAAGTTCATTTCTTTTCTACACATTTTTTTTTCGGGGGGGGGGGGGGGGTCATCATCAACTTTTTTTTTTTTCTTCTTTTTTTTTTCAATTTATAAAGGGTTTGAAAAAAGAAGAGCTTGACAAAGTGTGTGTTAGAATCTTACTCTAAACAATTTCTTTGTAGTGAATTGTTGTAAATAATAAGAATATACACTACAAAAAAGATAAGGAGAGAGAGAGAGAGTGTGTGAGGTGGTGAAGAGAGAGACAGAGTTGAAGAAATTGAGAGAGAGGCAAAGAGATGAAGAAATTGAGAGAGAGGCAAAGAGATGAAGGAGAGAGAGAGAGGCAAAAAGATGAAGGAGAGAGAGAGAGGCAAAAAGATGAAGGAGAGAGAGAGAGGCAAAAAGATGAAGGAGAGAGAGGCAAAAGATGAAGGAGAGAGAGAGAGAGAGGGGTGACAAAGAATAAGAGAGAGAGAGGGGGTGACAAAAAAAAAAAAGAGAGAGACAAAGAGGCGAAGAAGAGAGAGAAAAGGTGAAGAAGAAAGAGAGATAAAGAAAGAAAGAAATAGGTGGTGAAGAGTGAGAGTAGACAAAGAAAAGAAGAGAGAGACAGGTGAAGAAGAGAGAAGGAGAGAGAGAGAGATAAAGAAGAGAGAGAAAGAGTGAAGAAGAGTTATATGACATGAAAACAAACAAAACAAAACAAGCCAAATAGAGCTATTAATTACCTTAGCATTTACAGCCTCCATATTGACACCAGCTTCAACTAAGATTTTAATGACCACATGGTTCCCATACTGGCAAGCCCAGTGTAATGGTGAATTCTTCTTATACTTATCTGTGATATTTAAACTGGCACCAAATGTAAGCAGTAAGCGGGCAGGATCGTGGCTGAAAAATATAAAACAGGGGAGCATTTGTTAATGAACATTTTCTAATAGAAAACTCCTTTAGTTTTCTAGTATCTCTCTCCTAACCAAAATACAAAAACAGGGGAGCATTATAGAAGTCGGCTGTTTTTAATACTTGTCAGTAGGCTTAAAAAATGCTTTGAAAAGTTTTTGGGGAAAATTTAGGATTGGTTGAAAAACATTAAATAGGGGATATTCTTAATTGTTTATAAATTTGTTTTTCACCCAGAAACCTGCGTGGAGCCTAAGCGTAAAACACTTGTTTTGTTCATTTGATGTTACATTTCTTAATAACTTAGGTTAATCTGTAAGCGAGATTTTGAATCTGAGTGACATCTCTTTTCTGAGTTATAAGTCGACACGTATATACCAAACCTTAATTTTCATATATAGATACTGTAATATATATAATCCAAAAGTCCAGAGAAGAAATCTTCCTTACGACATAGGGTTTTTTTTTTTAAAACAACTTGTCGCAGTTTGAGAGCTCAATGTGTGCTCTTATTGTTAGAGTCACAGAGCAAATTTATATTTAAATAAATAACAAAAGACTTAGAGATCTTGCATTATAGACTATTTCAGGGAGCTTAGACAGAATGTCTAATTCTCATCAGATGCGAATGATGAATTCTTTATTACTTTTAAGGCATTTGAAAACAGATTTTTTTTTTTTTTTTTTTTCCCTCCCTTCCTTTTAAAATTGTCCTGTCTTGCTCAGCTGTAGAGTAATAAAAGATGTGAATAAAAAGATAGGAATAAAAATAAAAATAATAATAAACAATAATAATAAAACCAAAGATATCTGACCGCTTGTCAGTAATTTGTTAGGGGTTGCTGTTAGATCAATTAATTTCCGAATTCCTGTTCACTTATTTAGTAGTTTTTGTTTACCTTAATTTATTTTATTTTCTTTTCTTTTCATGTCGCTCAAATATACACACACATACATACATATACAAACTTATACATATACACACATACACACATATAATATATTTTTGCTTGAAGGCAATTACAATGTATGTATCGCATAAAATTTGATTCTTTTTTATAGAAAATGAACTTGACAAGTGTAATCCCAGCAAAGGATCGCTCAGTGTGTAGAACATCGTACAGACTGTTTCGACTTTATTAAGTCTCATCAGCGATGTATACTAATGACTTTCCTCCGACAGAAATCGAAACCAGGACCTCAGCAGGCATAGTCAAAGGCCATATTGCCTCGGCCACAGTACACAGCGAACAATCCCTGCGAAATTAACCTTGTCAATGATACTTACACGCCTCTACCATAATAGGTAAGGGGACGTTGAGTGAATAATAACAACAAACCAGGCCTTATGCTCTACGGTGAAGTGAATTAGATTTTTGGATGTTTGTTTTTTAGAAGCATTGTTGATAAAGTATATATTATATTTTTGCTTGAAGGCAATTACAATGCATGTATCGCATAAAATTCGATATTTTTTTTTTATAGAAAATGAACTTGACAAGTGTAATCCCGGCAAAGGATTGCTATATATATATTGTATTTTTTCCGTTATTCAGAATTTACCGTTATTTTTAATTTCTACCATACCATACATAATTATATAACAGTGTTCTCGAAAGAGAATTTCAATTCTACTTACCTGAAGACTCGGTAGGCAGCCCACATAAGAGGGGTCATTCCACTTTTATCCAACATGTCAACATCTTGACCTTTGGCTATCAAATAGGCCACAATAGCCGTGTGGCCAAATTGGGCAGCCAAATGAATACAACTGCAACCTACAGAGGAGAAGGAAGAAGAAGAAGAGAAAGAAAAGGGAATAAAAAGAAATCCGTCATCAGAAAATTAACTAAAGTCAATAAGGAATAATCAAAGATTAAATTGCAGACACAGAGTTTAATGGTATATCAAATCCTCGTGGGTTATTTAATGACAAATCTGTTGATTTTTTTTTTTATTGTGTATTAATAAATTGGTAGAAATAATTTTCATTAACTTCTTGTGTATTAATAAATTGGTAGAAATAATTTTCATTAACTTCTTGTGTATTAACTTCTTGTGTATTAATAAATTGGTAGAAATAATTTTCATTAACTTCTTGTGTATTAATAAATTGGTAGAAATAATTTTCATTAACTTCATGTGTATTAATAAAATGGTAGAAATAATTTTCATTAACTTCATGTGTATTAATAAAATGGTAGAAATAATTTTCATTAACTTCATGTTTATTAATAAATTGGTAGAAATAATTTTCATTAACTTCATGTTTATTAATAAATTGGTAGAAATAATTTTCATTAACTTCTTGTGTATTAATAAATTGGTAGAAATAATTTTCATTAACTTCATGTGTATTAATAAATTGGTAGAAATAATTTTCATTAACTTCTTGTGTATTAATAAATTGGTAGAAATAATTTTCATTAACTTCATGTGTATTAATAAATTGGTAGAAATAATTTTCATTAACTTCTTGTGTATTAATAAATTGGTAGAAATAATTTTCATTAACTTCTTGTGTATTAATAAATTGGTAGAAATAATTTTCATTAACTTCATGTTTATTAATAAATTAAAAGAAATAACTTTGACATATGGTGTAATGGATATTAGGGTTGAGTTAATACAGTTCTAAGTGACAATTATCTCTAGTTTGCTAGTTCAATCCTGGCCTAGGGCGATAATAACATAGAAAACTTAACATAGCTTAACACTTGTACCCAGCCATGTTTAACAGAATGAAAACAGTCAACCCCTGACACTACCAAGTTAACACAACCCTGCCACGATGAAGAGGGGTTGGACTTTAGAAATAATGTGCTAGATGGCCATTGAACAAAGAGCTTCCTCAGAACCTCAGCAAAAGCATTTGGGGTTGCTAAACTGTACATCATGTGGCCAAAATATTACAAAACTTTTGACAGTATTATTTCTCTGAATTTTTGAGATGAGGTTTGATAATTTGGATTATACAGACTATTGTCCTTATCTTCATTGTTATCTGTACAACATTTCAGCCGATGTCCCACAAGAAATACCTGAAGAAGGCTGGAGAGCACATTGCTCAAAATGTTGTACAAATAACAATATAGATGAAGACAATAATCCAAAATCTAGTATTATATTATTTGTTTTAGAGTTAAATGAAAAATAAATAAAAATAAATGAATGAAAAAAAGAAAAAGAAAATTCACCTTCTCCATCCCTTAAAGAAGGGTCAGCACCATAAGACATGAGAACCACCACCATGGTCAGGTGACCTTGCCTAGATTTAAAAAAAAAAAAAAAAAACAATTAAAAATGTAAAAAAATAAACGAAAACAATAAACATTCACACTGAAAAAAAAAAAGTATCTCTCATTGCACCAATGTTTGGTTTGTTTTGTTTTACGGCACATCAACCTCAGTGGGTCATTTTGTTAAGTATCTGGCCGGCATCCTTGGCCAGTTGTAAAGAACTTAAAGTAAATAAGTAAGTAAGTCCTGAGTTATAGAATCCTTTGGTAAGTGAATAAGTCCTATGATCCGTCGTCCACGAAGGCTCGAAGCAATGTGTGTAGGCATGACCAGAACAGCCAGTATAAGTAACAATATCAGCAGCAGAGGACTGCCAGTGATTGGACAAGAAGTTGGTCACATGGTTGTCGGCGAGTCTATAAGTACAAGTAGGTATTTGTCACACGCCTTATATTCCAAAAAACGCCAACACATTTAATGCCAATAATGAAATAAATTAATTCTTAATGGATACACAATTTTTTTTATAAATACATTTTTCTATTTAACCCATAGATGGGACCCTAAAAGGTACTACCACTCTGGGTCAGAGTGGACCAGGGAGAAATGGTGATGAAGAGGCGCTCCACATTCCCCAAACCTCCAAAACTGGAACCTCACTATCAGATAGAGTTTAACGTCATTCCCAGGACACGTAGACCCTCAGTCACCGCCTTCTAGCACCCATATGATAAAAAGGGATTGGGGCTTGCCATAAGGGCAATAGGATTGGGGCAATCATAGAGGTGCTAGGGCTTGACGTGACCAGCCGATTGATTAGAGGGGGCCTCTCCGACAGCCCGTCTAGCCTAAGTAAGAGTCTAAGTGGAGTGTTGCAGGTCATGGACTGCTCATCCACCTAGACTCTGTCCTTAAGCATCACGGGTCGCCACCCAAGGCCAACAGGTGGCCCCATTTGGGGGAGTCTTACCCCTCTACAGAGGTGCAGTCGGTGCATTCTAACACCCCACTGACAGGGCAGTTGCAGCAATGCGCTCGCATACCACAGCGCAAAGCAAAGTACAAAAATTGATGGTTAGAGTTCATCATAACTGAGCAGAAAGATTCAGATTACAATAATAACAATAGGTTATAGTAATGTCAAATGGTGGCAACATGTTTCAAACAGGACCATCCTGAAGAGAATTGGATTCCCTGGCATATATGAATTGGTAGACCAAAGCTCAGGTACAAAGGCAACATCAAGAGAAACCTGAAGGACTTCAAAATCCCCATAGGCAGTTGGCAAGATGCAACCAGAGACCGAATAAATTGGAGGAAAATGATTCGTATGGCATCATCATCGGATACAATGGACAGAAAGTAATAATATCTATGAACAACTAAAGCTGTCTAACCCCTACCTTGTACCCTATACAGTGAAATTCATTTCCAAGAAAATATTGAAATGTATTTACAATTAACTTGAAATGATGAGGGAAGAAAAACGAAAAACACTGGGATGCATGGATATAATTTTACTGCGTCCTTTTAAATTTTTATGCGTCAGGGACGCAGGACATGTACCTATCAGTATCTCTGGTTTGTTTTGGGGTATTTTGATATTTTTAAAGTGATCATACTTTTGCATATCCGTCATCCACACAGTAGTAATTCCTTACCGGGTGGCCCAATGCAAAGGGGTAGAATTTAGGTCTCCTCCAAATTTGTCAATTATGGCTCCTTTGAGAAGGTAATATCTGGAAAAACAAATTTATACAAATTTATTCAACATAGCAAATATATATATATATACATAGATAACAACAAAATCACAGATAGATATGAGCATATATATATATATATATATATATATAGATAGATATAGAGAGAGAGACGAAAATAAAGGGATATATATGAGATAGATAAGAACAAAAGGAGATGATCTAATAAAGCATAAAGTGATTATCTTATTATAATGGAGATTGTGTGTTTTTCTGTCTGTAACCGAAACTAAATCACTATTCAAGTCACAATTCCCTTAGTAATTGACGTCATATTCACCATGAATTTATCCTTATTTTAACCTCAATTATTAATAAAATTGTTTTACATTATTTATACTGTTTAACATATATACATACCAATAACATGCAATTGTATTTATATATACAACAAAATAGCAGTTTACAGTGTGAACGGGAAGGCTAATTTGCATATTGATATTAAAAATGTAATTTTAATAAATACGTGCTTAGTATTATTGGTTTCTAACGTTTTGGTTTTATTTTAATGAATATAAGCAAAAATCTCTTCAATTAATCTTAAATGAAATCCATTAACAAGAAAAGATAACTGTAATTTTATTCTTTACTTCCTCTTTTAACTAAATAGTTAAATCAGAAAAAATAACAATGAAAGACGAGAGTGATAGAAGAGTAAGTTTCAGTTGTTCTATTTTTCGATTATATCCCCCTCTGTTTCAAATCTTTTTATCTGCCTTCGTATTTAGTTTCATTAGCTTTTCTAATTTAATGCGATATTTCATTACATTAAAACTTAAATACTTGCACCCGGAGGGTGCATATATTTGCTAGTGCAATTAATAAATTAATTATATACAATTAATCGTATCTTATTATAATAGAGATTATGTGGCTGTCTGTAACCAAAACTACATCACCACCAACATCCCAATTCCCTTAGTAATTTACATTATATTCTCAATTATTATGAAATAATCATCATTTAATTTTAATTAGCATCTTATTTATTAACAATGTCTCTATAAAGGTCTATCAGAAATTTGCCTCAAAACAGTCTGTGAGTTTAAAATCCAGCAATGTGTATTATATATATCATTAAGAAATGAATGATTACATAGTATATGGTGTGAATCAGTGTGTGTGTGTGTGTGGGGGGTGACAGTCAAGTCTGACTCAAGGCTCCAATCGACAGTCCAACCACTCCCAACTGTATCTCGCTCCAAAATCCAATATCCAAAACTCTTTCTTTGTCCTGCTCATCTCGACAACAAATTACTACTGCAAGTCGTTCAGCCTGGTCTGTGAGAATCAGTCCTTTAAATACACCCCAATTTCACCACATCTGGGCTCCTCACTCATAATTGTCCGTTCAGCACGTGCGACACTCGCCAGCACGGCACGACCACCCACATCCGGGCCACTATGCCATTTCCTACTTCACCGATCGTCCACAGCTCTCACATTCTGAAGGAAGCGGGTTCGACTCTAGGTCAGTCCTACACGCTAGGCAAAGCCTAGCCCGCTTCCTTCGAGAATACGGCAAGACTTCACGCCCGCCACCCTCTCCGTCACACCGTGTTGCACGAGGCAGGTCTCCTCTCTCACTACAAATTTGCATACTGGTTTTAACAAAACCGTGCTTAATAAATAATTTCTTGGTTTTATTGATTTCTAATATTGTTTTTTTCTCAAACATATTAAAATCAATGCTATATATAATTTTATATTGAAATCAATAAGAATAAAAGTAAAAATAAGTTTTTTTGTGTTCTTATCTAATTGCATTAGTCTTAATAATTCAATATAATATTTGATTATATTAAAACTTTAAAAATCTTGTGCTTAGAGGGTGCATATTTCTGCTAGTGCATTTACTATACATAAAGAAAGTGTTGTAGAGTAGCTGTCACCCCTTCTGCACGCTAATAGGCTATCTGGTAGAGTGATGAAGGGGTGATAGCTATTCTACAACACTTTGTTTTCTTCTTGATTAAATTTTTTCAAAGTGTTTATCTTTCTTCTTTCTTTCATTCTTTCTTTCATTCTTTCTTTCTTTCTTTGTCTTCATCTTGGCAATTTGTTCTCTTTCTTTCTTTTTTCTCTTTCTTTCTTTTCTTCATTCTCTTATTTCTTCATTCTTTCTTATTTCTTCATTCTTTCTTTCATTCTTCTTTCTTTGTCTTCATCTTGGCAATTTGTTTCTCTTTCTTTCTTTTTTCTCTTTCTTTCTTATTTCTTCATTCTTTCTTATTTCTTCATTCTTCCTTTTTTCTCTTTCTTTCTTATTTCTTCATTCTTCCTTTTCCAATGAACGGCATTTATATATAACAGGAAAAAAACATAAAATATTCAAACAGAGAATTTTGAGTTGTTTTTACACATGCTGCTAAAATTTGAACGAGAATTCAAGAATTTTTAGATTATGAAATGTTATCAATATTGTAAGAATTTTAAAAAGAAAAATATAAAGGGAAAATAAAAGTTAAGCCCCTTTGTTTTTTCCAACATTTGTAATGTTTATATTTTTCAAAAATTGTAAATAGCGTCTTGCCGGTGAAGACTGTTTATACTTAAATTTTGTTAAATTTAAATCTTCCCCGGCAACGCTCATTAAATTTATTTATAGTTTGACAGTTATGAATAAGCGTTTTTACCGGTGAGTACATATGAACTTATTTTATTGTTAAAGTTACATATTTCCCCGGAAACGCTATTCAGAATTGTCGAATGTTCGATTTAAATTGTGATTGGTTTCCAGGTCCAAAATTTGAGCGTTGATTTCAACAGATCAAGTGGGCATTTCAACACAGTAAAACCTGTATTCTTGATCTCCGTTGGAGAGAAAAAACCCCATCGAAAATAAGATTTGTCTTCCGCTTTCGGCCGCAGAAAAGAAAAGAAAAAGGAGAAAATAAAAGATGACCTGGGACCATTCACAAGATTCCTAAGAACTCTTTTTCGTATTGTAAACTGATTGTTTACAATCTTATAAAAAATATTTTATAAACAATTTCTTCTACGTTTGTAAGTAGAAAAACCCACTTTTTTAAACATTTTTCTTGTCTTATATTGGTTATGTTAACTTGAAGGTTTCCCAACTTTCCTGCAAAGTGGACTAACTTGCAACAATTTTTATTATTAAATAATTTTCAGGCTTACACTGCTGTCTATTTATTATTTCTTTGTTTATTTTTTATCTCTTTGTTTTTATTGTCGGCGTTCTGTAACGATTACAGGGCGTTAATTTTTTCCGAGTAGTTATCGGGATAAAATTTCGACAATATTTTTGAAACACTCTGTACATCTCAAATTTTAACTTTACTAGCAAAACAAAAAAAAAAAACACCCTCTGAGCAGTGTAAAAATTAATTTTTGAAAGATTTTGCCTGAGGAGGTGGCAGTTTAAAGTCAGAGGGCTCGTATCATAAGTAATATCAAATTTATTAAAGGAGTAAAAAAAAACAAAAAAACAAAACAAAAAAAACAATTTGCAATGGAAACCTAGTTCTGGCCCCCTGAAATAAAATGTTGAAAGAAAGAAAGAAAAAAAAAGGGAGAGATAGTTAAATCAAGATTATTATACTTTTTACATATTGAACTATTTAGCAATAGCTTTTAAGAAAATATATCAAACGTTGTAATGATTAAACTATCATACTGAGCTATATACACAGGTCCTGCTAGTATTGAACTATTTAGCAATAGCTCTTAAGAAAAACATATCAAACGTTGTAATGATTAAATTATCATACTGAGCTATATACACAGGTCCTGCTAGTATTGAACTATTTAGCAATAGCTTGTAAGTAAACATATCAAACGTAGTAATAATTAAATTATCATACTGTGGTATATCCACAGGTCCTGCTAGTATTGAACTATTTAGTAATAGCTCTTAAGAAAAACATATCAAACTTCGTAATGATTAAATTATCATACTGTGCTATATCCACAGGTCCTGCTAGTTTTATAATCAATTCTCAAATTTTAACAGCATGTTTAGAAACACCCTGTACAAGCTCTGAAACTGACATATTTTTATCATGATATATTATTTGTTTTGCTCTGCTCTTTCTACCTCAACACACAATACCTTCGTTGCTAAACACGAATTGACAAAGAAAAAAAAAAAAGAAAAAAAAAAGAAAAGAAAACACCGGCTTCTAAACTAACTTATTTTTTTTCATGAGATTATCATATTATTGTTAGTTTTGTTGTATACTAGCTGACACCAATCCTATTCAACTAATATCTATGTACTTTTAGATTTGACAACTGGCCTATATTATTAATACACCTCACTGGCCAGTGATTTTAGTATCAGGTGACTACAAAAAAAAAGGGCTTTTACTCAAAATGTAAAACACCTTCTAGATCCATACACAGTTAACTCTGTGGTCTAGTTTGGTTTGTTTTATGGCATTTCAACCTCAGTGGGTCATTTGATGTCGAAAAAATTTTTCAAATAAATTCATTCTTAATGAATACTCAATTTTTTTTATAAACACATTTTACTATCTAACCCATAGATGGGACCCTAACAGGTACTACCACTCCAGTTAACTCTGTAATTACTAATGTTGGCTAGTAAAATCTACCTTCCATGGTGTAATTATTAGTAGACCAATGGCCTTATATATCATTAATCGTATTATTTTTTACACTTAGCCGGCTGGTTGGATTTTATGGCATGTAAACCCTTGTTGGGATACTTCATGCTGAAGACATTTTGTTTTATTCATTCTGTATGTGTATCGTATTAGCCTGAATAATCCAAATAAAACAAAGAAGGAGTTGGTATTTACTTAACCTCTCACCAGGCCAGGATGCGACACAAAGTCTATTTAACGTGGGAAGCCATGTACAAACCGAAGCTCAGGCGATGCCAAACGCAAAAAATAATGCATGGTTCCCGTCGGCATTCCCCTTTTGAGGAGCCTCATGCACTGAGCAATAAACCCAGCACTGTCCCTTTAAATTGGGGGAGCATGTGTTGCCTGCGGAGACGACCCCCTGGGAACACGTGATAAATTTAAATCAGAGGTCTAGAGGCCTGGTGCCACTACTAAGCTAAGCTTAGTAAATAACTATATTTCACCTTTCCTTAGAGGTGTCGGCATGTTGACCAACAAGTTTAACATTCCTTTTTTTGTTTATTCTTTAAAAATAACATTAAACCCATTTTTTCTATTTAACCCGTAGATGGGACACCAACAGGTACTACCACTCCGGGTCATACAACATGTGACTAGTAGAAAGAAAGGGTTTTAATCAAAATATAAACCACCATAACTATTTATACAGTTAACATTGTGTTTACTACCATTAGCTTAAAAATATACCTTACATAGTGTAATGGTTAACAGACCATTGTTTGTTAATTCGATTCTCACTGGGTGTCTCATACATCTGACTTTGTGCCACAACTAAGCTAAACTTAGAAAATAATTATGAAGAATAATTAAAGTTCCAATTACCGTCGAACTGGGAAGACAAGGCAACAAACGATTGTAACTTAAATACAAACCCGAATGTCACAAAGTCTACTGCAGAATGACAGGATATATATAAGAGTCCACAATGTCATTCAAATCAAGCAGTCAAGCAGCCAATCAGAACTCAAGGAATGGAATGACCCAAATCACCCAAATTCATGAATGGGTCCTTCTTGATTTCTATATATACCAACTGTCTTGGACACTGCTTAAGTTGTACTTAGTTAGCTGCTGTTATTCAAACCAACAGTAGACTTACTGACCTCAATAAATTATTACTAGCATATTTTTTTAAACCATGACTGTACGTTTAGAATACACTGACTGTATTTCCCTTGAAGAGGGGGGAAGACCCCCCCCTCCCCACAAAAAAGGGGGGTGTTCTGAGTATGACACTCTGATGGTGAGGCTTTGTGAAGTAGCCCCTAAAATAACTTTTCGGGTAATTCAATGCTGAATCAAATCATTTTTTGATATCAGTTTACTTACAGTACCTACTGTTGCTTAAACGATCACCCATCTAAGTACTGAACAGGATCATCACTACTTAACTTTGGTGATCTAGCGGGAAGTGGTGCTTTCAAGCGACTTAACTATAAGCGTCAAATAAAGGGGTGCTGTAACCAATAGCTACTATTCACTACTGAAAGTACTAAAGAAAAAGAAAAAAAAACAACAAAAAAAAACAGGTGGTTGTTGACACTAAAAATTAGCATATATTCAGCATCTAATATCAGGCATCAACACAAGCTGCCTGTCTCAGGTGAAGAGGATCAAAGGGAGGTATCTGTTCCAGCCAACTCAAGGTTATACGAATGAACTGTCCTTTTCAGGACAAAAATTCCAACAATACACATGAACAGTCCTTTTCAGGACAAAATCCAACTACATGCAAACTACTGGAACACATCTCCCTTTACCTCAAAGGAATCACCTGGTTCATGAGGACCAGCTAGCAGCAGTCCATTCAGCCTAACACCTGAGTGAGCTATTCAGCAATTCACTTTGGTTTTATTCATTTTTGATGGGTACTCAATTTTTTCTAAATTAATATTTTTCTATCAAACCCATAGATGAGACCCTAATAGGTACTACCACTCCAGGTCAGAGTGGACCTGGGGGTAATGGTGAAGAAGGCGTACTCCATACATTTTACATCCCAGTGGGCATGAAAGTGGCTAAGAGAGGAGGAATAATAATAATAATAATAGACCTAGTGTTGATTAACAAGAAGAGAACTTGTCATCTCATGGATTTTGCCAATGGCAGTGAAAAGATAGATAAATACTTGGACCTTACCAGAGAACTAAGAAAACTGTGGAACATGAAAGTGAAGGTTGTGTCAATTGTAAAAAGACAGAATGAAGAAGAAGAGAAAGAAGAAGACAGAATGATGAAGAAGAGAAAGAAGAAGACAGAATGATGAAGAAGAAGAAGAAGAAGAAGAAGACAGAATGATGAAGAAGAAAAAAAAGAAGACAGAATGATGAAGAAGAAAAAGAAGAAGACAGACTGATGAAGAAGAGAAAGAAGAAGAAGAGAAAGAAGAAGAAAGAATGATGAAGAAGAGAAAGAAGAAGACAGAATGATGAAGAAGACAGAAAGATGAAGAAGAGAAAGAAGACAGAAAGATGAAGAAGAGAAAGAAAAAGAGAAAGAAAAAGAAGAGAAAGAAAAAGAAGAGAAAGAAAAAGAAGAGAAAGAAAAAGAAGAGAAAGACAAAAATGAAGAAGATGAAGAAGATGAAAGATAACTAACTTGACAATATCTGTTCTGTTATTAATTGCTGCCCAATGCAAAAGGCTGACATTTTCTTTGTCCAATGTGTTGACATCATAACCAGCTTCAATAAGTTCACGGCACCTCTCGTACGCTCCATACTGTGTGGCTCGAACAATGTCAAAATTCTTGAAATCTTCGTTCTGTGGTTTCCTAACTTTTTCAACAGGATCACTATATTCGTTGTCTTCTGCCTCCTGCAACAACAACAAAGAAAAAAAAAAGAAATATTTAGGAAAATGGCAATATAAAACAGAGTGTCAAATCATCCAGGCCATGTCACCCACCCACTCCCTTCAGTTTTTTCTGAAACCTTTACTTACTTAATGATTTCTGATTTGCAAAATTTTAACTGATGTTGTAACTTTGGTTCTGGCTAAACACCAAACTATTTTTTTGGTACAAATAATGTTCAATATATGGGAAATAATAATAGAAAAAAATTGTTGTCTTAGATTCAGTGCCACATCGGGATATTGATATTGCTATGAAAAAATCAGAAATCATCATCAATAACTTAAAATTGGTTGACTTTCAGACGTTTTCAATAGCATTTTTGAATTCCTTGGTCAAAAATGCTTTTATAAACCAATTTTTAGGAGTAGGGAAGCACTAGAACTTATTTTACAGACAAAAATAGATTACAAAAAGTCGCCAACCCCACCAAATTTGCAGAGGTAATAATCGAGATAACTCCGCCAATTTCTGGAATTGAAAACTCAAATTTTGCGGATTGTCTAACCTTAACACAGTCCACACCTGTACAAAATTTCAGAAAAATTGAAGGGGGTGGGTGATAATTTTACATGGAATTGCCCGAGTGTATGAGTTTTAAACAAGATGGAGTCATCATCACACGAAATAGGTTGATAGGTTAAATAGCACAAACGCACATCGTCTTAATCATTGACAAAGACGAGTATTTACATCGCATGATGTGATTGTGAAGAATGCTTATTTCTTTTGTCTGTCTGCCGCTCTCAACTAGGGCTTATTTTAAGGGGAGGGTTTATATTAAAATCATCCTGAAAAATCACGCTAGGTCTTATTTTGCAGGTAGGTCTTATTTTCAGGGAAACACAGTATTATTGTAATCGAGGTGCTGTGAGCGGTTTAAAGTAGGCAAAGAATTAAGATCATTCACTGTCTTGATTTTGGTTTGGTTTGGTTTGTTTTACGACATATCAACCTCAGTGGGTCATTTAATACTGACAAAGTTTTGAAATAAATTCATTCTTAATGGATAATCAATTTTTTTATAAACACATTTTTATATTCAACCCATAGATGGGACCCTAACAGGTACTACCACTCTGGGTGAGGTTTAGAGTAGGCAAAGAATTAAGATCATTCACTGTCTTGATTTTGGTTTGGTTTGTTTTGTTTTACGACATATCAACCTCAGTGGGTCATGTAATGCCAATAAAGTTTTGAAATAAATTCGTTCTTAATGGATAATCAATTTTTTTATAAACACATTTTTATATTCAACCTATAGATGGGACCCTAACAGGTACTACCACTCGGGGTCAGGTGGACATTGGGAGTGGTATCAATACCAAACAGGTTTTGCTAAAAGAGCATGGTGGGTCACACAATAAAAAAAGATAACCTAAGGTTTTGAAAGATCCCACTATTCAATAAAAAGGTAAAAGATACTTTCAAGTTTTATCTATCTATCTCACTCTCTCATAACTAATAAAATAACAGCTGTTTACATTTCAGTTATATAAATAATAAAAAGGCAGAAAAGGGGGGTGATGGTCCCCGAGCTGTGGTGGGGACGGTCCCTGAGCTGCAAATGGTTGAAAGCATTACAAATATTATAGATCAACTTACATAGAAAAATATATACTACAATGTCAATCATTCTGCAGCCGTTAGTGGAATAGAATGGGATTTTTTTTTTTTTACTAAAAAATAGGTAATTTATGAGGAAGTGCATCCTGGTCACCTGCCTCAAAAATTGCTACTATTAAAATAACGACCCAGCTCAGTCTATTCAAAACTATCCATCTTCATATCTATCTATCTCAATTTGTTCATATTTATCTATATTACTTTAAATATTAAGATTTTTTTTTATTCATGTTTGTTTAAGGTCTTGTTTTTAGTTTAAATAAACAAGAATTATGAGAAAAAAAAAGATGCAACCCCCCCAAATACATTTACTTGTCGAAAATATCTATCTATCTCCAATTGTTAATATCTATCCATATTATTTTGTTTGTTTATCTATTTATCTATCTATCTCAGTCTATTCCAAACTATATATCCATCTTCATAGCTAAACAAGAATTACAACAAATTACGATAAATAAACAAGAATTACGACGAGCTGGGGTTGTTATTTTGATAGTCACCGGGTAGCAATTTTTGAGGCAGGAGACCGGGATGCACTTCCTCATAAATTATCAAAAAATAGTTAAAGGTTATTGATCACTGGTTCAAATGGAAGAGAAAATGGTTGGTTGGTTGGATTTATCGCATGTCAACCCTTATTATCTTGCTAGCAGCAGATACCCGGGGTGTCGCCTGGGTAGAGGGGGATTTTTTAAAAGTTAGTCCCGCAGATCCATTATTAATGAATTGTGAGTTGAATCCTCGTGGGATGCCCCATTTAAATCCCTATGTAAAAAAAATAGACCTTGCATTGATCCAGCTACTCTAAAAAGAAATGTTAATGTCTACTATCTAAAATATTAAATGAAAAAAAAAAAAAAAAAAAAAAAAAAAAAACATGCAGTTATCATTTAAATTTTATTTTTCAATTATATAAACGAATATAAACCAAATCTTCATTATTTTTGCTCAAAAACCAAGCCCTGGTGATATTTAATGTGAATATATATTTACTTTGTTGTTAATTATTTTATTTTCAAAGTTTCCTTTGGACATACAGATTCAAACAACTGCCCTTTATATATGTAGAGATATAGATAGTATTATTAATTTTAGAATTTATTATGATTTTATATTATCTATAAGATAATAGAATTATCAATTTAAATTGATAATGATATAATTGTTATAATAATAATATAATAATTTTTTAATCGTGATTATAATAGTAATTAAATTGATTTTTTATTTTACTTTTAATTTTTTTAAATTTCATATTATCTAATATGAAATATATAAATCTAATATATATTTAATATATAAATCTAATATTTAATATCTATTAAATATTAGATTTATATATTAAATTCTAATGTAAATTAATTTGAGGATAAAGCCTTTTTAATGATTTGTTTTTTTTATGAGGAAGTCAGTTGAAAAGGAAACTAAGATATACATTGTATCTTTTTCTGAGGCCTTAGAATTTTTAACTTTATCATTGCTATCCGTCATAAATTTTGTGAATATTGAGAAGATTTTTTTTCTGGTTATATATTTTCTTTTTTCAGAGAATCCCATTATTTTCTAAAAACCCGTCTGCTGAGACTGGGGCTCTTAAGAATTTTTAAATTCTTTTAAAATTTTTAATTTTTGGAGTTTCGGGTTGAAATAAATTATAACGGAATGAGGGTTTGTTAAGTTTTCCTTTCTTTGGAAGTTAAATATTGCTCTGTATATAATCTAATTTATTTATTATTATACACTGAGCCCTCTCTAGGGATTTATAAAAATCCTTGTATATATGTTTGCACCTACAAGAGCATACAGTATGGTTGTACAGTGAGATTTTGAAGATCCCAAATAGAATCATCCCTTACTATCAGTCATTTAGATTACCTCACACACACACACACACACACACACACACGCGTAATGTTGTAAAAATTGAAAAAACACAAGTTTCATTAATGAAGGATGTTTATTAGGCCTACGCTGTTTCGGTCTGTTTCGATAGACCTTCATCAGGGCTTTTGTTTGTTTAAGAAAAAAAAATATTATTAATGTATACAAAAGCAGCTACAAGAAAAACAGAGGTTCGCAGACTTTTGTTTACATTAATACTTTATTTTTTCTTTAAACCAGCAAAAGCCCTGATGAAGGTCTATCAAAACAAATTGAAACACTGCTTAATAAACATCATTCGTTAATGAAACTTTTTTTTTTTTCAATTTTTACAACATTACATATTGTCAGATTTACTTCCACTTTTTCTTCATATATATATATATATATAATATATATATATATATATATATATATATATATGATGGCAGCAACTAGTGGTCAAGTATTGCTATTGTTTGATAAATAAATAAATAAAGATTTTTAAATAAAAAAATTAAAAAAAGTTCAAAAGAGTACAATAGTGAGCTTCAAAAAGTTCAACGGTGAGCTGCGAGAATGTGGCTTTTTAGTCCAGCTAAAGTCTTGCACATCTTCCCACATTCACAACAAGTTATTCCAGTGAGGACAGGGTAGTTTATTGGTCCATTTTACCAATGCACAGTTTGGTGACTCATCAGGCCAGCTCTACTCAGACACGGCCTTCCACACTGTTCACATAGTAGACCGATTTGAAGCCCTTGCTCTTCTAATGCTTCATGAACGTTCCTCTTGCGAACATCTTGTTTTAATCGTTCATGTTACATAAAATTGGTCTCATATTTCTTTGTTCCTTCCTGCAAAGTTTTTCTCCACTGGCCACGATTCAAAGATTTACTCTCCCAGGTTTTCTTGTCTATGCTACACTTTTTCAAACAATTCTTGTACCTCTTCTTAGGCTTTAACGTTCCCCTTGCGAATATCTCATTGTAAACGTTCATGTTGGTCTCAAATCTCTTTGTACCTTCCTGCATGTATATGTGTGTGTGTGTGTGTGTATGAAATATATATATATATATAATATATATAATTATATATATATATACACACACACACACAGTACCAAAAAGATAGCATTATTCTTGTGATTGCTATTTTCTTTGATGTAAGAAACTGGACAAAAGCCAAACCTTAACTGGCAAGAGTTTAGGAATTAAAATTTATCAGTCAGATCAAGAGACTGGAGGACTTGAAATCTTAGGTTCAATCTTCATTGTGCTGCACAGGTGAGGCTCATTAATCAAAACTCAGATTAAATGAAACAGATTACAATGACAGGCCCTTATATCAATCAATCAATCAATCAACTCTTTCTGTAGAGATCAGGAGTTCCCAACCTTTTTTCTTTTTTTCCCCATGTCCCACCTAACCACTTCTAAAAATCCTGATGTCGCCAATGTGGATAATTATTATTTGGATTGTTCAGACTATTGTCCTCATCTTTATTGTTAACTACACAATGTTTTGGCTAACAATAAGCAATAAACATTTCTGTGATTTCTAAATATTTTGGAGACCTTATCTTTGGGATTACTCTTGTACCTACTATACACTTCGAACATTTATAAAAAAAAAATTAAAAAAAAAAAAATTCTCCGTTTTTCTCCAACAAATTTTTTCATTCAAAATAAAATTTCACTCTGATTAAGGTCGAATTTTCTCTGTGTATGGAATATTTTTACATTTTTCTATTATTATTATTTCATTTCATTTGTTTATTTAATGAAAATAATAGTTTGAATCATGTACACAGAGATAAACTGACCGAAACACATGTGTAAGTGATATTGATTAAATTCATCTTTTATTATCCATTCTGTACTTTCTTTTATTTATTCATTCTTCCTCATATCATCGGATTCTACTATACACTGTAAAACAGGGATTCCCAACCCTTTTTTTTTGCCATGCCCCACCTAAGTGCCCCCCCCCCCATGTGGTAATATATAATTCTTACAATTTAAAAAAGTGAACTCCGTTTCAGCTGAAGAAGTTTAAAATACCAAAAAATTGGTTTAAACAAGATTCAAAAGAACAAAAGTAAAAATGAAATAAATAAACAAAAGACAGAAAATAATAAAAAGAGAAAATTTCTATATAAATTTTCTTTTTTCAATTCCCCCTCCCCATAGAAATCACCCCCCCCCTTCCCTCTGTAGGTTGTATACCCCACACTAGGAAACACTGGTATAGTACTTCCTTACTTTTTCTAATATTTTCTTCGCTATTAAGTTGTTCTATTTTTATTAAGTTGGTTGGTTCACTCCACATTCCCCTGCATTCCAGAATTGGAATTTGACACTAAGACCCTCAGCCACCACCTTCTAGCACATATTTGATTAAAGGGTTGGGGGTTGCCATAAGGGCAATAACATTGGGACAATCATATAGGTGCTAGGTCTTGACATGACTAACCGATTGATCAGAAGATGTCTCTCCGACTGGCTGTCTAGACTAAGTAAGGGACAAAGTAGAGTGTTGCATGTCATGGACTGCTCAGCCACCAGGATTCTGTCTGTTCTTAAGCATCTAAAATCACTACCCACAGCCAAAAGGGGAGATTTTACCCCCCTGTAGGGGTGCAATTGGTGTATTCTAAAGCCAACCCACCCGACAGGGCGGTCTGTATTTGGGTATCTGTTATTTTACTATCTTGGATCAGTATGGATGTGGACTGTTGATGAACCGATTGATCAGGAGTCTCTACAACTGCCCGTCTTATCTTCCTTCTTGGGATGTCGTGGGATGTCTTGGGCTTTCCATCTTTGGTCTTTTCTTTTTTGTATCCTTTGTTAGTTTTTAGTAATAAACATGCAAACCTTTTCTCAGAAAAATTTCTATTGTCCTCATCTTTATTGTTATCTACACTATTCCTCTGAATGTTTGAGATGAGGCTTGATAATTAGTATTATTTGGATTATTCGGACTATTGTCCTCATCTTTATTGTTATCTACACTATTTCTCTGAATGTTTGAGATGAGGCTTGATGATTAGTAATATTTGTATTATTCAGACTATTGTCCTCATCTTTATTGTTATCTACACTATTTCTCTGAATTTTTTTAGATGAGACTTGATGATTAGTATTATTTGTATTATTCAGACTATTGTCCTCATCTTCAATGTCATCTGTACAACGTTTCAGCCGATGTGCCCTCCGGCCTTCTTCAGGTATTTCTTGTCGAACTCGGGAACCTTCTTGTCCAATTGGACACATGGCCTACTGGATAGAGGAGTTAGGTTAAGACAGTTTTAAGTGACAATTATCTCTAGACTGCAGGTTCAATCCTGGTTAGAGGCAGCAGTAACATAGAATAATAATTAACACAGCTTAACGCCTCTACCCCAACTATGGTTAGTAGAAGGAGAACAGGATACCCCCGTGGATTGAATAAAGGGTTATGTTCAATGTTCCGTGATGGCTACCGAGTTCGAAAAGAAGGTTCCCAAGTCAGACAAGAAATACCTAAAGAAGGCCGGAGGGCACATCGTCCGAAACGTTGTACAGACAACAATGAAGATGAGGACAATAGTCCGAATGATACAAATAATACTAATCACACAAGACTTTATCTTCTCTTTTTGATGTCTTTATTTATTCAACTCAAGTTAATACAAACAAGCATGGAGAAATGTCCCTTTGGACGAAGATGCCATTTTCCATCTGTTCTGTCCCGTCACCCAACCAAAACTGACATTCTAAACTAACTTTCTCACATTCAGCTCTGGTCAACCAGATAACAGACCAATTAAAAAGTTAAGTTCCATCAATCATTTATCTGTATTTTTTCAGAAATTACTGTTATTTTAATTTCCTACACTATAGTACATAATTCATAGGCGACCTATCAATCATGTAATAGTACAATGAACCTATGATAATTCACTGGCTGGAATTGAGTTTATTTGTTCAGGTGTACAATACTTTCTATCGAAAAATACTTTTTATTAAAAAAGAAAAATGTAGCCCTTGAAAGTTTCTATTGTATTTGGAGAAATCAATAAAACGTCTCTTTTTTGCTTTGATTTTTCAATATCACCATATTTATTACGGTTCATTTTCACTTTTTTTTCTTTCTTTTGTGTTTTAATTTCAGTGTTTTTTGGATCTTGGCACCCCAGGTAAGACCTAGATTCAAAAGGACATGTTTTGCTTTCCACCGTCAAAATCCGGTTATTTGTTAACAGACAATTTTTAGATGCACTTTTTTTTTTTTATTATAGAAGTATAAACGAAGACACTTTTTTGTTTTACTTATTTCATGTTGTTGTTGTTAATTCAATAGCAATTCTTTTTAATTATAAAACTTTTAACGCTAGACACATTTAACTGGGGAATAGTTAAAACTATAAAAAGTATATTATAAGGTTATAATAATAACTGCTCACCTTAACCCCGGCAAAATCTTTTTTTTAAATAAATACTTTTTAATATTAACTATCCATAGAGGCACATGGAAAATAAATAAACATGTCTTTTGTTTTAAGTTTTATATTTTTTTTAAATAACAATATTAGTTTATCTTTAGTGCAAAATTAATTTTTTCACATATCCTAACGACAACATGAAATAACTAATTTTTTTTTTATTAAAATCCAAAACTATTTTAGTATAAAAATGTTACTGGTTTTTATCAGCCAGCTGTTTTGTTTACTAACAACCGGTGAAAAGCAAAATTCAGTTCCTTTCAAAATGGATTTGGGTTGGGGTGCTTATTGGTGTCAAGGTCCGCTTTTTTTCTTTTTTTTTTTTTTTTTTCCATCGCACAACATACTCGGGTTGTTACCGTACAATAGCCAGAAAGAGTACAGATAGGAAATCTTATTATAATACAAATTTCAAATGGACACAAAGTCAGGGTTCAGTTTAACATTATACAAATATTGTAAATTGATCCCCCAATTTAGAGACATTTAGGTCATCAGAAACAAATTGAAATATCATAATTCATCAAATGTCAAATCAATACATTCATTTTGGCCAGATTTCAAATGAACACAAAGTCATGGTTCAGTTTAGTATTATATTCATTTTGTAAATTGCTCCCCCAATTTAGAGACATTTAGGGGGTCAGGAGAGAAATGAAAATCTACAAATGACAGTCAATTGACTAAGGCTCCAGAAATTGTGAGGGTCATCCCTAAAAAGATCATTTGATTTGATTTTACCCCCCCCCAAAAAAAAATGAAATTTATTACGCTAATAAAACATTAAGTAATCACAAAATAAAGCCATGATTTGTAAGGGAGGTAACTAAGTAAGATGGAAGACATTTTCAAAGCTCTAAAAAAATTTTTTTTAAATAAAAATTTCTTTAACAGATAAAATAGGAAAGTGATCTACACACCACTCAGCCGCCACAACCTTGTCCTTATTGAAGTCAGTTAGCCTACTGTTGGTTTTAATAACAGCAGCTAAGTACAACTCAAGCAGTGTTCAAGACAGTTGGTATAAATAGGAATCAAGAATGATCCATCAATGAATCTGGGTGATTTGGGTGATTCCATTCCTTGAGTTCTGCTTGACTGCTTGATTTGAATGACATTGTGGAGTCTTATATATACTTTGTCATTTTGCAGTGGACTTTGTAGCATTCGGGTTTGTATTTCAGTTACAACTGTTTGTTGCCTTGTCTTCCCAGTTTGACGGTAATTGGAACTTTAATTATTCTTCAGTCCTCAAGCACATCATTACTAGTGAGTGGCTGGGGCTTAGGAACACATTGACTGAACCTCTCCATGGGGGTAAGATCCTCCCAATGGGGCCACCTATTGGCTGTGGGTGGCAACTCGTGATGCTTAAGGATGGAATCCTTGTGACTGAGCAGTCCATGACCTGGTCAGAGAGGTCACCTCTATTCAATCAGCTGGTCATGTCAACCCATAGCACCTATATGATTTTCCCAATCTTATTGCCATAATGACCCCCCCCCCTTATATCATATAAGTTACTCGAAGCCAGTGGCTGGGGGTCTTAATGTCTTGGGTATGACGTTAAACTATCTGATGGCGAAGTTCTAATTCTGAAGTTCAAGGGAATGTGAAGTATCCCTTCATCACCATTACTCCCAGGTCCACTCTGACTTGAAGTGGTAGTACCTGTTAGGGTCCCATCTAGGAGTTAAATAGAAGAAAAGAAAGAGTTTTTTTTAAAATGTATTTAAAAATTATTTAATTTTTTAAAAAATTTTGAATACCAATCAAGGATGAATAGAACAAAACGTCTTCGGTATGAAATAACCCAATAAGGGTTGACATGCCGTAAAATTCAACAAACAAACTAGTGAGTTCAGTTCTCTCTGGGAGTAGCATACATCTGGCCTTGTACCACAAGTTAAGCGGTTATTTCCTATAACTCCAACATAAGAAAGGGGAACCACTCTGACTAATAATTAATTAATTTATTTATTGATCTACTAGGAAAAAAGAAGACGGGGTTAAGGTTAGGGGGTTAGGGTTAGTTTAATGGGAAAATAATCGGTAGATTAATTAACAGATAAAATTCATTCAGAGTGATTCCCCTTTTTTAGGTTGGAGTTATAGGAAATAACCAGTTAAGCTTAGTAAATATTTCAGGAGTATCTCTCAATCAAATAGATTTTTCAATGCATTACTACAGTAAAATGAAATGTAATACCTTTTATACGTCATTTAATATTATCTCTTGTGTGCTATTCTGCATTGGCGAGCTGATTTTACTTTTATATTTATCATCTGCAGAGAGGGCACCTTACGTGGTGTAATGGTTAGCAAGTTGGATTCGCAAAACCATCGTTAGCGAGTTCGATTCTTACTGGGCGCCTTGTGCCACATTAAAGCTAAGCTTAGAAAATAACTATATTTGCAGAGGTGTTACCCTCACCCCCCTCCCCTACCTAGACAGGAGTGACCCAAATTTGAGCAGGAGGTAAGAGTTGGTCTGCCACAGAAGTAATCAGAGAAGGGAAGGGCAGTTAGTTATCAGCGAGGTAAAAAAAAGGAAAAAAAAAAAAAAAAAAGGAATGATGAACTTCAAGGAGAAAAAAAATACATATATATATAATATATATACATATATATATATTAGATTCAAAATGCTTATTTCTAGGCCAAACAGAAAACTACTTTTTTTTTTCATTCTTATGAGAGAAAAGTAGCAAAATGTATAGAGAAACCAGGTGCACCTTGTTAATACAAGCAGATCTGACTTTTAAGACGTTTTTACTTTTGTCTCAGGTAAAAAAAAAAAAAAAAAAAAAAAAAAAAGAAAAAAAAAAAAACATCAAGGTGATTTAGTGTTGTCCAGTAAGGAGCTGAATATTAGGTGTGGCGCTCAACTTCAGATGCAAAAAGAATCTCCTTGGTCTAGCATAGTGAAAAGAGGATAGACTCCCATGCTGTCTGACTGATACCAACTTTAGGCCACCCCGAAGGTGTTGGGGTGGCCTAAAGTAGGTATACATAAGTAGGTTCATGATGTTAGCAAAACAGCGAGAAACAGTGAGACACAGCAAATAAACAAAGATGCAGCGATCGCACGGGTTACACGCTTTTTGGGAAAAATAATGCTTCCGGTTTGAATTTAAATTATTTTCTGCTTCTCTTTTGATGAGTCCGGATTAAAAACATTTACATCTAAAAACAGACCTAATTATCATTATGCTCTGATGATGATTTTTTATAAATTGAAATATTGTCGATATTAGCTATGAAAATGATATAAAAATATATTCATTTTAACAACATTGTATGTTTTCATACTGTTTTATCTATTCATATATAGTCAGATTCATTTCTTTACTCTTAACTAAATTTGCTCTGTGACTCTAACATTAAGAACACACATTGAGCTCTCAAACTGCGACAGGTTTTTTTTTTAAAACTCTTGTGTCGTAAGGAAGATTTCTTCTCTAGACTTTTGGATTATATATATATATATATATATATATATATATATATATATATATATATATATATATATGGGAAAATAATTTTTGGGTTGTTATTAGAAGCATGAAAGAAATGAGTAATATATATATATATATATATATATATATATATATATACACATACACACATACACACACACGTGTGTGTGTGTTGGATATTATGATATAATTTCCATTTATTTTCCAGATATTTCGAGAGACTACATCTCTAGATAGATAGATAGATAGATAGATAGATAAATGAATAAATGGATACTTAGGTTCAGATATGAATTTATTTCAGCATTTCTTTGTCTCTTCAGTCTGACTTTTATTAATTTGAAGACCTCACACCCAGTCTTATTGGTATGCTTTTCCTATTTTACTGTTTCAAGCAAATAAAAACATTCAAGGAGCAAAGAATTATTTGGTTTCAGACAGAAATCCATATATATTGATTTATTTGAATTTAATATATATCTGATGAGTCTGTTTTTATATGTATATATACATATATATATTACCCGTCATCCACAGACACATGTCTAGACGTTTACGTCTCATCAGTGCGGCTCTATTTTATTTAACAGCTACCTCTAGCTGGGAGCAAAACCTGACAGAATTTTTGTCTGCCAAGCTCCTTACCCTTTTCGGCTATCGGGGACTGTCAGTCAGGGATGATCAATTAATCGATACTTACTTATAGGATGTAGGTTTTTACAATCACCAGAGAACTCAAGTCTGTAAACAACAGGCAAGTAAATGCACTACACTAAACGGTGAGAGTTCAACTAATGCTCTACCAGGAATATATATATATATATATATATATATATTATATATTTAAGGAATATATAAGTTAAAAGAAAGGAAATGAATCCGACGGTATGAGTATAGGTAAAGGATATGAAAACACCACAAAATGCTGTTAAAGTGAGAACATTTTATAACATATTCACATTGATATTGAACAATATTTCGATTTTATAAAAATCATCTTCAGAGCTTGTTTTTACTGTGTTGTTAAGAGCGGAGACAAAAGTCATATGAGTTCAAAACAAAAACCTTGATGTTGCAAAAAAGAAAAAAAAAGAAGAAAAAAAAAAGACTTTTGTCTCCACTCTTAACAACACAGAGTATAAACAAGCTCTGAAGATGATTTTTATAAAAATCGAAATATTGTTCAGTATCAGCTATGAATATGTTATAAAATGTTTTCACTTTAACAGCATTTTGTGGTGTTTTCATATCCTTTTACCTATACTCATATATATATATTTAAGAGAAAATAATTTCTTTAGTTGTTATTAGAAGAATGAAAGTGAAATGAATGAAAAACTGTGTTGGATGTTATAATCTAAGTTCCATTTATGTTCCCGATATTTCAAGAGACTCAAGATCTCAAGATAGATAAATAAATGGATACCTTGGTGCAGATATGAATTCATTTTGGCATTTATTTTCTTCCCTTTCTTTCTTTCTAATAAAGATGGAATAGTCCATTATTTTAGTTGAGATGACAACACTCATAAAAATTCTGCGGATAAGCAACACCAGATATTCATTTTTGCATTTCATCTTGTACGATTTGGATGGTTTCATTTTAACCTGAGGAAGTTACAAGATGATAACAGTCGGAAGATTAAGGAACAAATATATAGTGCATTTATTCTATGTTATGATGATTTTGGGTAATGTAACAAAGGCAGTGACTTAGTTTCGGTTACCTTCCTTAGATTAATCTAAAAAAACAAAAATAAAAAAACTTTAAAAAAAAAACAAACTTAAAATCAGACAAGAGAGTCCTTTTGTTGGCTCTTGTGAATTTGCAGACTAGACAGCTAGCCAATCCTGTGGATTACAGTAAAAGACAGAATTGGCTAGCACCTGTAGTAATAGTAGTAGCCAATGTAGGCATTTGGATTTGTCAATCGCAGCACCCTCGAGGCATTAGCATCAGACAGTGAGCTTAGCAGAAATTGACAGTGAGCAATGATTCTATCCACCCACACACTAAAAACAGAAAGTACACTATCACCCAGAAATAAGATTAGGGGTTTTGGTCTTGGTTTGGTTTTACGGCATATCAACCTCAGTGGGTCATTTAATGCCAACAAAGTTTTCAAATAAATTCATTTTTAATGGACACTCAATTTTTTAAAATAAACATTTTTCTATTTAACCCATAGAAGGGACTCTAACAGGTACTACCACTCCAGGTCAGAGTGGACCAGGGAGCAATGGTGATGATAGAGTTTAACGTCATTCCCAAGACACGAAGATCCTTAGCCACTGTCTTCTAGCACCCATATGATAAAATGGGTTAGGGCTTGCCATAAGGGCAATAGGGTTGGGGCAATCATATAGATGCTAGGGCTTGACATGACCAGCCGTTTGATCTAAGAGGGCCTCTCTGACCACCTGTCCGGCCCAAGTAAGGACCAAAGTGGAGTGTTGCATGTCATGGATTTCATTCTTAAGCATCCCAGAAATAAATAGACCCCTAAAAATATTTTCTTCTCTTTTTTTTTTATTTTTATAAAATGTTAATTTTCTTCTAAACCAAGAGAACACCAGCTTTCTATTATTTCTGTTAGGACAGTAATACAGTGATGGCGAAAAATCTTGCACCCCCGCTTCAGTTTTTTTTACAAGTGAAATAATTATATGATAAAACCTGAAATTCTAAAGATTTTTCTTAGAGGTAAAATGTCCTAAAGTGCAACCCCTCCTCACCGTGTCAGGGTGGTGATGTGGTAGTCAGAGCTATGCCATCCGAAACTAGAGTTCCTGGTAGGGCCTCCAATGTGGTATAAGGGTCATAACCCGACTAAAGGGACATCTCCATTATTGTCAGAAATCAGCTTTTGGCATACTTGTCACTGTGTCTATGGAAAATCTGCATTAAATAAGGGCATCTCCTCCCCTCGACCAAAATATACATGTAGGGTTTGGGGGTGTTGAAATATCTTTGTGATATAAAATGTGCTGGAGCCCACCACTTAAATTTATAGACACTTTGTGGCCATGTGGATTTAATCAGCCAATCAAGACGCTTGAATATGTGGTTGGTTAACTATTTAATGGCCCTCAGTGAAAGGCGTTCAGTTGTTTGTATTTGATACGAACGAACGGATCAACAACACAGGGATTCATGCGTTCCAGTGTTTTTCTTTTTTCTTCCCTCACCATTTCAAGCTAACTGCAAATACATTTCAATAGTATTTTTAGAAACATATTACACAGGATAGGTTACAAGTTAGGAGTTAGACAGCTTTAGTTGGGACCCATAAATTTTCCAGGGGTCTCATTCAAAGCAAATACGCGGGTCCCAGTGTTACATAATTATTAGATTCCTAATATTATGTACAGTAGTGTAGAAATCAAAAAGGCTGTTATAAGTTGCAGCCCACAGCCTTGAAGGATGAGTGACAAGGCTTGACCTCATCCTGATCCTTTCCAGTGGATACTGTGAGAATTGGTGGAGGAGACCCTCTTCCGGTTTAGATTAGAAATAGATTTTAGTCAGTCGGTCAGAAACCACAACGGTGGTCAGTTGTGTATTGCATGCTCCGACTCGATCTGCGCAGGTAGTCTGGTGGGGGATTTCGAGAATAAAACATGATCAAAGTAAATCAAAGTCTTGTGTTATTATCTAAAAACTACCAATGACACAGGGCTTCTGATAAAGAGAAATCCCCAATGGAAGACCAGACACGAAGTCCCCAAGAGAAGTCCAGACACTAGAAGAGACGCTAGAAGAAGAAGAATAGAAGTAAGTAAGTAAAGGGTATACAACACCAGGACACACAAAATCAAAAAGCTATCAGCATCACTGTATATATCATGATAAAGCTGACGACAACAGTCCGAAAAATCAAAATAATACATATCAAGCCTGATGTTAAAAATTCAGACAAATGAATTTGTGGTTTTGACAGAAAAAACGAGGATTGTCTTTCAACAAAAACAAAAAAACAAAAAACAATGCAAAATTCCTTTGAAAGTAAATTACAAAATTTCAAGGTTCAGGCAAAATCCACAAAAGACCAAATAGAGCAAAGAGACTAGAAAGCTATTTAAGAAGTAAATACACAACAAAAGAAATTATGCTAATTTCAATTGGTTGATTTAATGGCATGTCAAATCTTGCTGAGTCATTTTATTCTCTACTCAGTCTCCCCCGCCCACACCCACACCCAAAGTAATTATATGGTTTCAAGTAAGTAATCGTAACAATCATTCATAAATATTTATAGTTTCAGGGCAGAAAACCTTTAACTCCGACTCCAACTCCTCTATTTTTAGCAACTCCGACTCCTCTTTATGTAATTAAGTGATAACAATTCATAATAGGTATAAAACCATGATTTTTCAGAGTCTTTTTTATAAGGAGTGTACACAAAATCTTTAACTCCAACTCTGACTCCTCTATTTTTGACACCTCCAACTTTGACTCCTCTTTATGTAATTAAGTGATTAGAATTCAATATAGATAAAAAAAACAACTTTTAAAATAATCTGTTTATAAATAGTGTGCACTATATAACTTTACAGACTAAACTAGGGCCATATAAAGTGTAAATTCAACTGGAGTTGGTATAGTCTTTTGAAGGGGTCCAAAAATTCAAGGTAATATCAATCCTTTGAAAGTCTCTCTAGCAAATGAAATGCAATTCCTTTCCCAACTGAACATGCCACTCTCACATCAAATAGCAGTCGTCAGATTTCAAATTGACGTCCAAACACTTTCTTCCTAACTCGCCCTGTCAGCGACAGTCCGTCTTTATTTCTGCTCGTTCGAATGTGCTTATGCAAATTCAGATATACTTTATTTGGGTCTCTACTAGCAATACCTCAGCTACAAGGAGGTAGCGAGTTCGAGTATCCGTAGCCACTCGCCACAGGCCAAACATATCCTGACGCACTTTGTTTGTGGGGGCTGGGAATCCGCTTGTTCATAGGGCTGCCTTTCAGTCTCGTCACATATAGTCTTACTGGCATTGACTCCAACATCAAGGGTTCTAACTCCACAGCCCCGCAAGTCATTTTTCCTATTAAATAATGATTATTTCTTTGCACAGTTATATGATCTGAAATATTCCTAAAAGAAATATCCAGTGTAGAACATCATCTTCACAGCCTGGACAAAAAACATCCAGAACTGCTGAATTTTTATACTCAAGTCAATGTTGTTTTTTTGTTGGCAGTTATCTGGTATCAAGTAACTAATCATAACAATATCTATACACATATAAAAGACAGTTGGTATGTATGTATGTATGTCCAGAGGAAACAACAAAAATAATTAACAACAAAATAAAAATATATACACATTAAATATCACAGGATCTTGCTTTTTGTGCAAAAAATATGAAGATTTGATTTATATTTAAAGATATGGTTAAGAATAGAGGAAAGTGTGGATATAACAACACAGACAGTTAAATTCAGTTGATATTTTGCCTCATTATTGGATTAAGCTTTTTTGAAACTTTATTGACATACTTGTACATTCTGCTTTTATAGTGAAAAGGTAAATATCAACTCAATTTAACTGTTGTTATATCCACACTTTCCTCTATTCTCAACCACATTTTGTCAGATTTATTCAAATCCTTCACTCCTCATTCAAAGATATCTATACATATATAAAGGGCAGTTTGTGTGTATGTATGTCCAGAGGAAACAATGAAAATAAAACAAGTAATGACAAGTAAATATATACACGCATTCACTATCACCAGATCTTGATTTTTACGGAAAAATAATGAAAATTTGATTTACTAGCAACAGAAAACACCCTCCGGGCGTTGTAAAAATTAATTTTTGAAAGACATTGCCTGAGAGGGTGGGAGTTAAAAATTCAATGTCAGGGGTTTGTATCATAAGTAAGCAAAATCCTCATATTTTTTAAAGGAGTAAAAAAGAAAACAAAAAACAATTTGAAATGAAAACTGAGCCCCGTCCCTCTCAAATAAAATGTTGCATGCATGTAATAATCAAACAATTATTTTGAATATTTTCCACATCAATTTTACACAAAATCGTAGGTATTTATTTATTTGTAAACTTTTTAGTTAATTAACACTTGTTACTGTAAAAAAAAAAAGGGATGAGAGTAAAAAAACAATTTTTAAAATTGTTTACTCAAATTTTGGGTGTATATAGCATAAGAATATTGTGACGTAATCTGTGACATAGAGCTATGACGTAGTTTTTGTTAGACAGAAATACAGACATTCTCCATTATTAATAGAAATATATGAAGATAATTAAAAAATACAATTTAAATGATAACAGCATGGAATTTTCTTCTTTTTTTCTTTTCGCATTTAATATTTTCAATAGGAGACACTAAATTTTATTTTCAGAGTGTCTGGATCAATGCAAGGTCTTTTTTACATAAGGATTTTAATGGGGCATCCTGCGATTCAAAAATAATGGATCTGCAAGACTACCATTTTTAACCGCCCACATCTACCCAGGCGACGCCAGATAGCTGCTTCTAGTACATATATAAAGGGCAGTTGGTATGTATGTATGTCCGGATGAAACTACGAAAATAAAACAAATAACGACAAAGTAAATATATATACACATTAAATATCACCGGTTCTTGCTTTTTGGGCAAAAATTATGAAGATTTTATTTATATTCAAAGATATCTAAAAATTAAGATATACATAGAAATAGCATTGAAATTCTACTTGAAAATTTCCAGCATTTGTAAATCTCAAAAGTAAACAAATCAATACACCAGGGTTCCCTCCCTATCTACCCAGACGTTGCTGGGTAACCACTTCTAGTTATTCATAAATATTTATAGCTTCAAGTAACTTTTCCTAGTACAAATAATTTCTACTCAGTTATATAATTTCAAATAACTGTTTTTATTCAATAATGATCATTTGTTTGCACGGCTGTATATAGTTATATGGTTTCAAGTATTCCTATCTAATACAAACAATTTGCTCACAGTTGCATGGTTTCAAGTATTCCAATCTAATACAAATAATTTTCACACAGTTGTATGGTTTCAAGTATTCCTATCTAATACAAATAATTTGCACACAGTTGTATGGTTTCAAGTATTCCTATCTAATACAAATAATTTGCACACAGTTATATGGTTTCAAGTATTCCTATATAATGCAAATAATTTTACATAGTTATACTGAATTATGTCTTTTGTTGCATAGGGCCAAATTTGAGTTGTAGTAGTAGTCGTTAATAGTAGTAGTCGTCGTTAGTTCAGAAACAACATACACAAGACACATAGTCACAAAGGGGTTGTTTATTCCTGTCTAGACTCATGGATTCTTTTTCAGAGAGAGAGAGAGAGAGAGAGAGAGAGAGAGAGTAAGGTCAAATTATTCTATCCTAAATCATGTTTAGTATTACTATATGCAACACATTACGGGGGAACTCGGAAAGCCCCGTTTACCCCTTACAAAGGCCCAGCCGAAAAGAGACCAAATTTTCTCTTTGTCATCCCAGGGTGGGAGGGCCACTTCCACTCCACCGAAAAACTAGAATTTCCGGTTTTATTTTTAACTTTAGTTCTGGGGTCACTGGTGGCTGGCCCCCTATTGAGTGTTTACCTTTCTAAACTTTAACCTTTGTTCTTATTTCTTTTTTTTTCTCTTTCTCCAGAAATCCAAAATACTGTTTTCTTTTCAATCCCCAAATTCCCTGTAGAACATAATAATTACACTAGACTTTTGTGTTATTTTAGTATCTTTACCATGGGTTGTTCTGGGGATTTATTTTGTGGCATAAATACTTTTTTTTTTTTGTGAATGAATGCCAGTTTTGCTATTATCTTTTATCACATCAATCTTTATCTGCCATTATCTATCTTGGCCGGTTCATATCTATTCATCTTACTACCTTCCTTCTACTTCTTTCTCTCTCTATTTTTTTTTTTTTTTTTGTGACTGCCAGTTAAGGTTGTACAATACACCGACTGCATCTCTGCTGAGAGGAAATACACTTTGGTTGGCCGCGGGTGGCAACCGGTGATGCTTAAAGACAGAATCCTGGTAACTGACATGTAACACTCCACTTTGGCTCTTACTTGAGCTAGACGGTCGGTTGGAGATGCCACCTCCGATAAATCAGCTGGTCACATCAAGCACTAGTACATATATGTTCCGAACGTACTACTCTTAAGACAAACTCTAATCAGTGTGTGTGTGTGTGTGTGGGTCACAGTCAAGTCTGACACAAGGTTCCAATCGACAGTCTAAACACTCCCAACTGTATCACGCTTCAAAATCCAATATCCAAAATTATTTCTTTGTCCCGCTCGTCTCGACAACAAAATACTACTGCAGTCGTTCTCCCTGGTCTGTGAGAATAAGTCCTTTAAATACACCTCAATTTCACCACATCTGGGCTCCTCACTCATAATTGTCTGTGCAGCACGTGCGACACTCGTCAACACGGCGCGACCACCTACATCCGGGCCACAGTGCTATTTCTTATTTCACTGATCGTCCACAGCTCTTACATTCTGAAGGAAGCGGGTTCGACTCTAGGTCAGTCCTACACGCCAGGCAAAGCCTAGCCTACTTCCTTCGAGAATACGGCAAGTCTTCACACCCGCCACTCTCTCTGTCACACCGTGTTGCACAAGGTAGGTCTCCTCTCTCACTACAATAAGTCCTTTAAATACACCCCCAACCCTTTTTATCATATATGTGTGAGAGGGTGGTAGCTGAGGGTCTTTAGTTTCCTGAGTATAATGCTAATCTGTATCTAGTGGTGAGGTTTTTAATCCAGAGCTCTGGGAGTGAGAAGTGTCCCTTCATTTCCACTACAACCAGTCCACTCTGACCCGGAGTGGTAGTACTTGCTATGGTCCCATCTATCTCTCTATATCTATATATATTTACCAACCCCTCCTCACACGAGCAGGATGTGACATAAGGTCAATTTCTTAAGCGGAGTTCAGCAGGTTTGAATTTAGAGTTTTCCTTCTCCTAGACCGGTTGCCTAACCAAGGTTAAAGAGCCCAGTCTGCCCTACTATTTACCCATAGCTGGAGGGAGAGTAGGATTCATACCTTTCCCAAGGGTATTAGTGCTAAGTGAAATGCAATTACCAAGTCCAGGATTTGAACTTGGGGCGACGAGTCCATTTCCCATGACTCTAACCATTACACCACGTGCTTCCTATCTATCTCTATAAGAGTAGAATTTGATACAATGTTACAAGCCTGGGGAATCCAGCAAGTATCAAACATTACATACCAATAATCCACTTGGATTTTAAAGAAAATAACATATATCACTAAGATCTTTTGTACAAAGAAATACAAAATGCATGTTCAATAATCCGTTTTCCTTTTTGGGCTTCCGTACTGTAAAAATATGGTTTAAGATTGTAGCCAAGGCTAACAAAAGCCAAAAAAGGAGGGTCCAGTTTATCATTATGCTTATATTGTAAATCAAACCCCCACTTTATAACTAATCTTTCTAATAGAAATGAAAATTTTTAGAATATATACATTAAAATGAATATTAAAATACCTAAAGAAAATATATTTAGTACTGTAACTTAGGATAATTACGGGGAAAAAAAAAAGTTTATTGTAAAAAGACAGTTATAAAATAAGGGTCTAGTTAATCATAATGCTTACATTGTAAATCGAACCCCCACTTTAGAACAAAGTGAAACCAAACATCTAAAAAAAGTATTTAGTAGTAATGGATTTGGGAGACTAGCTTGCTAACCATTATACCACAATGGGACGCCCTGGACTGCTCAGCCACCATGATTTCATCTTTAAGCATTATGGATCGCCACCTACGGCCAACAGGTGGCTCCATTGGGGGTAGGGGGTCTTCCCTTTCTTCAATGGTGTAGTCTGTGCATTCTACATCCACAGCCGACGGAGCAGTACAAATTATGGTAAAAAAAATTTTTTTTTAAATCTATTGTGCATAATATAAAAATATAATTTTTTTATAATCTATCTTTAAAGAATGTGCACTGTATAACTTTACAGACTAAACTAGGGCCATATTAATTGTAAATTCAAATGGAGTCGGAGTTAGCATAGTTTTACCGTATAATTTTTAGAATTTGTAGAAAAAAAAAATAAATAAATATTTCCACCACTCATTCACCAGTGTATAGAATGTACAAGTTACAAAGATGGGGTTTGTTCATGAATCTTCTTTTTTTATAATATCTTATTAGTGTTAAACACGACTTACTTGTTTAAGCTTACTTGTCTTTTAATTTAGCCTGTCCTTAGAGGATCTTTCCCTTCGATATCCCTTCGCTTGCCAATGCCCTTCTCTTACTATCAAACCTTTCTTTCCTCGTTCTCAGAATGTCCGTTATTCAGCCGGGTTTTTGAATTTGGCGTTTGGTGTCGGTCGTTCTCGTTTGGTCTATAATCATGGATTCATAGTTGCTTCTATTCAAATCATTTAATTCACTATAAAAACCGACAATTGGGGATTTTCCTTTTGACAAGAAAAGGGACAAAAGATTAAAAGCATGAAGCACCTAGTGTGAGTCAAACTCGCTATTCAGTTGTAATGGATCTGCGAGACTAGCTTGCTAACTATTATACCACAACGGGGTGCCCTGGCTATTTGAATAAAAACAGAGTAACAACAGAAATTGAAATTTTTTAAAATGTCTAAATGTCTCTATAAAAAGTTGCCAAAAAGAATCGATAAAGGTCAAAAGGTCACGTGCTATAAATACTGAACGCCTTAATGTCATTGGTCACTCTGGGGCAAGAGCAATGGCGGATTGATTGAGTGCTGAAGCAACGTCCGCCTCGGCTAGATAAACAATTTAAAAATAAAAATAAAAAACTGATCGGCCAGACATAACTCAATTCCGATTCCAGATTCTCAACCATTATTCCATTTTTAAATCCCCGCAGTCTGCCTCAGGTATATACTCGGTGAAGAGTCACTACCACTCCCCCCCCTCAGGCCATACCTACCTCTACACATCCACTTAAAAATCAATGATCAGTAAACCTGGACAAATTGAAAATAACAAAAAGATGATCTTGCTCTCAGTGAGGCTTGAACTTGTATACTCTCTGCTTCAAGGAAACCTGATTAAACACATCAGCTGCTCTACCCAAGAGGACATGAATACGAGTCTCACCAAGCAACTATCCTTTAATATTTCTAATCTGTGCTGTTCTTTGCTGTTGCAAAGGTACCTGAAGAAGGTCGGAGATAAGTACGTTCAAAATATTGTAAGTATAGCAAACAATATATTTATATATTTACCAACCCCTCTGCATGAGAAGGATATGACACAAGGTCAATTTTTTAAGTGGAGTTTAACAGGTTTAAATTCAGAGTTTTCCTTCTCTGAGTGGTTACTTAGCCAAGGTTAAAGAGCCTAGTATGTCCTACTTTTTACCCATAGCTGGAGGGAGAGTATTTGGATGCATACTTTTCCCAAGTGTATTAACACTATGTGAAATGCAAACAGCCCCGTCCAGGATTTAAACAGGTTTCCTTCTCCTAGACTGATTACCTACCCAAGGTTCAAGAGCCCAGGCTACTCTACTTTTTACCCATAGCTGAAGGGAGAGTAGTTGGATGAATACTTGGATGAATAAACAATATAATGCACTAGGCATTTTATTTGAAAACTCTTACATTTTTTTCAGGCCATTTAACTTTGAACCACAAATCTTTGAGGCATAACACAGATTCACAAACATACGTGCTTCAAAGTTAATTCACCTGAAAAAATGTTAAAGTTTTTAAATAAAATAACTAGTGTATTATATCTTCTATTTATTAATGTATCAAAACTGAAAATTTCATTAAATTTGGTTAATTCCCTGATTTTTTTTTTTTTGGGGGGGGGGTCTTACAGCGGAGTGACATACGATGGTGGAATTTATGTCCATTAAGTAGGATTTAACCGCTAAGTGTTTCAACTAGTTTTAAAAGTCTGTCACATTGATTTTTTATTTAAACAGATTTTTTTTTTTTTCTTGAAAGATCAATAAAAATCCAAGAAAATTGATTCTTTCTGAAGTTGAAAAGTTCTTAGAAATGGAATTCCCAAATTCTTGACTCCTCAATTATCTAAAGTGGAATCGGCAACACAAAGACTCTTGAAATGAGTGAATACCTGTTCTTAATTCAAAATCATTTTAATTGGCTCAAGTGAAGAGTAACAAGTAATAATTAACTTAATGATCACAAGCGACTTGGAAAAAAAAAATTAGACATTGTTGGACAGACACACAAAACACATATACACACATACCATTTACCACCAGGAATCCACAGCTTAGTAATATATACAGCCTCACATGTCACCTAAGCAGGCAGAATTCTAACAGGCCGATTCATTTTATAGTCAATTTATGTCTGTTTAGAAAAATCTTAAAGTATAAACAATTGATTAGATGGAACCATAAGTTCTCCTCAATAAATAATGTTTCTCTGTAGTATCATCACTATCATTACCTACTATGACCAGGGAATACATTTCACATTGAAAAAGTCTAATTTTTTTTTTTTTTTCTGGCATAACCTGAAATCATAGATAAATTGTTGGTTTGTTTGTTTTGTATAACTGCAGAATTTCTTTTAAACTATTTTTTATTTTTAATTTTGCATACATCACTGCCTACTAATATATACGGCCCCACATGTCACATAATTCTAACAGGCTGATTCGTTTTATAGTCAATTTATGTCTGTTTCGAAAAAATCTTATAGCAAAAACATTTGGCTAGATGGAACCATAAGTTCTCCTCAAGAAATACTGTTTCTCTGTAGTATCATTACTATCATTGTCGACCATAACCAGGGAATACATTTCACATTGAAAAGGTTTAATTTTTTTCTGATATAATCTGAAATAATAGATAAATTATTGATGTGTTTGTTTTGTATAACTGCAGAATTTTTTTAACTTTTTTTTTTTTTTTGTTAGTTTGTTTACAATCTATTATTAGTACATTTCTGAAGAAAAAAGACAAGTTTGTATATTTTTAACATTTTTTTCAAAACAGTCATAAATTGGCTTACAAAATGAATAGGCCTGTTAGAATTCTGCCTGCTTAGGTGACATATGGGGCCGTACATATTAGTAGGCCGTGCTTACACATACAAAAACGCAGAGAATTTAGAAGATATCTCCAGGCATACAACAGAATGGACAGATCTTAGCAACAAATTAACAGCTCCAGACTTAGCTTTCAGAAATCCTCTGACAAAGAGATCTTTATCTTGAAATATTAAGAATAAACCAAAGGTTAACAAACAACATCATAATTGCCTTATTTTTCTTGACACTTGCATTGTAATAGCCTTCAAAACCAACCATCAAACCAATATAAACATAATGCTTCAAGCAAATTATAAAACTCTTTTTAAAAAAGAGTTTTTTTTTTTAATCCAGATTTTACAAGACTATCAAATATCTTAACAAGACAAAGTCTGCTTTTAAAAGGCACCACCAAAAAAAACTTCAAACATTCACAGAGAGAACAACATGACCACTAAAATAGCACCCTCACGCACCTTAGATTAACACTTATTGTTGTAGGAATTGGTTTGGCTTGTTTAATTGTATATCAACATTCATGGGTTATTTAATGCCAAAGCTATCTTTTATTATTGGGTATTTGCCTCATACGCCACTTGTATGGGCTGGGCACAAGGCCTCATTTTTAATGTGGGCCCACCCACAAGCCGAAGCTCATTGGTGGGAAAGAACAAAAATTGCGTCGCTGCCTGGGGGGGTAGCCCCCTGGGATCGATGCTATTATTAAACTCTCGGCAAGTCCAGCGGCCAAAGCTCACTGGACCCCCGGTATTAACCGGAAAACCGAATGTGCAATGAGTTCATAAAAAGAAGATATTGTTTAATTGTATATCAACTTTCATGGGTTATTTAATGCCAAATCTTTTATTATTCAACATGAATCCTATATAATTTTGTTTGCTTAGGACTTGTAATTACTTAGATATTCACATTTCAAATGGTGTCAATGTTTTTCTAGACACCGTGTATTATATAATCAAAACAGATATTATTAGTATTTCTCTGAATGTTTGAGATGAGGCTTGATGATTAGTATTATCTGAGTTATTCGGACTATTGTCCTCATCTTCATTGTTATCTATACAATGTTTTGGCTAATGTACCCTCCAGGCCTTCTTCAGATATTTCTTGTCGGACTCGGGGAACCTTCTTGTTGTAATTGGGAGCCATCACAGAACTTTGAACCTAACCCTTTATTCAGTCCACAGAGGTATCTTGTTTTCATTCCGCTAACCATGGCTGGAGTAGAGGCGTTAAGCTGTGTTAATTATTATTTTATGCTACTGCTGGTTCAATCCTGGCCAAGGGCAGCTGTAGCATAGAATATCTTGTTTAAATTTTGATAAATAAATCTTTTATTATTCAACATGAAACCTATTTGATTTTGTTTTGCTTAGGACTTGTAATTACTTAGATATTCACATTTCAAATGATGTCAATGTTTTCCTAGACACCCTGTATTATATAATCAAAACAGATATCATTAGGTATTATTTGAGGAAAGACAAAATGTCATCTATACGGACATTTTTAATTATATCTCTTATGTTGTTTGTATTGTAAAAATATTGCCTAATATCATCAAAATGAAAATATTCTATTATCATAAAGTTGATAGGGTAAGTAAAATAAAGTTGTCGGGGTGGCCTAAAGTCGGCATCAGCCAATCAGCGAGGGAGTCTATCCCCCTTTCACTAACGCTAGACCAAGGAGATTCTTTTTGCATCTGAGGTGGAGCGCCACACTTACCATCAGTTCCTTACTTTACTGCCCAGATCCCCATGCTACTCATACACTGAGTTGGCGAGGGCCAGTATTGAACTAGGAACCTTGTGATTTCTAGCCGAAATGCTATACTGACTGAGCTAACTCGGCCCTATTGATTGGGTAAAGTTCAAGTTTATTGTTACCTTTTTTGGTAGAATTTAAACAATTGACGGTTATTTTATACATAGAGGTAAATTGTGGGGGATGGTCAAATTTATTGTAATGTTTTTTCTAAGGATTTTTCTTGATTTTGACAAGTTGTCTGCAGTTGATTGTTGATAAATGAATAGGGAATCTCTTTGAGGATAAGTTTATAGGATAAAGTTCAAGTTAATTGTTTGTATTTCATTGATTTTAACTGAAAACTTTTAGCAGAAACCATTTCAACAATGTGTTTGTCAATGTCCCACATTTCTGATTTTATGACTGGTAAATTGTGGTCATAAAACAAAGAGGAGAGTGAGAAGATTGTAGACAGAGAAAGTTATAAAATTTGGACACCATAAAATTATATATATATATATATATATATATATATATATATATATATATATTATGCCCGCCTAAATTCATTAATTATTAACTAATTAATTTTCAAAATTAGGTATGACTTCAATTAAGCACATATCCTCCAAATATTGTCAGCTAAAAGCCATATCAAATAAACACATTGTTTACTTACTCTCATATATATATATATATATGTGTGTGTAAAATGAAACTGGAAGTGAATCCGACGGTATGTTGAAAAAATGAATAAAGGAAAGAAAGTAGAATTCTAAATTATCAAAGCATGAGGGATTATATATATATATATATATATATATATATATATATATATATATATATATATATATATGCACTAAGCTTACCTATACAGCATGCATTAAAATATGCAGATACCACAGTGGTTATTGTATCTCACTTTGCTTTTTCTCCCCCCCCCCTCATTTGGTCACCTATCTTGGTCAGCCTAAGAACTTTTCAACTGACCCTCATAGATTCATATCATTACTTTCTGATCAATCAGATAGTATACTGACATTTTTACTTCCCTGTGTACAAGTGAAGTGATTTTATCAGTAAAAGTAGATCATATAAGTATCAAAAAGAAAAAGAAAGAAATATTTGGGTAAATCTATTATTATACTAAAACTGAGTGAATCAATGTTTGTCTCCTAAAGGCTTTTTTACTTCTGAGTTTAATGACACAAAAGTTATACTAAATTATTCCTTACTTTTAGGATTGAGTTATGTTTGGAAAAAGATCCATTTTAATTGGTTCTAATTAGTCATAATTTGCAATTAAGTAAAAAACTGACATCCCTTACTTTATATTCTGCCTATCACTTTCTTCCTCTCTATGTATATCTTGATTACCTACTCGTTATATTTGTTACTTTCTCTGGGAGAGTAGAGAGAGATGGGAGAATTTGAAATGCATAAGTATGTTAAATTTCATAAGTAGCAACCCATAGCTTAAATTTGGTCAAACATTCCCTTCCTGAGAAATCTTACAAAATTATTTTAATGTTTTGTCCAGCCATATCTATTTTCTTTAAAATTTAATTCACTTTGGAAACTCACTGGGTGACTCAACAGGTCACGTTTTGTCTAGTATATATATATATATATATATATATATATATATATGAATCTGAAAAATAAACATCATTTGGTCAAGGGTCGCCAACCATAGCTAACAGGTATCCCCAATGGGGAGATCTGACCCCTCTGCAGTGGTGAAGTTAGTGTATGCTACAGCCCCAACCAAAAGAGCAGTCATAGATAGATAGACTGATAGATGAACATTATCACTTTCCGATGATTGACAGAATTTATCATCAAAAGTCGATCATATAAGTATTAAAAAGAAAAGGAAAAATACTTGTGTAAGTATATAGATTATGAGAAAGATATCAATGAAGAAGAAGATATAAGTAAAATAAAGTAAGTATAAGTAAAGAAGGAAACAGATGAGTCAGTGAGTGAAAAAGAGATAAGTAAAATGAGAGAAAAATAGATTTTATTGGATACACAGGTGCTTGCTCAATAGAATGATGACTAATCCATAATACTATAACACATTAATTCTTACAACATCATCAATCATCATAATATATATATATATATATATATATATATGCCTGAAGTCATCCATGTTTAGATAAAATATGGTTCTTTTCGTGTTGTTATTTCAGTGGGACAGCATGGGAGCAAAATGAGAAAATCAATCCACAAGTGTATGCGGAGAAATGTATACAAACACGGGATGTTACAATGGATGGAAGTTTATTACTGATGATAATGTTGACTCAATATTATATGTGTGTGTGTGTGTGTGTGTGTGTGTATATATATAAGGACCTACAAATAAATTTAAAAAAGAAAAAAAAATATATATATATGTGTGTGTGTGTGTGTGTGTGTGTGTGTGTGTGTGTGATGCTGATAGCTTTTTGATTTAGTGTGTCCTGGGACGCACATATTTACTTTAAATAAGTCCCTGGTTAAGTTTATGGGTCCCAACTAAAACTGTCTAACTCCTACCTTGTAACCCATCCAGTATAATTCATTTCCAAGAAACTATTGGGATGCATGGATTTGATTTGAATGAGTCCCCGGGAAATTTGATGGGTCCCAACTAAAGTTTCTTAATAAATTGTTTTTATCTATGAACAACTAAAGCCGTCTAACCCCTATGCATACGATATATTTCCAAGAAAATATTGTAATGTATTTACAGTTAGCTGGAAATGATGGGGGGTGGGGAGAAAAAAAACACTGGGGTGCAGAAATACAATTTTCCTGCATCAGTGACGCAGGACGCATACCTATCAGCATCTCTGCAAGAGTATTAATATATAGAGGTAAAATATATAATATAGTTTGGAAAATAATATTTTTTTGTTTTAGAAGCATGAACAACAGATCAGAAATTACTGGTCTCAATTATTTAAGAGTCACTGATCATGTGACTTCCTAAGCCAATAAAACCCCAGCTTCAGATGACTCAATACTTGTCAAGTCAAATTCACTGTGATTTTCCAGTTACAATTGATTTTAAATTCTAAACTACACTTCCTTACAAAAATGATAGGTGATGCCTATTCATTATGTAACATTTGGAAGAGAAATTAAACAATTGTTTATATAGATTTCAATCACCTGTTCTCTTGATTTTTATTCTTTGTTAAAGAAACTTTTTTTTTTTTTACATATTTATTGATTTCTTTTTCCTCTGTTGGTTTCATGTTTTTAGTCTATTCCAAATGTTACATATCAATTGATTGAAATTTGATCACAACTCATAACAAAACATATACATATATATATATATATATATATATATATTATATATATGGAAATAAATGGAAATAACTCTGACAGCATTTATTTTTATTGTTAAAAAAAAAAAAAAAAAAAACAGGAAATAATCTTGCACATGTTGAAGTTGACATATATATATATATATATATATATGGTTATATGAGAAGTAAATACACACGTGATGTGTTTATTATATGGCTTTTTTTAGCCAACAATTTTTGTGAGAATATGTGCCTAATTGAAGTCGTACCTAATTTTGAAAGTTAATTAATTAATAATTAATTAGGCGGGCATACCTATTTAACTATAAGGCTAAACAAATCGAGAAAAATCAATCTCTGTATGTACATTTCGGCCTATTAGGCCTCATCAGCAGAGCTATATTTATATATATATGTGTGTGTGTGTGTGTGTGTGTGTGTGTGTGTGGAGAAAGGTAGGCAAACATGGGATGTTGTGGCAAATGGATGTTTATTGTGCTGATGTCGCTGTAACGTTTTGGTCAATTGGACCTTCTTCAGGACTTTGGATTGAGTTCTTGCTTCAATGGTGAACATTTACATACTGGTGAATTAGGAGGTAGTGAATAAACATCCATTCTCTACAATATCCCGTGTTTGTCTACCTTTCTCCACATACTGTCGGATTAATTTCCTCTTAGTTCTCCCATATATATATATTATTGAATTAAGTCAGCCAGTCAGTCAACAATTGGTTTGAGCAATGTGACTGTCCAAGCACAACTGAACCAGTGTCAAGACAACTGGTACTTATGGGAATTCAGAACAGTCCACTCATGCATTTGGGTGATTCCATTCCCTGAGTCCTGATTGGCTGCTTGGTTAGTATGAACCTCTGAGGCTCCATAAATCCTGCCCCTTTGCAGTGGTCTTTACAGCCTGTCAGAATCATATTGAGTTACGACTGCTTGCTGTCTTGTTTTGCCAATTCAATGGTAATTGGACTTAGTATTCTATATATATATATATACACACATACACACACACACACACACACACACATAATTGTGGAAAAAAATCATGGGTCCATATTTTTCTGATGTTATAGTTTTATTTTTGAGTACTCTTGGATAAATTATTAATGCCACTACAGCAACACTCAGACACTACATACACACACATATATATATATACACATACATACACATACACATATATGTTGTTTAGACTTGAGTTCTCGGGTGATTGTAAGAGAAACATATATCATGTAAGTATGTATCAATTAATTGTCCCCCCCCCTCGGACTGACAGTCGCTGACGACCGTAAGCGTAAGGAATTTGGCAGACAAAAATTCTGTCAGGTTTCGCTCCCAGCTAAAGGTAGCTGTTAAAAAAGTTGAGCCACACTGAAACACGTTTGTGGATTACTTATATATATATATGTGTGTGTGTGTGTGTGAATAAAAGGAAGTGAATCCGATGGTATGTAGTATAATAAAAGATTGAAAAAACACAGGTTTAATGGAGTTAAGTGGTGAGTTTATTGACCGACGCTGCAGTGTTTCAATCTATTAATTAGATCATCTTCAGGGCTTTTGTTGGTATGTGGAAGGTGATAAAAATTTTTTTAGCTCAGAATAAGGAGAAAGGCGAGTAATAGTCCTTGTTTATAGGTCTGTTTAAAATTTGAAGTCTGAGAAAAAAGTACGTTGAAAAAATGAACGGTTTGAAATATGACGTCAAATATTCTTTTTTTGCGGTGTGAGTATTAGAATGTGTAAGTGTTTGTATCGAAAAAATATGTGTGTGTGTGCGCGTAAGAAAAATTATAATAAATCTGATAATATGTAAGTATAGAAATATGAAAAAAAAAAAAAAAACAAAATGTTTATTCATGAATGAATAGTTCTGTCTATGATTAATCATTTCAGTTTTTATATACATTCGATATAATAACAATCATCAAATATTTTTTCCAAAACTTCATTTTCTAAGGAAAGCACAGCTGGTTTGAATTCAGAGTTTTCGTTCTCCTAGATTTGTTGCCCTGCCAAGGTCAGAGAACCCAGTCTGTCCTATTATTTACCCATAAAAAAATAAATAATAATCCTTTAAAAAAACTACATAGAAATTTTCTTTTATATATTTTTTATACTTAAATAATGAGAATGGAATCATCTGTTTTTTTCCTATCAATAATGTCAGACAAAACATTGGAAGAGAGAAATGACAAGATCTCATGGGACTAGTTAATTCAACCTAGTAACTGCTAATTACTGCTCACCTTGTATCTTTGCTTAGTAAACCTTTTACCCTATCCTTAATACTCATTGTTTTTCTTCCTATTATTTTCTGTTATTTCTCTATAACATATATATATATATATATATATATATATATTTACCAACCCCTCCGCACAAGCAGGATGCGACACAAGGTCAATTTCTTAAGCGGAGTTTAACAGGTTTGAATTCAGAGTTTTCCTTCTCCTAGACTGGTTGCCTAATCAAGGTTAAAGAGCCCAGTCTGCCCTACTATTTACCCATAGCTAGAGGGAGAATTGGATTCATACCTTTCCCAAGGGTAAATGCCAACAGCTTCGTCCAGGAATTGAACTCGCGTTGACGAGTCCATTTCCTACGACTCTAACCATTAGACCACGCGCCTCCATATATATATATATATAATATATATATATATATATATATATAACATTGTATTGTAGAGATTCATGGAGTGATTAGTATCCAGCTGTTTTGCAAGCTGAGTATATTCTGAGGATCCAGACTTGGGAGGTGGTTTAAATAGCAGATTGGACTATTCCATTTGTATATTTGGATCAAGTTCACTTCCTGGATCCTTATTGGCTGTTGGTTTTAAGGTGGACACTTTCATCCATATATACTGAACATTTGACTGTGTCCAGGCAGTTAATACAGAGTGTATTCGGTTACTTTATTTTTTTTTTGTCTGGTTACTGGATGCTAGTAACAACCTTCCCATGGAGGTGAGTATGATGTTTATTCTACAGTAACAATATCATTCAATATGGCGAAACAAGTAAAGAAGTGTTAATTCACTTTAGTGTTAATTCACAAATAGTTTATTCTTTTTTAAAAGAAAATTTCTCCTTACGATGAGTATTTCAAATAAAATTAAACAAATTATTAAAGTATGAATCATGTTTGAAGAGACACACCCTTTTTGTTAAGATAACACATTTTTAATGAGAATTTGTTTGTTTTTGTTTACATCACATTCTCCATGATTTTATTTTTATTTAAACCTCAATGAATAATAAAATTGTTTTACATTATTAAGACTGTTGACCATATCTACATACTAATAAAATGCAATTGTATTTATATATACAACAAAAGAGAGGTTTACAGTATGAATGGGAAGGCTAATTTACATATTGATCTTAAAAAATTGATTTTAATAAATATATGCTAAGTATTATTGATTTCTAATTGTTTGGTTTTATCTTATAGAATATGAGCAAAAATCTCTGGGATAAATCTTAAAAGAAATTCATTAAGAAGAAGAAATAATTGTAATATTATCCTTTACTTCCTATTTTAAGTAAAGAGTTAAATTAGGAAAATTTACCAATGAAAGACGGAGTAATGGAAAATGATGGAAGAGTTAGTTTCAAAGCTGTTCTATTTTTCGATAATACCCCCTCTGTTCCAAATCTTTTTATCTGCTTTCATTTTTAGTTTTATTAGCCTTTCTAATTTAACATGATATTTTATTATATTAAAACTTAAAAACTTGCACCCGGAGGGTGCATAAATTTGCTGGTACTGATAATGAAAAAGAAATCTATTATTATACTAAAGCTGAGTTAATCAACTTTGGCTTCCTAAAGGCTTTTTTACTGTTTAGTTTAATGACACAAAAATTATACTAAATTATTCCTTACTTTTAGGATTGAATTATGTATGAACAAAATTCTGTTTTAATTGGTTCTAATTAGTTGTAATTTGCAATTAAGTCAAATACTGACCAATCTCTTACTTTACTGTGTCTATCATTTTCTTCCCCTCTATGTATCTCTTGTCTACCTCCTTGTTATATAATGTTAGTTTCTCTGGAGAGTAGAGAGAGAGAGAGCCAGGAGAATTTCAAATGTATTTCTATGTTAAATTTCACAACTAGCAACCTGTAGCTTAAATGAGGTCAAACATTTCCTTTCTTAGAAAGCTAACAAAATGGTTTTAAAGTTTCGTTTTGTTGGTAGTATTTATTTCCTTTTTTTAATTTTATTTACTAACTCCCTAATCTCAATTATCTACCCAGAGCTGAATGAGTGAACCAATGGGTCACGTTTTGTCTAGAAATCATATAAAATGAAATTGTTTGCATTTCACATAGCACTAATACCCTTGGGAAAGGTATGCATCCAATTATTGTTGTATAAGGGTTATTGTCATAGGAAATCGACAAAGTGAACCAAGTTCAAATCCTGGATGATACTGTTTATATTTCACATAGCACTAATACCCTTGGGAAATGTATGAATCAAACTATTTGCCCTCCAAGTATGGGTAAATAGCAAGGCAGACAGGGCTTTTTAACCATGGTTAGGCAACCAGTCTTGGAGAAGGAAAGCTTGGAATTCAAACCTGTTAAACTCTGCTTAAGAAATTGACCTTGTGTCACATCCTGCTCATTCAGAGGGGTTAGTAAATATCTATATGGAGGTTAATATAAGAAAGAAAAGTTTGAAAAATCAAACTGACATGTTTCTCTAATGGTCAAACGTCAACAGAATAAAAAGAATTTGGTTACCAAAAATGAATTCTTCTGGGGCAAGAGTGATTTTTTTTAAATTTAGTAACAAACACCTATACGGATGGTTTTGGCATTAAATAACCCACAATGATTGACATACCATTAAACAAAGAAGCCAAATCTCTTTCAAGGATGTTAATGTGCAAATCTATTAAAGATATATTAGACAGCAGAAGTGATGCTGATAGCTTTTTAATTTAGTGTGTACTGGGACTCATGTATTTGATTTGAATGAGTCCCCAAGAAATCTGATGGGTCCCAACTAAAGTTTCTTAATAAATTATAGAGTTTTTATCTATGAACAACTAAAGCCGTTTAAACCCCTTGTAGCCCATACAGTGTAATTCGTTTCCAAGAAAATATTGAAATGTATTTACAGTTAGCTGGAACTAGTGGGTGGGGGTTGGGGGTTGGGGGTTGGAGGAAACACTGGGACAAATGGATATGATTTTTCTGCATCAGGGACACAGGACATGTACCTATCAGCATCTCTGCACCAGTACGTCTCCAAACATTAGTATAAGAGCTATATCCTGTATTTTGTTTGGTTTGCTGGTATCCTTCCATCTACTAAAGACGATGGCGTAATGTCCACCTTTTTTTTTTAAATTATTTCATCAGCAAATGTGTGAATGGCTGAACAGACCAATTTTAGAATGGCAATCTCTGATGCAGTGACTGCAAACAAACAGTGATGTTTGCTGGAGATGCTGTTGTCTCTCCTTCCTTTTGGCTCTCTTTACTGTGGCAGCTTCTTTCCTCTCTTTTTCACTCCTTTTCGTCCACTGTTTGACAAGGAGGTGCCAGGTCGCACGGTCTTATGCACAAGCCACCCATGTGTTGGTGTTGATGCGGCATGTCTTCATGTCCCTCTTGCAGACATCTTTAAAGCACAGGTGTGGTCTCCTTACCAGTCGGGTGCCTTCTACTAATTTGCCATACAGTAGGTCTTTGGTGATGCGGCTTTTGTCCATCTTTCTGGTGTGACCAAGCCAGTGCAGATGTCTCTCACATGATGGCGGGCATGCAGTTCATGTTTGCTCGTTCCAGCATGTCTGTGTTGGGCACTTTGTCCTGCCAGCGTATGTGTAGAATGTGGTGGAGGCATCTGAGGTAGAAATTGTCCAGTTTCCTCTCGTGGCTTTAGTATGAGAGCTACATCCTGTATACAGAAAGGGATATATCGATATGCTGATAAGACTGTAGACAGATCAACTCTGGTCCCAATTACAAAGGACAGCAAACTTTTCAATGATAATGAAAGATTACTTCCTTTAAGGCACAGAGAGGGGTGAGGTAGAGAGGAGAGTAGCCTCGACAGCAAAGAGAGCTAGAAAGAGGGAGAAAAGCCAGCAGCCCCAGAAAGCATCACAGTTTGTGTGCATTCAGTGCACCAAAGACTGTAACTCATGAATTGGCCTGCAAGGTCACTTGCACAGACAAATTTTTTTTTTTTTTTTTTTTTTGGGGGGGGGGGGGACACTACGCCATCGTCCTTAGCGGACGGAAAAGTGCCAACAACTTCCTTTTATCTATATATTAATACGTTTATTCCTAAATCTTCCATCTGTCATCATCCTGCAACACCCTCTGGTTAAAAATGAGACCATCCTAATTGTTCAAGATGCAATGCAAAAAATGTAAATCCAGATTATCTGGTGTCGCTTAATCAGATTTCTTATTTGTCACATTTTATTTCACCCAATTTCAAAAATCAAAAATTACAAATGGTCTAGCGTCGTTTAAATGTCCAACATAAAATTGCAACCATTGAAGGGGGGGGGCTATCATTTAAGGAACAATAGGATTCTCCTTAATTGAGTCAAAAAAAAAGTCATCAGGGTAGCCTAAAGCTGGTATCAGCCAATCAGCAAGGGAGCCTATCCCCTTTTCACTAGCGCTAGACCGAGATTGTTCTTGCGTCAGAGGTGGAGCGCCACACCTACCATCAGTTCCTTACTTTACCACATAGATCCCTGTGCTACTCATACACTGAGTTGGTGAGGGCCGGTATCAAACTAGGAACCTTGTGGTTTCTAGCCAAACGCTCTACTGACTGAGCTAACCGGTCAAAAAATAAAAATGAAAAAACACTATCACGTCTGTCTGTTTTGAGGCCAGCACATTGGGGAAGCTGAAACATACCAATAAAGTGAGTGGTATTTTTTTTCTTTTGAAACATCTGCCTGGTCTGGTTTGGTTTCTAGGTTTAATGACATATCAATATTCGCAAACATAAACATGTATATGTTTACATATGCACATATACATCTATATGCACTTACATATATGCAATGCATACACACAAATATATTTGTGAATTTATAGGTGCGCATGCATTTATATATGCTTTTTAAATACATGCGCTCACACAGATATAAACACGTAAATAGATATATACACATATATAAATAGACATATATATAAATACACACACATACGTAAATACATATATTATATAAACATATACACATAAATAAATACATATGCACATATAGGCATATATTGTATATATTTATATATGCAATAGATATATACTCATAAATAAATACATAGGCACAGGCATATATATGCACGTGCATAAACACGTACGCACGCACAGATATAAACCCATACATAAACACGTACGTACGCACGCACAGATATAAACCCATACATAAACACGTACGTACGCACACAGATATAAACCCATACATAAACACGTGCACAGATATAAACCCATACATAAACACGTGCACACAGATATAAACCCATACATAAACACGTACACACAGATATAAACCCATACATAAACACGTACACACAGATATAAACCCATACATAAACACGTAAACACGTACACACAGATATAAACCCATACATATATATATATATATATACACATATAGACATACACATAAAAAGTCACTGACTTATTTCCATTTGTTTCTCTGACCCTAATGTCTATTCCTAAAAACAACCAATACATTTTTTATGTTGGACATGATCTTCCATACTTTCCATTTCCTACAATATATTCTGAATGTTTCAATCACTCAACAAGTCAAAATAATAACCTAAGTGTTTACACATATTGACTTTGAAAACAACGTTGTCTTTAATGCCGACCTAAAAAAGAAAAAAAAGAAAGGCAGTGGCAGTTGGTGGTATTTTAAAATGGAAACATTATTTTTCTTTTGCCTTCAGTTGATTTGGATTGACAAATGTTAGAAGAATTCAATATTATTTGATCAATTTTTGGGAAGTGTCAATTTAACTCAACATCTTAATGCAAACAAAAAAAGAAAAAAAAAAAGAAAAAATTTGCCATTGAAAGATTTGTATGTTTATCTTGAAATATGCAAATGAGGATCGTACCAACACAAAACAAAATAATCACATGAGGAATGCCACTATGAATGGGACATGATTATGTGAAATACTGACATAAAACAAATACATGAATAGGAAATACCATCAGATACCAAATATGAAAAGAAAAAATACATACACAATACAAAAATAAATACTATCCAGACCCAAATAAAAGAAGAGGAAATACCATTAGGGACCAAATACATGCTGCAGCAGTGATTACCTCAAACATTTCAAACGGTCACCAGGGTGGTGCAAGTGAAGTTAGTATAAATGCTAGCTTCATCTAGCTAATGTATCACCATTTGTTATTTCTTTAGATGCAATCAGGGATTGGATCAATGTATATTGTGTGTTTGCTGTTGAATTTTTTTCTAAGACTGGTGAATTTGTAATTACTATACATACTGTTGCAGATAGAATATCAATACTGCTATGGGTTGAAAATTCTATCTGGAACAGCATTATTCCAACGTAACATGAAATGAGCACAAAAAGCTCTGTGTAGCAATTACAGATTCACCAGTCTTGTGCAGAGGGGTTGGTAAATAAATATATATATATAGCTTAGTTGGTAGAGCATCTGCCGAGGAAACACAAGCTTCCTGATTCGATACTGGCCCTCACCAACTCAGCGCATGTGTAGCATAGCTTGGATCTGTGCAGTAAATCTTGGGGGATTTGGACAGTCTCATTTTTAATCCAAGGGTGTTGCAAGATCATAACGGTCATACTGTTAAGAAACACGAGTATTAATATTTATTTATTTATGGGGATGGCATCTTAGAAGCCAAGGATATAGAGCATCATGTATGATGTAATGGTTAATGAACTATGCATTGTTAGTGGGATCAATTCTCCTTGGGCGACCCATGATTCTATTATTGTGTCAAACTAAGCTAAGCAAGTAACTGGCAATAGACACAAGTTTTAAATGAGGCAGGGTGTTATCAAAACCTTGCTCAAGGTCGGTAAACACACACACTTCTAAGGAGTGCAGTGTTTTTGGTTTTCTTGTTTTATATTCGTTTATCATTAAGGTAATATGATAAATAGTTTTAATTGAATTAATTCAATACTTTTTATATTTTTAAAGAGTCAAATTTCAAATAATCATTTTTGGTGATTGTCTTGAATATTTTCGAAAGATGTTTATAAATAATGAATGAAAATAAAATAAATAAATAAATAAAACCTTTATTTTATTGAAAAATAAAAATAGCCAAACTAATGTTATTTTTTGTGCTCACACTCTTTAAACTAGTATTTAACTAATACTTGATTCATACCATACAGCATAAAGAATTCCAAGAAAATTTGGTTCAACTGGGGGTGGGCAAAAAGCTTATTGAGGAGTTATGTGTTGTCCTAGGGGAGAAGGCCCCCTGATTGGTGGGTTGGTTGGTTGTTAGGGTTTTATGGCATGTCAACCCTTGTTGGGTCATTTTATGCTGAAGACGCTTTTTGTTTTTATTCATTCTTGATAGTCACTCAATTCATTTGAAACACATTTTTTGATCTATTTAACCTATAGATGGGACCCTAACAGGTATTACCACTCCGGGTCAGAGTGGAGCAATGGTGATGAAGGGCTGTTCCACATTCCCCAGAACTGGAACCTTAGTCACTGCCTTCTAGCACATATATGATAAAATGGAGGTGCGTGGTCTAATGGTTAGAGTCGTAGGAAATAGATTCGTCAACGCTAGTTCAATTCCTAGATGGAACTGTTGGTATTTCACATGGCGCTAATACCCTTGGGAAAGGTATGAATCCATTTCTCCCCCCCAGCTATGGGTAAATAGCAAGGCAGACTGGACTCTTTAACCATGGCTAGGTAACCAGTCTAGGAGAAGGAAAACTCTGAATTCAAACCCGTTAAACTCCGCTTAAGAAATTGACCTTGCCTCGCATCCTGCTTGTGTGGAGGGGTTGGTAAATATATATATATGATAAAAGGGGTTGGGGGTTATCAAAACAGCAATAGGATTGGGGCAATCATATAGGTGCTAGAGCTTTGACGTGACCAGCCAATTGAATGGAGGGGGCTTCTCCGACCACCCGTCTAGCCCAAGTAAGAGCCAAAGTGGAGTGTTGCATGTCATGGACTGATCACCCACCAAGATTCCATCCTTAAGCATGATGGGGTCGCCATCCACAGCCCACAGGTAGCCCCATTGAGGAGGTCATACCCCTCTGCAGAGGTGCAGTCGGTGTATTCTAAAGTCCTATGAGACTTATTGTTACGTACTGGCATCAAATTCTATACGTTATATACTGGCTTCAAATTCAAAGCCCTACTTCATGTATCTGCATACGTAGCGGGTATCGTCACTAACCCTAGACGATATATGTAGAAGTTACTTAATGAAACACCAACACATGGGTATAGTAGGAGTTTTGACTATTTCTCTTCTCAGCTGTACATGGTGGGCGGCGAGCGTTGACAATGACTACTACTACTACTGCTGGGATGGTGAGGTAAGGGGGGCTAGGGGGGCTAGTGGCGTCTCACCGCCCTTGGCCGCAACGGACCGTGTCGACGGTCGCTCCTTGTGCTCTGTTCGCCGTCCACTGTCTGACTGACGACTCGACCCTCTGGCTTTTGTATTGACAACACGCCTACACATCTTTATCTTTTGATCTGATAACGGACCTTTGTAATATATTTCTTTATCTTCTCCCTGCTTCCTTGACCGGAAAGCCTCGCTTTCGTTTTTTAACTTCTTTGTCGCTTTTACCGGGAAAAAAAATCCTTTGTCATTTTTTTTCATCTTTTCTTTGTTTAATTTAACCGGAAATTCCTATTTCCGTTTGTACAATATACAACATTATTACTTTATAGAATTGGGTGGGGAGTAAATAAGTTCATAAACTACATCAATGGTACCTTGAATTATGAGTTTAAACTCTCAATATATCAAATCAATTTTCCCCATTTAAATAAACTGAAATGCCATTAATTCGTTCTAGCCACCACCACCACCCTAGAAAAAACTTTTTTGTTTTGAAATAAGAAAAGTAGCACTGTATTGAATAAAAACATAATAAAATATAATCTCATGAATTAAGTGCTGTAATATGTTTACAGAGGTGCAGTCAGTGTATTATTTTAAAGGCCGCAACTGACAGGGCTGGAAGACTCCCTGGAATCCAACCATTAGCAGAGATGTTGTTAGGAACGTGTCCTGCATCTCTAATGCACAAAAATCTAAAAGGATGCAGGAAAATCATATTCATGCGTCTCAGTGTTTTTCTTTTTTCTTCCCGCACCATTTCAATCTAATTGAAAATACATTTCAATAGTTGCTTAGAAATTAAATAAACAGGATATATTACAAGAGTTAGATGGCTTTAGTTCTTTCCCTAGATCATAAATAAAAAACCCTACAATCTATTAAGAAATTTTAGTTGGGACCCATAATTTTTCCCGGGGACTCATTCAAAGCAAATATGTGTGTCCTAGGACGCACTAAATCAAAAAGCTATCAGCATCACTGCATTAGCTTTATTTATATATATATATATATATATATATATATTTTATTTCTTTTTATTAAATTTTTTTTTACACGACACAGGAAAGCTTCTTGTGGTAGGTAATAATTTTTAGAAAACACCAAAAAGAAAAAAAAAGTTACAACCAGCTGACGACGTGATAACCAAGAAATCAATAATCTATATTTAGGTTATGACAACTAATAAAACAGTTGGATGCAGTTGAAATAAAATTGAAGAGAAAAATGATGATGCCAAGTTTTTTCAAGAAATAATTAGCATCCTTTTATTAATTTTTTTTTTTAATGAAGAAGGGTAAGGAAATAGGGTGGGATAAAAAGAAAAGAAAAAATATACAAAAGAAAAAAGAAAAAATAATTAAAAAAATAAGAGAATATTCCCCAATTGATTGGTCAGACAACTAAAAAAATAACCTTTCCTTTTTTTTTTTGTTTAAGTGTATTCAAAATTTGAAAAAAAAAGAAAGTTACCTTCAAAGTTCCTGGGTCATTCTTTGGAAATAAAATGAAAGAAGAAAAAATATTAGGGTTTTTTTTTTTTTATTATTTTGATTCGTTCCTCATTAGTTTTATTCTGAGAAACAAAATCTAAAACTGCTGACTTTTGACTTCACGGGGGGGGTATTGAAAGGAGAGAGAGAGAGAGAGAGAGAGTGAAGAAAGAAAAGAATAGGAAGAGAGGGGAGAGAATATAGAAAAGGAGAAAAAAAAATAAGAAATGGGAGGGGAAGAGGGAGGGACGAGAAGAGAGAGAGGGAGGGGACGAGAAGAGAGAGAGGGAGGGACGAGGAAGAGAGAGAGAGAGACGAGGGAAGAGAGAGAGAGAGGACGAGGAAGAGAGAGAGAGGACGAGGAAGAGAGAGAGGAGGGGACGAGGAAAGAGAGGAGAGGAGAGAGAGAGACGAGGAAGAGAGAGAGAGAGAGGGAGACGAGGAAGAGAGAGAGAGAGGGGACGAGAGAGAGAGAGAGAGAGAGAGAGAGAGAGAGGAGAGAGAGAGAGGGAGAGAGAAGAGAGAGAGAGGAAGAGAAAGAGAGAGAGAGAGAAGATAGAGGAGAAGAGAGAAAGAGAGATAGATAGGGAGGAAGAAAGAGAGATAGATAGGGGAAGAAAGAGAGATAGATAGAGGAAGAAGAGAGATAGATAGGGAGGAAGAAAGAGAGATAGATAGGGATAGATAGGGAGGAAGAAAGAGAGATAGATAGGGAGGAAGAAAGAGAGATAGATAGGGAGAGAGAAAAGAAGAAAGAGAGGAAGAAGAGAGGAAGAAAGGAAGAAAGAGAGGAAGAAAGAGAGGAAGAAAGAGAGGAAGAGAAAGAGAGAAATGAAAAAAGAATGAAGTTTTTTTTCTATGTAGCGTTTCAAACGCCGAGAAATTTACAGCACAAAACCACCCTCCCCACCCCCATCCCTCCCCTTCTCCACGCACCGAAAGTCACGTGGCATTGTTCCATGAAAATGAGTCGCTTGGAATGTCAGACTTTTTTCTCTCTTCTCTCCACAACATAAAAAAAATAATAATGATGATAATACAATTTTTTTTTTTCTCGCAAAGGAAAAAAGTACACCCCCCCCCAAAAAAAAAAATGTGAAAATAAACCAAACATCGACTCTTTACTACACCCAGTACTATCATTTTTTTTATTTATTCATTTATTTATTATTTATTTACCTACACAACTACTTACTTACTTAGCAAGTTAGTTACTTAGCTAAAGCCGATAACCTGTCCTTGTTGTAGTAATTTACTAAAAACACGTTAATTAAATATAATTACTAACATTATTTACTCAATGACAATTTTTGCGCCAACCAGAAACAATCAAATGATTTAAGTTTTCAACTTAACTTCTTGATTTATTTACATGACCTCATATTACAAGAAATGTCTAACTTTAAAGTGACTAAAAAAAAGCTAAAAGGTTTGTGAGAGAGAGAGAGAGAGAGAGAGAGAGAGAGAGAAAAGGAAAAATGCCGGTTTTGTTTTTTGCTTTATTTTGTTTGTTTTTGTGGGTAAATTATTGAATTAAAATACCTTTTAAATTTAGTCAAATTAATACACACCTTCACTGGAGGTTTATTGCAAAAATGCCTATTTATCAAGTTTTTTTTTTCTTTATTAAATATTAAATTTCGATCATTTTTAATAAAATAAACTGCGTTAAAATAAAGGTTTTTAGAGTGGGATGTTTTGGTTAAAACACATGAATAAAAAGGATTTAATTAAATCTTAATTATTTATTTACTCATTTATTGGGAATGGGAGAATGTTCGGTCATATTTACAAGGGCAAATAAGACAGGTAAACATGTTGTTTTTGTTTTAAATGTACATTAATACTAATGCAAAATGTATGTTTCCTTTATGAGAAAAAGTGTGTGGGGGGGGGGTTAACTGATTTCATATTCTGAAAATTTTTTTTTAAATAAAAAAAGTTTTTTTCAAGATTTTTTAGAATACCGTTGAAAAACGAGTAAAATCCAAGAATGTTTTTAAAAATTCAATTCCTAACAAAGTTTTCATTTCTTCTTTTCTTGTCAAATAAGTTCTTGGTTATTTTTTTTCGACACTAAATAAATCGGTGCTATTCGCAGAATTCCGTCCCAGCCTCCAACCTTAAAAAATGCAAGAGGGTTGGTCTTTTAGCTATCACCGCCTAGCGAGGACGGAATTCTGCAAATAGCACCAATAAATCATAACTCCACTCCAATATGTATAAAGAAAAAATAGATTTGATAATTATTGTAGTTAAAAAAAAAAAAACTATAGTTCCCTAAATTAGCTTTTAGGTTTTCTATTTCTTAAATTTATTAAAAAGAATTTTTTTTTTTGTAAATACAATGTCATGTCGCTATATGAATCAAGGTAAAAAAAAAAAGATGTATATTTGTTTGGGCTCAAAATAAAAACTATATCTCCCTAAATGTACTTTTAAAATTCGTTATATTTCTGTTTTCTACTTCTTATAAATTTAAAAATTAAAAAACACAATGTTATGTCGTTTTATGAATCAAGGTAAAAAATCTATTTGTTATCAGTTGTTTGGGCTAAAAGAAAAGAAAAAAAAAAACTATTTCCCTAAATTTGCTTTAAAAATCCGTTAATATATTTCTGTTTTCTACTATTTCTAAAATTTATAATAAAACAAACACACACAAGTCATGTTGCTTTACGAATCAAGGTAAAAAAAATGTATTCATGTTATCAGTTGTTTGGGCTCAAAAAATATATATTTCCCTAAATTTGTTTTAAAAATTCGTTATTTCTAAGTTTTCTAACATTTATTAAAAAAGAAAAAAAAAAGAAAAGAAAAAAAGAAAAGAAAAACAAAGAAACAATGTCATGTCGCTTTATGAATCAAGGTAAAAAATGTATTTATGTTAGTTGTTTTGGGCTCAAAAAAAATATCTCCCGAAATATGTTTAAAAATTCGTTAATATTTCTATATTTTCTACTTTTTCTAAAATTTATAAAAAAAAAAAACATTAAAAAAAAACACAATTTTATGTCGCTTTATGAATGAAGGTAAAAAAAATGTATTTATATTATCAGTTGTTTGGAATTCCTCTTTTTTTGTTAATCAGATAAAATATGAAATAATTTCGTTTGCCAAGCATCTCAAGATTATTTGGAATAAAATAAGTATCCCCAGACACATCGACATCTTAAGGGTCACACACATTTAAAACGAAGGGTCAGTCTTGTTCGGGTATTTTGTAAAAGACTCAAAAAGACATTAACTCCAATGAGTTAAGTTCTTTCATTTCAAAATTAAACTAAGAAAATTGAAAAAGTTGACAATCAAATATTTGAAAATAGATTTTTCTTTTAATAAAAAGAGGCTTTTTATCTGAAATTCTTTTAGATGAGGCTTGATTATTAATTATTATTATTTGTATTATTCGGACTATTTTTCTCATCTTCATTGTTTTCTGTACAAAGATAACAATAAAGATGAGGACAATAGTCCGAATAATACAAATAATAATAAAAAGAGGCTTGTTGTTTTTAAGTACTAAATTAAATTAACATCAACAACAAAATAAATCGTCCTTTTCGTAAAAGAAAAGAAAAGAAAAATGACAAAAAAAAAAAGAACTGTCACATGTCAAGTCACAAAAATGTACCTGAATTCCGAAGTGTTCATTAACTAATATAACAAGACACATCGACAACTAATGGGTCATTTAGGTCCAAACATTTCTTATTTCATTTAATTTCACCATTATTAACGAACACTTCTTTCTTGAACATTATTGTCGTGATTGTTAATGTCATGGTCACAATTTTCGATTCGAAATTAATCTTACATATTCTCTATAGCAATTACGACAGACACCTGAAGAGGACCGGAGGGTAGAGCAGCCGAAACGTCGTGGCTAACAAAATGGGGACACTAATCCGTGGGTAGTGATAATTCCTTCTAAAAATTTACGACTAAAATAAAGGTTCATTTCTTTTTCTTTGCTTCCACAAACAAAAACAACAACAAAAAAAAAAGATAAATATTCGTTTTCATGGTGTTTTTGAGCAAAAATACTAAACAAAAAAAAATTAAAATTAATTTCTGTTTAGTAAACAGAAATTAATTTTAATTTTTTTTTTTTTAATAAAAATAAGTGACGGTTGGTTTGTTTTATTTATTTATTTTTATTTCATTTTTGAATGGAGGATCGTTAGGATAGTAAAATATACAGAAACTAACTAACTAAACTATAATAATAATAATAATAATAATAATAATAATAATAAACAAACAAGCAGCAAGAAGGCTTATGAACAAACCCGCTTACGGCAAACATGATCACGTGACAGTCCACCTCCTTCAAACCAGCCCAAATTATTTTTTTAAATGACGTTATCAGAAAAAAAAAAAAAAAAAAAAAAATCATTACCGTAATAAGACAAAAAAAAAAAATAGTCCCCCCCCTTTATAATGTTGTCGCGATATTTTTCTAAAAAAATAAATAAAATAAAATAATTTTTTTTTTTTTTTTTTTAAATAGGAGAAAATTTTTTAAATACTTTAAAAAAAAAATTTAGATTAAAAAAAAATCGAAAAAATATAAATAAATAAATAATTTTTTGAATGAGAAAATTTATTTAAATATTTATAAAAAAAATGACTGACATAAAAAGATTAAAAAAATACTCCCCCCCCCCGGATGATATTTTTCTAAAAAATAAATAATATAAATTTTTTTAAATATGAGAAAAATTTTTTTTTAAAAAAAGGGGGATTTTATGTTGTCAAAACTTTCTTTTAAATACGTTTTTCGGTGATAGGATAAAAGAGGAGAGAGAGAAGGGGACAAGAAGGTGGGGGCCTTTTAAAAATTAAAAATAAAAATGAAAAAAACAACAACAAAAAAAAACAATGACCTCATCACTGTCGTTAATATTCTGATAATATCGAAAATAAATATTGATATTTTCGACGGTAAAAACACGAAAGAAAAAAAAATCACTTTCCTTGTCTCTCTTTCTCTCTCTCTAGCATATTTCATACCCCACCCCAATCGAATTTGCACAAAAATCACGTGAAATATAAATAAATACAAATAAAAACGACTCCGACTTTAAAATCACAAAAAGGAGAAGAAATTATTAATATTATTATCATCATTATCAGGACTATAATAAGGCTCATTTTTCTATCAATTCAGTTTTGAGAGATGATTGTAGAGAAATTAATAAAAATAAGGAAACAATAAAAATGAATAATAATAATAAAATGAATAATAAAAATGAATAATAATAATAAATTGTTATTAGTAGCAATTAGAAATTATACAAAATAAAAAAATTTGTAAATATAATGATAATAATGATATAGGTATTATTTTTTGTAAGAGTGTAGAATAAATAAATAAATAAATAAATAAAATGACAAAAAAATGAAAATAAGAATAAATTGCTATTATTATTATTATTATTTTGGCAACTATATAATTTAGGAATTCTTGTAAGATTGCAAGGAAATAAATAAAATTATGGAATTAATAATAATAAAAGACAAAAAAAAAAAACACTTTGGTGTTATGTTAGATAACAACTGATTATTTATATTACTATTTTTTATTTTATTTATATTATTAAATATATAAATCATATTATAACAATAATAATAAGACAAAAAACACACATTTTGTTTTGGTAACTATATAATTTAGGAATTCTTGTAAGATTGTAAGGAAATAAATAAATAAAATTATGGAAATAAATAATAATAATAATAATAATAAAAGAAAAAAAACACTTTGGTGTTATGTTAAATAAAAACATTTTTGGCAACTAATGATAAAGGAATTTCTTGTAAGATGTTTTGGGAAGAAATAAAATAAATAAATAAAAATAAAGAAACTATGAAAATAATTAATAATTACTGTTAGTAATAATAATAATAATAATAATCCAAGAATTGATGAAAAGGTGACTAATTTCTTTTTAGTAATAAAATTAATAACAAATATTAATTAATGTTATTGTTGTTGTTGATGATGATGATTAAAAAAAAAACAACACGAGGATTTTTTTTAGTCAGGGGTTTAAATTCATTTATAAATATTTTTTCAGCTTTTTTTATTTATTTTTAACTCTAGATTTTTAAGTCAGTAAAAGTCAAGTTTCTACCCTTAAAAAAAAAAAAATAAAAATCTCTAAGAAAAAATAGAAAAATAAAATAAAAAAATCGAAACTGAAAGATTGGAATTTAAAAAGGCAGGAAGAAGACATTATCTAAGAAAGAAGGAAAAAAAAGTGAAACTATATTTCGTTTCATGTTTTTCTTTTTTTTAATCAATTTTTCAACCCCAGCAAAAAGAAAAAACCTCCCCAAACAAAATTCTTTCTTTTTTTTCCACTTTCAACAACAAACAACATTATTAACAATAATAATAATAACCTAAAAAAAAGATAATAAAATAAACGTGAGGGTGTTGAAGACGGTCGGTCACAAAATGGGGGTCTTGTTATTACGTAATTATTATTGAAATCTGATCCCCCAGTTTATGTCCGCTTTGTATTGGTCGGTCTGCGTGCTTTTTCCGTCTCCTCACGTTGCTAAGGCAGAGACGACAGAAGCACCACCCGCGGATTCGAACCTGTGATTCACTTAGGAGTACCGAAATGTATCGCTCCGAAGAGCCAAAGGAACAAGAAACATGGTCGAAATGGAATCAACTTAAAAAGAGACGGTTACATACCATCGCTGCCCTGCTACATAAGCCGAGAAGGAAGAGCGACGAACCAAGTAGTGGCCATTATCACAGAAGAGTGAATCAAGGGCAAGTAACTCACATTTGAGAATTAGGCGAAAATGATCACAGAGTTAATTCCCTTGTCTAGCCGGGGCTTACCAAGTTTGTCGAGATGGTATCACGCGGTGTGGGAGACTGACCGCTCGCCAGTGGGTCAGGTCAGTTTAGTTTAGTTTCTTATGTATTCTACGGACATTTAAAACTTTTTAGCTAGATATTTTGAAAGGCATTTAAAAACCCTCACATTTAGAAGGCAATCTCATTAACCTGTACTCAAGGGTGAAGCTAGATTTGGATGGCTGTTGTGCAAGACTTTTTAAGGGACCCCTGATATCTATTATTATATAATGTCAGAAGATAGGTTTGTTTTGTTTTGTTTTACGGCATATCAACCTCAGTGGGCCATTTAAGGCCGATAGAACTTTGAAATGAATTCGTTCTTAATGGATACACATTTTTTTTGTATTAACACATTTCACTATTTAACCCATAGATGGTACCCTAACAGGTACTACCACTCCCGGTCAGAGTGGACCTGGGATCAATAAGGATAAAGGAGTGCTCCACATTCCCCAAACCTCCATAACTAAAGAGTTTAATGTCATACCTCCAGGGCTTGCCATAAGAGCAATAGGGATAGGACTATCATATAGGTGCTAGGGCTTGATGGGACCAGCCGAGGGGATCTCTCCGACCGTCCGTCTAGCCTTAGTAAGGACTGAAGTGGAGTATTGCATGTCATGGACTGCTCAACCACATGGGTTCTATCCTTAAGCATCACAGGTCGCCACCCACAGCCAACAGGTGGCCCCATTGGAGGAGTCTTACCCCTCTGCAGAGGTGCAGTCGGTGTATTCTAATCCCCCACTGACAGGACTGTAATATCAAAAGAAATGTAGTAAGATAGTATTTATAAAGGTTTGGTTACCTCATGTGGGGATATTTGTTAGTGAGTCTGATTCTCACTGGGTGCCCTATACATGTGGGAATTAAGATAAAATAAAATTTAAAAAATGAAAATCTCCCAGGAGCCCTCAGACAGAAAGAACCTAGTGAGCATACAATGAGAAAAATCCCTTTCCAGGCATCAAAGTCGATCCCTCTGCCATTCTAACGCAGACCATTATTAGGAATAGATACTAAAACTGGTACAGGTAGAAATTTCCAATTCACAAAATAGCTATGAACCTAAAAATAAAGTCTGAAATTTAAAAATAACTTTTGTCTTATATATCTGGTTATATCCTTAAGCATCATGGGTCACCACCCACAGCCAACAGGTGGCCTCATTGGGGGGGGGGGATCTTACCCACCTGCAGAGGTGCAGTTGGTGTATTCTAATGCCGCAGCCGACAGGGTGGAATTACAATACACTCACAGGCTTTAGAATACACTGACTGCACCTCTGCAGATGGGTAAGACCCCCTCCCTAATGGGGCCACCTGTTGGCTGTGGGTGGCAACCAGTGATACTTAAGGATGGAATCCTGTTGGCTGAGCAGTCCATGGATGCAACACTCCACTTTGGTCCTTACTTAGGCTAGACAGGTCAATTGACTGGTCATGTCAAGCCCTAGCACCTATAAGATTGTCCCTACCCTATTACCCTTATGGCAAACCCAACCCTTTTTAGCATCTTTGTGCTGGAAGTCAGTGGCTGAGAGTCTTGTTGTCCTGAGGATGACATTGAATTCTGATGGTAAGGTTCCAGTTCTGGGACTCTGTTGGCCGTGGGTGGCAACCTGTGATACTTAAGGATGGAATCCTGGTGGCTAAACAGTACATGACATGCAACATTCCACTTTGGTCCTTACTTAGGCTAGAACAGAGACAATTAGTATTATTAGGATTGTTCGGACTATTGTCCTCGTCTTTATTGTTATCTGGACAACGTTTCGGCCAGCCAATGTGCCCTCCAAATTTCTTCAGGTATTGTAATATATTGTCTGATCAGTGCACCCAAGGACCAGGCTGACCAGAAGTGCATGGGCGTCAGGTGCAGCCTGGAAATGTAAACAGGAAGTGGCCCTGAACTGACTTTTTGCACCTGGAAATGCAGGTGAACATTTGACATGATTTAGGTGCAGAAATCTGTAGGCGTAGCCCATAGCCAATGAAAACAGCCTGCGTGGGCGAAAGGTGTGTCTACAGAAAAACTGCGTAGGTGTCACGAACAAAGAGGCGTGACACCGAGGGTCAGATTATAATAAAAGAAGCCCATAGAAATCGATTAGACAGACAACGATCAGGTTCGAGATCATTTGAAAAGAACTCCCGAAGGCTCCACGTTTGCGTAACCCTGCCAACGACTCTCAGCTGTACACAACCGAGGGAATAAACATCTCATCTTATATTTTCCTAAATACAAGTGTTTGTGTTCTTTGACGGGTCCAGTGTGTAACAGTATTTATTGTTGAACAACGCCTATATACACTATGCTATGTGTCCAATTGGACACATAGCATAGTGAATTGGTTAGTGCCACGGGAATAGACTCCCTCACTGTCTGGCTAATATAGACTATAGACCACTTTGTCAACAATACTTACTATTATTATTGAATAAGAATAGTTACTTGAAACCATATAATTGTGTATAGATTATTATTAAGAATATTGGTTTGTTGGTTGGCAGTCTTCCGTCTACGAGAAACGATGGGGCAGTGTCAAAGTTTTTTTGATTTTTTTCTTTGAACTACATAGCCTGGGCGGGTTTGCATGGAGGATAAGCTGTTGCCCATGCAGAAAATCCCTCTTCTCCACACTGCCACTTTGATCGAAAGGAAAGGTAAGGTACCAATGTGGTTTGGCAATGGTAATGTCGCAGGAGTTGATGGGTAGCACTGGATTTAAGCATCACACCACCTTAGGGGCTCCAGGTCCGGAATTGTTTTCGAGGTTTACTCCCCTAGCCTTTCGTTGAAAGACAGCAGAGGTTCTGTGTTGGACTTTTCCTTGACTTTGATGGGTTGCCAACCAAGGCTAAAGAGCCCCTTTTTAACCCATTTGGGGATCCTTACGAGTAGCAGGTACCACAATCTTACCTCTATTGATGTTCTTGCAAAGCTTGAAGTGGGGCCTTCCAATGGTAACTTAACTGCCATTTAATATTAAAATCTGTCTTGGAAATATCTTAAGGCTATAAGCTTCTGTGAAGCTATATATATTAAAGCTTTATTTGTTTACAAATGTTTATTATTATTATCATTATTATTATTATTATTATTATTATTATTATTATTATTATTATCATTATTATTATTATTATTTATTATCATTATTATTATTATTATTAGTCAACATTCTTTTTCTTATTATTATTATTATTATTATTATTATTATTATTATTACTATTATTATTATTATTATTAGTCAACATTATTATTATTATTATTATTAGTCAGCATTATTATTATTATTATTATTATTATTATTATTAGTCAGCATTATTATCATTATTACTATTATCATTATTATTAGTCAACATTATTATTATTATTATTATTCCTTTCACATCAGTGTTAGCTGATGGTCTTTCACTGGAATCTGAGTGACAGCAAGTCTCCTCAGGACTCTTCTGAGTATTCTGGCAGATTGCAGCAGTGCAGTGTTCTGAATGGTTTCAATCCTTCCTCTGATTTCCAAACTTTCCAGACCCTTTTCCAAACCTTTTGGGACTGTTCCAAGTGCACCAACTACAATTGGTATTACTTTCACTTTTATATTCCATAATTTTTTCAGTTCTCTGGCAAGGTCCAGATATTTGACCATTTTTTCATTTTCCTCTAGCTTCACCCTGTGATCTGCTGGCACTGCAAAATCCACCAGTTGACAAGTTCTTTTTTGTTTATCAACACTAGGTCTGGTCTTCTTGCTGGGATAAGGTGATCCATTTTTATTTCAAAGTCCCAGAGAATTTTATGCGTTTCGTTCTCAAGAACAGATTCTGGTTTATGCATATACCATTTTGTTGTATGGTCAAAATTTAATTTTTTGCATAATTCCCAGTGGATCACCTTCCCAACCCAGTTGTGTCTAGTTTTGTATTCTCGTTGTGCTAGTTTGCTACATTCGCAGAGTATATAGTTTACAGTCTCATCTCTATTCCTGCAAAGTCTACATTTACAATTTTGTTGGGTCTTATCAATTTTCGCTTTTATATAGTTTGTCCTTGTGGCATTATTTTGTGCAGCAATTATAAGTGATTCCGTTTCTCTTTTGAGGTTTCCTTTTCTTAACCATGTCCAAGTCTTTTCATGGGCAACCTCTTCGATTTGTCGTTTGAAGCATCCATATAATTGTTTTTCTTCCCATTTTTGTTTTCTAGTCTTTGTCGTTTTTCTGTTTGTCCATCTGTTGTTGCTACTATTGTTGGCCGCCATAAGTAGTTTGTCTTTGCTCTTCCTTGTGTAATCTTCAAGTTGTTGGATTGTGGTTTCTACGCATTCCTCTATGTTGGCAAGACCTCTTCCCCCTTCCTTTCTTGGCACATATAATCTATCTCTATCATCTCTAGGGTGGAGAGCCTTGTGCATGGTCATTAATTTTCTCGTCCTTTGGTCAATCTGTCTGAGTTCTTCTTTTGTCCATTTTAAGAATGGTTCTGAGTATCTTATAATGGGGACAGCCCAGGTATTAATTCTTTGATTATTATTATTATTATTATTATTATTATCTTTATTATTAGTCAACATTCTTTTTCTTATTATTACTATCATTATTATTATTATTATTATTATTATTACTATTATTATTATTATTATTATTATTACTATTATTATTATTAGATACTTGAAACCTATTAATAGCTGAAAATATAAAATGTTGGGATCTCTTATGTAACCGGGCATTTTATAGGACGTTAGAGAAATTGGGATTCCCCATCCAGAATTCAGGTCACCCAGGTATATGTACTCCAAAGTAGTGACACAATGACAGGCTGTCTGGATTTGTAGAGATTAAAATAAAATAAAAATAAAAATATAAAAAATAACAAACTGCCATGAACCTTCACACCAGAAGAACCCTATGCACATGAGCAGAAAAAGGGACCCACTTCTGACCCCCAAGATAATC
>CM042175.1:36955914-37058449 GCA_023376005.1 Doryteuthis pealeii
GTTTTTTTTAATCACTCTTAAATTATTAATAATCTGTGCATCCGAGTATTATATAAATATATATATATATATATATATATATATATTATATATATATATATATATATAAGGTTGGTTTAACTCAGTCGGTAGAGTGTTTGGCTGGGAACCCAGAGGTTCCTGGTTCAATACCATCCTTCGCCAACTCTATGAGTATGAGTATGAGTAGCACACGGATCTGTGCAGTAAAGTGAGGAGCTGATGGTAGGTGTAGCACTCCGTCTCAGATGCTGAAATCAATCTCCTTGTCTAGCGCTAGTAAAAAGGGGATAGACTCCCTCACTGTCCAGCTGATACTGACTTTAGGCCACCCTGATGACATTACTTTACTTTTACTTAAATATATATAATATATATATATATATATATATATATATGGTAAAAGTAAAGTCGTATATATATCTATATATATAAAAGAAATTTTGGTATGTACATGTCAACGTATAACTCAGAAATGAGATGTCGCTCAGATTCAAAATCTTGCATATACCCTCATATCCCTATAACTAAGAAACACACCAAATTTGGTTACTGATTTCTACTGATTATGGGTTATAATTAATTCATTAAACAAAAATCAAACAATTTGCAATAATCTTAGCATGGCAGCTGCTGCTAATATAAAAAAAATTCGCTGGCTGCTGCCTATTTCAGCAGTGATACAAAATATGTTGATAATTTGAAATAGACAAATTTGTACCCTAATCGTTTCAGCCTGGAATTTTTTGCCTATTCCTGATCCAATCTTAGAAATATTCATTTGGTTAGAAATAAAATTAAGTAATCTTTCTAAATATGTAATTTGTATGTGGTTACATTGATTGAAATAATTTTTTTATCACGAATTAAATAACAATAATAAACAAAAACATTTAATGACTAATAATAACTCAACTTTTTTTTATTATTAATTCTTTCATTTTAGAATAAAATATATATCCATTTTTAATCAGTATAACTCAAACCTTTATATTTATACAGATTCCTGTGCTACTCATACGCTGAGTTGGCGAGGACCGGTATTGAACTAGGAACCTTGTGGTTTATAGCCGAACGCTCTACCGACTGAGCTAACCCAGCCCATATATATATATATATATATATATATATATATATATATATGGTAAATAGGTTGGGTAAATATTGATGATGAATCTCCTGAATCTTTAATATTCATAGGTCGGGTATTTTAACACAAACATGATGAAAAGATGAAAATATGAAAAGAATGAAAGAAAGGAAAAAAGAATGAAAGAGAGTTAAATCAAGATCATTATACTTTTTACATATTGAACTATTTGCAATAACTCTTACGTAAACATATTGAACATTGTAATAATTAAATTATCATACTATGGTATATCCACAGGTCTTGTTGTTATTGTTATTATATTAAGTCAATAAATTCTTGACATGTCAATGGAACAATTTTTACTTATTTTCTTTTTTTAGGGTAATCTTGCATCCTTGTGTCACAACCACCCATGGTAAATGGGTTGGGTAAATACCGATGATGAATCTCTCAAATTTTTCCATAGATTGGGTTGTCACATGACTTCCTCAACTAATGAGAGAATCCTGCTACAGGTCAATCAAGGGTGAAAGCCTGTTTATCAAACCTATCTGAACAGATTATCTTATCGTGTCTCTCTACAGTTAAACGTTAAACTATAAATTTTATTGGAAATTCCATAGTTAATTATCTCCCCCTGCCACTAGAGGGCGAATCACCAACATCGTATGTTGGCACCAATACCAAAAACTTCACTTATCATGGAGCACCCACTGAGGGTAGTCGCATAAATAGCGGTCCCTACACTTCATTCATCTTATCGCATAGCAGTACTGTAGGAGGGACGTAAAAACACCAAGCTCTCATTACCAAGCCCAAACAAGGGCCCACTTATCACAGAACTCTACAACCAGCTCCCTTCTAAGGCATTGTATCAGCATACGTTAAAAGGCAGGTACAATAGCACACTTATTGAAGGACGAAAAACTACCGAGACAAAGCGTCTTATCAACATTTCCTACTGATGAACAGAATACCCTGTTATCACCACTACTCCAAGAAAATTACTAACTCAGATAAGTCTTGTAGCAAATACCAATAAAATTTGCAACAATTTTATGTAATTTTTGTCAATATAAGTGTCAGCATTTACTTTCGTGTTTGTTCCTTCTTTGTCCGACAATTTGCCTACAACTACGGAGAAATAAGAGCTCCTTCGAAAACTGTAAATACTCTTATTTTGAGTGAAGTTTTTGGTATTGGCACCAACATCATATGTTGGTGATTTGCCCCCTAGCGGCAGGGGGAGATAATTAACTATGGAATTTCCAATAATTCTACACTACATTACAACAATGAACAGGCTAACTTATTCATTGTGTATTACATTATATCCCCAGTGAGAATCAAACTCACTAACAATTATATGTTTACCTAGCTCGCTAACCACTACATTACTCGGTACCTTTAAAAACATGTACCTTTGTTGAATTCATTCCATAGACTGAGGCCGTAGACTATACCTTTGCAGAGGGGTAAGACCCTACAATGGGTCCACCAGGTAGTGAGTGGGTAAGTGTTATAAGTGATATACCCTATAGACTAATGGAATGCGCCGACGGTTACCATAAGTAACAGGGACAATTATGGCTTGAGAGTAAGCCAATGCGAGTCAGCTCATAACTCTATTTGTCGGACGTAATTCCCACTTCGTTTACTCTTTTGTCAATACATTTTCCTACATTTGTTACCCGGCGTTTTGTTCTTATTTGACCCCTTAAAACCCCACAACAGCAAGAGAGAGAATAAGAGGAAAATTGTTTATAGAAGTTTAAAAATAACTGTGATCCTTAACTTTTGAGTGTTTGGAAATATAATTCTATTTTTCAAAAGCTGTTTTGTACATATGACAAAAACTTAAATTCAGTTCATAATTGCTTGTTTTTCTTAATTGCTTGTTGAATTAAAGGGATATTTAATTTAATTAATTTTTTTTTACCCCTAAAAAGTAACAATTAAAGATTGTCCAAGACCCAAACTTTAACCTGCGTGAGAAGATGTCAGAGGACTCCTTTTTCGCGTCTGACCAGAAGTCAACTCAACACTTTCCCACAGATTTGTCCGTCATGTGACAATCTTAACCAATGAGAATCTCCCGCCATAGGTCAATCAGAGGCCAAATCATGTCATTATAAACCCTGGCGATTTTCTATGGGTTAAACACTGGGGTTAGATGATTTGGCACCCCAGGCAAGAATTTAGATGCATGCCCCCTTGAAAGTTTGGATATGCTAATGTTGATACAGTAATCCATTACCATGATGGCGAGTCAAAAAGTAATACTATTTTCTTTATTTCATGTGAAGTTTTTTTATAAAACTAAGGCCTACATTGAGACCCTAACGAGGCTCAGAGTAAGAATCTGACGAGTAAAACTCAACTTGCCAATCGACAATGTCCTCCTTCTGCATGATAATGTTCAACCACACACAAGCATCAGTATATGGGAGAAAATTGCCTCATTTGGGTGGACAACTTTACCACATCCTCCATACTCACCAGATTTAGCACCCTCAGACTATCATCTTTCTCAACCCATTAAAAAGGATTTGAGAGGCAAACATTATTCCAGTGATGAGTAAGTGAAATTTGTAGTGAAGAAGTGGCTCCAAGAACAGTCAACAGAATTTACGGGGTCCGGGATACATGCTCTCATTCAAAGGTGGAAGATTGCTATTGAGAGAAACAGTGACTATGTGGAGGAGTAGGGATGTGATCCACAGAGGACCAGCTTCATTTTGATGTATAATACATGTTTCTGTGTTCGTATTTACACCTGTCCTAAACAAAATGGCATTTCTTTTTGACACACTCTCATACATGCTCTCATTCGAAGGTGGAACATTGCTATTGAGAGAAACATGTATGATACATGTTCCTATGCAGGTAATTCTACCTGTCCTAAACAAAATGGCATTACTTTTTGACTCACCTACATTGAGAAGTAGGGATGTGATCCACAGAGGACCAACTTCATTTTGATGTATGATACATGTTCCTGTGTTGGTAATTATACCTGTCCTAAACAATTACTGGTATTACTTTTTTACACACCCTCGTACATTGTTTCTAACACTCAAAACACTGTTGACAACATCATTTTCATCTTTTGGCTTTATTACTTCAAGAGGTGAAGCGCCACACCTACCATCAGCAAATAACCAATTGTTATTACATCATTAAGTCAATAAATCCAGACCAAAAACAAAAAAACATAAAAGGTGTGCCAAATATGACTGTTTTCCAAATTTAAAGAAAATTCTATTTGTAGAATTTTTGGACCAAGTAACCAATAAGCACCCCAGTTGGGAGCTGTTTTGAAAAGAACACATTTTGTTTTTCACTGTAAACTCCTGGTTGTTTGTTTACAAATAACAGACAATTTTTTTTTTTTTTGCATTTGAATTTCACTGTAAGATATTTTTTAAAGTTTGTTCATATATATTTACAATCCATTTCGATTTTAATAAAAAAAATTAATTATTTCATGTTGTTGTTAATTCAATAGGAATATTTTCTTAAGTTTTAAAAACTTTAAACGAAAGACATGTTTTTATATTAAAATAGTTTTTATTTAATCAGAAGGGAAATGCAGATATGTTTAAATGAAAATAGTTTTTATTTACAAAATATTTTTTATGTTTATTTAATTAAAAGGATGTTTGGACCAAGTAATTAACAAATAACTTTTCTTTTTTTAATTAAAATCACAAAACTATTTTAGTATAAAAACGTGCTTTTGGGTTGTAAATATACATGAACAAATGTAAAAAAAATCCTACAGTGAAATTCTAATGCTAAAAAAAATAATAGTCTGTTGTTTGTAAAGAAACAACTGAGAGTTTACTGTGAAAAGCAAAAGGTGTACCTGTCAAAACAGCTCCCAGCTGGGGTGCTTAGTGGTTACTTGGTCCATAAATCCTTGATGTAAATATCAATGAAACAGTGTCTACCACAGTTTTCCCTTCATTTTTAATTTTATTCAAGATTTGCCCTGAATTTGGGGTGTCCTCAGTTATTGGTGTACTAGGCACCTATAGTATAACACTGGCACTGAAAAACCACCACGTTAGTCATTTTGAACCCAACTCTTTTGTAATCTGACTGTTCCCAAATTTTCCCATCATTTTTGATTTTATCAAAGTTTGCCATGAGTTTGTGGTGTTCCCCAGATGTTAGTGCCTTAGGCGATCGCTCAATTTGCCTAAAGGGTAACACCAGCCCTGGCAATAGGATTTTGGTAAATTCTTTATTTCTTATTGATGTTTGAGATCACAAAATTTTGTTAATCCCTCTTTTCATCGTTTCCAAGTCCTTTACTGCGTCGGGTGTGGTTCTCGAGGTTTGAGGCCTGCAAATTCGGGATATTTGTCAAATGGGGAGGGCGTATTCCTTTCTCGAGTGGCACTGCCTTTAAATGTTGCAGGAATAAAGGCGAGGGCAGCGCCATTTTTCTCCAAGAGTCGGGTATAGAGAACTTGTTTCTTGAATTTGTTCCATTTGGAACTGTCATGGTAATTCTTGCAAAGTTCTTCCTCTGATGGAATCCTGCAAGATACAATGTCTTTACATAAAACAATGTCTTAGATAAATGGAATAAGAATCAAATATTGGTATAAGTTTTGAAACAGGGAAATTTCACTATTATATGCATTATTCATTTGTGTGTGTATATATATATATATATATATATATATATGTATATATGGGAGAAATATATATATATATATATATATATATAATATATATATATATGAAAAGAAAATATTTTAAAAATATAACAAACACAGGATGTTACGATCAGGAAACAATTTTTAGTGTCAAATTAAATTAGGAAAAAAAGAAGAAAATGATAAAAAGTTGATTAAAGTTATTTCTATTTCGATTCAGTTTATCATTTTCTGTTTTTTGATTTTTACAAAAAAACAAAAAAAAAAAAATATATAACAGAAGATTTAGATTTTTTGCTTCTTAGCCTATTTCAGGAAGCCTAGACCAAGTGTCTAAAGCCCCCAATCATCAGATGCAAATGATGAATTCTTTATTACTTTTAAGGCAACTGAAAACAGATTTTTTAAAAATATATTATCCTGTGTTTGTATTTTGTTGTTGGTTATTTATTAGGAGTCACTGTTAAATCAATCTATTTCAGATTCCAACTAAAGACCCCCCCCCCCGCTATTTCCTTTGATTTCATTTATTTATTTATTCATCTTATCTTCTAATGTTCTTCTTTCCTTTTATTTTACTTATTCTATTTTTCTTCCCTTTTTCCTCAACATATATATATGATATATACATTTTTCTTTCCAATGTTAAATTGCCATTTGACCAAACTGCACTTTTATCACTTACAGTTCTTTCTCTATCGCTCACGTCGTCCGCTCCTTTTTATCTACCCCCCACCGCCACTTTAGTACTTTCTGGACATATTTCACACATTCTTTTTTTTTCTTAATACTTTTTTTTTCTCTTTTGTATGTTTAAACATGTTAATGATCTAATTCAGTAAAGAAAGAGTGCATGGCTAGTGAAATAGAAATACAAGCAAAGAAATAGCAAAAACAGATGTTGAAATCTTATTATAATGGAGATTGTGTGTTTTTCTGTCTGTAACCGAAACTATATTACAACTCAAGTCACAATTGCCTTAATTATTTACATCAAATTCTCCATGATTTCATTCTTTTAAACCTTCAGTTATTAATAAAAATTGTTTTACATTATTAATACTGTTGACCATATCTACGTACTAATAACATGCAATTGTATTTATATATACAACAAAATAGCGGTTTACAGTGTGAACGGGAAGGCTAATTTGCATATTGATATTTAAAATTTATTTTAATAAATATGTGCTTGGTATTATTGATTTCTAATTGTTTGGTTTTATCTTAAGAAATATAAACAAAAATCTCGTGGATAAATCTTAAAAGAAATTTATTTACAAGAAGAAATAACTGTAATATTATCCTTTACTTCCTATTTTAACTAAATAGTTAAATTAGGAAAATTTACCAATGAAAGAGGGGAGTAATGGAAAATGATGGAATAGTTAGTTTCAAAGTTGTTCTATTTTTCGATTATACCCCCTCTGTTGCAGATCTTTTTATCTGCATTCTTATTCAGTTTCATTAGCCTTTCTAATTTAATATGATATTTTATTATATCAAAACTTAAATACTTGCACCCTACGGAGGGTGCATATATTTGCTAGTAATATAAATAAATATGTTGTATAAAGACGATGGCGTAGTAGAGTCCACAATTTTTGAATGGCAATATCTGGAATCTCTGGTTCAGTGACTGCGAACACTTCGGGTGGCCAGGTTGGATACCTTCGTTAGGTCCGTCATAATAATAAATGAGCTTAGTCTTATCCGACAGCCAGCTACATAATGACCAAGTAAACAAACTATGTTAGAGTCCCACCTATGAGTTGAATAGAAAAAAATGAGTTTAAAAAAATTATTGGAAATTCCATAGTTAATTATCTCCCCCTGCCGCTAGGGGGTGGATCGCCAACATACGATGTTGGCGCTAAAACCAAATTTCTTTACTTATCGCATAGCAGTTACTGGAAGAGAGACATAAAGTAAAGGTTCTCATCTCCAAGCCCAAACCAGGGCCCACTTATCACAGAACTCTACAACCAGCTCACTTCTGAGGCATTGTACCAGCAAACATTAAAAGGATAGCATACTGACTGAAGGACGAGAAACTACCGAGACAAAGCATCTTATCAACATTTCCTACCGACGAACAGAATATCCCTGTTATCACCACTACTCCAAGAACTCTGCTTAACTCACAGATAAGTCTGGTAGCAAATACAAATAAAATTTGCAAAAACATTTATGTAATTTTTTTTTTGTCAATACAAGTGTCTGCATTTACTTTCGTATTTGTTCCTTCTTTGTCCGACAATTTGCCTACAACTACGGAGAAATAAGAGCTCCTTCGAATCCCGTAAATACTCTTAAAATATGTGTTAAAAAGAATTGAGTTATAAAAAATTGGAATAGAACAGAGCATCTTCAGTATGAAATAACCTAAGAAGGGTTGACATGCCGTAAAATCCAATGAACCAAACAACATCATCTGTGTGGCTTTCAATTTATTGGATTATTTGGTATATATTTATTTACCAACCCCTCCGCACAAACAGGATGTGACATAAGGTCAATTTCTTAAGCAGAGTTTAACAGTTTTGAATTCAGAGTTTTTCTTCCCCTCGACCGGTTGCCTAACCAAGGTTAAAAAGCCCAGTCTGCCCCACTATTTACCCATAGCTGGAGGGAGAGTATGATTCATACTTTTCCCAAGGGTATTAGTGCTAAATGAAATGCAATTACCACATCCAGGATTGGAACTCGGGGTGATGAGTCCATTTCCCATGACTTTAACTATTACACCACATGCTTCCTGGTTATTTGGTATATAAGGTGTGCTACAATACACCACTTAAATTTATAGACTAAGCAAGGTCACATGGTTTAAGCCTTAGCTAATCAATAGCCCAAATGTGTGGCTGGTTGACAACTTAATCACTGATACTGAGAGACGTCGATTTGCAATCATTGACAAAGGACTTACAAGGCTGAGGAGCACCAAGGAACAACCAAAGGATTTTTTACCAAGGATTGCTACTAAAATCATAACACTATTCACAGTTAAACAATACATATCATGTTAGCACACCCACTACCATAATACTACCAATCCCAGTGGGTAACTCTTACCATGGCTTGAACTATATAACATAAAACTATTATTATAAAATTATAATATTTTATAAGGATGATATGCCATTAAATATAGAAACCATTAAACATAGAAACCATTAAACATAGAAACCAATTAACCACCTTATTATTCAGATTCAATACTTTAGCTTTGCTGTGCAATAAAAGTAAAGTTAACGCAGTCACCTATTGTCACTATGGGATGGACAGTGAGGGAGTCTATCCCCTTTTCATTAGCACCAGACCAGGGAGATAGTTTCTGCATCTGAGGCGGAGTGCTACACCTACCATCAACTTCCTACTTTACCGCACAGATCCAAGCTACTCTTGCACTGGGTTGGTGTGGGCTGGTATTGAACCCCGAACCTTAGGCTCTATCGACTAAACTACACCTGCCCATAAACTAATAACATCTTCACTCTCTCTCTCTCTCTTTATTATAAAATAAATTATAAAATCATGAAGTTAGTTTTATTTGTTTCTTTGGATTTTTTTTTTTAACGGCATATCAACCTCAGTGGGTCATTTAATGACGACAAAGATTTGAAATAAATTAATTCTTGATGGATATTCAAATTCTTTTCTATAAACACATTTTTTCTATTCAACCCACAGATGGGACCCTAACAGGTACTACCACTCCAAGTTAGAGAGGGCCTGGGAATAATGGTGATGAAGGGGTACTCCACATTCCCCGAGCTCCAGAACTGATACTTCACCATCAGATAGAGTTTAAAATCATACCCAGGACACTAAGACCCTCAGTCACCGCCTTCTAGCACCTATATGATAAAAAGGGGTTGGGGCTTGCCATAAGGGCAATAGAGTTTGGACAATCATATAGATGCTAGGGCTTGACATGGCCAGCCTATTCATCAGAGGGAGCCTCTCCAATCGACCGTCTAGCCTAAGTAAGGGAGAAGTGGAGTGTTGCATGTTATGTGCTGCTCAGCCACCAGGATTTCACCCTTAAGCATCAACAGGTGGCCCCATTGGTGGGTGGGGGTGGGGGTGTCTTACCCCTCTGCAGGGGTGCAGTTGGTGTATTCTAAAGTCTCAGCTGACAAGGTTAAAATCATGAAATAAAAACTAAAAAAAAAAAAGTGCTCAATACTCTATAAGCAGAGTAATATGCAATTGATATCAAATGTTAGATTATTATTAATCTATTATTAGATTCCTAATATTTATGTACAGTAGTGTAGAAACCAAAATGGCTGTTATATGTTGCAGTCCACAGCCTTGAAGGATTGAATGACAAGGCTTGACCTCATCCTGATCCTTCCGGTGGATACCGTGAGAATCGGTGGAGAAGACCCTCTTCCAGTTTAGATTAGAGAGAGTTTTAGTCAGATCGGCCAAGACCACGACAGTGGGAAGTCGTGTTATGCATGCAGCCGACTCGATCTGTGCAGGTAGTCTGGTGGGGATTTCAGTATAAAATATGATCTAAGTTAAATCGAAGTCTTGTGTTATTATCTAAAAACTACCAATGACAAAGTCCCCAAGACAAAGTCCAGACGCTAGAAGAAACGCTGGAAGAAGAATAATAGAAGTGAGAAAGTAAGGAAAGAGAGTATGTTAGATTTACACCTGATGAGGGTAGGAAAGTGTATTGGCAAAAATGATTACTCACTGACGTGGTGTGTATTTCTGAAAAAACTTTTGAATGAGTGATATGGATCCCAGAGAAAGGGTGTTCTTCTTGGATATACGCAGGACTCGTACACCATCGCTCAACATACTGACACCAGATGCATTCTCTTCACTGTTAAGAACAGAGAGTTCCTGGAAAACAATAGAAATATAACATTTTGGCAATTAGAGTTGTTTTATTTCTAACATTAAATTTCTACAGAAATCCGTTACATAGTTATAATCAAGGAATAGAAAATCCGTCAGGTTGGACAGCCGGATCTCTCCACCGAAAAAAGACGTTCTCCCAGCTTCTCCTGAACAAGTCCTTGTCACTTGCAACAATCTTTTCTAGAAGTCCTTCGCCAAAGCTCACTCACCTCTTGTATCAGAAATTGGGTTATCTGCCCGCACCGGAAGCCCGGACAATAGGGGACAGGGGTAAGAACCCTGACTCGACAGAACAGGCCCGACAGGCAAAGGGAGCAGTACTAGCTGATACAAGCACAAAGAACAGACCCGACAGGCAACAGGGGCAGTACTAGCTGAAACTAGCAGAACAACAGAAACACAGCGACTTTACCGGACAACGTAGAGACATTGCAAAGATTAATATAATCAAGATAAGTGTATTTGAATCTCTTGTATTACCTTTATATATCCCGCCAGGAGAAATTCCTCTGGCAACTCTGGAAGACAATTACACTACTCTTAAAGACATTTACAAAAGAAATGTATTCACTAACACATTATTACTAACCCAGAATAAACTGTTAACCCAAATATACAAGCTATATTTGCCTTGTAGCTTTCCTTCACAACAGTCATATTGTATTCATTACTATTTGTTAACTTTATTTCTGTTACTTGTTCCTTGTTGCATGTCACTGCCTTGTCAGCAAGACTGGAACGCAACTTCCCCTGTGTGTTAAGGTAGGCCTTAGATAATCATACTAAAATCACACAGTGTAGTAATTTACATGTTCACCAACGAGGTAATCCGACAGCAAGCCATGACTCACAACCTGGAGGATGTGAGTTCAATCTCGCTAATTACTCGCTATATTCCTCCTGATCTCATTTTGCACGTCAGACATATTCGTGCACGCTTTGAGCTACCACGTGAATTTTTCTTGCCACAACAATTCATGTATATATGGGGAGTGGTTTGGTTCGTTCGTATTTGTGTCGTATCCCCCAATACATCTGGTTCTTCCTTCTTGTGGGTTGCTAAGTTGAAATGGAATTTAGGAGAAGAAGCAAAGGAACAGAGACGAGGATGACTTTAGAATAAGACCTTTATTAGCTGATTTCTCAGGTTAGCTCAGTCGGTAGAGCGTTTGGCTAGAAACCACAAGGTTCCTAGTTTGATACTGGCCCTCGCCAACTCAGCGTATGAGTAGCACAGGGATTTGTACGGTAAAATAAGGAGCTGATGGTAGGTGTGGTGCTCCACCTCATACACCAAAACAATCTTCTTGGTCTAGTGCTAGTGAAAAGGGGATAGACTCCCTTGCTGTTTGGCTGATACCGACTTTAGGCCACCTCGATGACTTTACTTACTTACTCTTTGAGGTGAAATATTTCCCAAGCAAGTCAATAGGTGTTTCCTCTTCCAAGTCTTGGAGTAAAAAGGCTGAGAGACATTTTTTTGGTGCCAGGAATTCGAGGGTTTTTTCAGCCTACGCAGACGCCTTCTGGGAAATGGTTACTTTTTTGCGTCTTTTTATTTTTTTCTATATTTAATTTAATTTTGTTTTACCTTTGTTTTATTTATTTTTATTTGTTTTATTTTTATTTTTTTTATTAATCCCCACAGATAACTTATAAATTGTGTAAGTAGTAGATATAAATTTTTAAATTGAGTTCATTAAAAATTCGGCAGACTTGAACTTTTGGACACCCCCTTCTAAAATTTTTGTTTTTAATTTTTTCTTCTTCTTTCAATGAATTATTATCGATTGGACACCAATCTATCAGACTGTAAAAATAAATTCAAAAAAGTTATTTATTTTTCGAGTTTTCAGGGGTGCTCTGTTCCCCGTATAAGTTTATTGTAAATTGATCCCCCTTATCGAAACCGCTAAAAAAAATTTTTTATCTATTTATTTTTCCTTCAATGGATTATTATCGATTACACACCAATCTATCAGATTTTTTTTAAATTCTTGAAAGTTCTTTATTTTTTGAGTTTTCAGGGGTGCTCATTTCTCCGTATTTAGAATTTTTTTTAACAAGCTGATAGATTGGTGTGTAAACGATAATAATCCATTGTAAGAGGAAAAAAAAATTTTCTTTAGAGGGGGGGGGGGGTCCAAAAGTTCAGATCCACCAAAAATTCAAATCAGAGAGTTGAGTGGAAAGTTACAGCCAATAATTGACATTTGGTGACCTCCATTTCAGCTCCACCTAAAAAAAATCGCTAGTAGAACTGTGAACAGAAGTTAAGTTTTAGTCAGTTATGTCCATTAACTCACCGACAGAAGATGTTCTCTCAAGATGCCATTTCTCACCGCACAGTTTTGGCTGGTGTTGTTTTTAATAAAGAAAATAGATAAACAACAAGTCTTTGTTAATTAATCAACAAGAGATGAGAAGATTGTCCAACCCGAAAAGAGAAGAAATCAACCCAGAGAAAACAGCCCAGATGAGATGACAACCGACAAAGTAAGAGAATAAAAGTAAGAACCAATCTATCATCCCATCATCATCTCTCATAATCTTGATGATTACTATTGTCTGCGTTATTCGGACTATTGTCCCCATCTTCATTGTTATTTGTACAACGTTTCGGCTGATATGCCCTCCTTCACTCAGGATTGAACTCGGGTTCCAGAGATAACTGTCACTGTCTTAACCTAACTCCCTTATCCACTAGGCCATATATCCAATTGGACAATTGAGTGTGAATTTTGGGATCTTATAAACGGAATGTCTTGTTTTGGCTAGAATATCTACCTATTTACTTATGTATGATTTTTTACCTAGACGCATATTTTTTTTTTCTCAATCTGATCTCGCCTTTTTAATTATGGGTTCCCATATTGTATTCATTTCTATGCTCGGTCGACTTAACAACCCACTACAGCCAATCAAATGAGCTGATTCTTTGAGGCGTCTTCTCTTCCAATGTTCTTCTCTATCTATTATTCTAACTGAATCCCATAACACAACTCCTGGGGTAGGTTAGCGGAATGAGAACAGGATATCCCGTGGACTTAATAAAGGGTTAGGTTCAAAGTTCTGTAATGGCTCCCAATTACGACAAGAAAGTTCCCGAGTTCGAAAAGAAGGTCCCAGAGTCTGAGAAGGTTCCGGAGTCCGAGAAGGTTCATGAGTCGGACAAGAAATACCTGAAGAGGGCATATCGGCCGAAACATTGTACAAATAACAATGAAGATGGGGACAATAGTCCGAATAACGCAGATAACACCTCTCATAATCTGTTTCTCTCACCATTATATTCCTGATATAACGGGTATATAACAGATCTACACGATATCAAAATACTAAAAGTAGAAATATCCACTACGACTCATCACGTGCATATATAGCACATAGAATAATGTACACATGTCAGAAAAAAGTATAGTCAGGATATATATATATATATATATATATATGTGTGTGTGTATGTGTGTGTATGAAAGTGTGTTAGTGTATGTATGTGTGTGCGTATCAGTTATACGTATGATTGGTGAATCATTGGAAGCTTTTTGAAGAATGTAGTGTCACAGCATCTAACATCTGAGCACTGTACACATATTATTATTAGTATATATAATACAGTATATTATTACTGTACGCTATTCATGTTCCTGACACTAATACATTATTCTGTGTACTAGACATGAGACTTTGATGAGTTGTGGTGCACCTGAGCACTGTACACATACATGTATATTATTACTGTATGCTATTCATGTTCCTGACACTAATATATTATTCTGTGTACTAGACTTTGAGGAGTTGTGGTGCACCTGAGCACTGTATACATGTATATTATTACTGTATACTATTCATGTTCCTGACACTAATACATTATTCTGTGTACTAGACATGAGACTTTGAGGAGTTGTGGTGCACCTGAGCACTGTACACATACATGTATATTATTACTGTATGCTATTCATGTTCCTGACACTAATATATTATTCTGTGTACTAGATGTGAGACTTTGAGGAGTTGTGGTGCACCTGAGCACTGTACACGTACATGTATATTATTACTGTATACTATTCATGTTCCTGACACTGAATACATTATTCTGTGTACTAGACATGAGACTTTGAGGAGTTGTGGTGCACCTGAGCACTGTACACATACATGTATATTATTACTGTATGCTATTCATGTTCCTTACACTAATACATTATTCTGTGTACTAGACATGAGACTTTGATGAGTTGTGGTGCACCTGAGCACTGTACACATACATGTATATTATTACTGTACGCTATTCATGTTCCTGACACTAATACATTATTCTGTGTACTAGACATGAGACTTTTAGGAGTTGTGGTGCACCTAAGCACTGTACACATACATGTATATTATTACTGTACGCTATTCATGTTCCTGACACTAATACATTATTCTGTGTACTAGACATGAGACTTTGATGAGTTGTGGTGCACCTGAGCACTGTACACATACATGTATATTATTACTGTACGCTATTCATGTTCCTGACACTAATACATTATTCTGTGTACTAGACATGAGACTTTGATGAGTTGTGGTGCACCTAAGCACTGTACACATACATGTATATTATTACTGTACGCTATTCATGTTCCTGACGCTAATACATTATTCAGTGTACTAGACATGAGACTTTGACTTGCACCTGAGCACTGTACACATACATGTATATTATTACTGTATGCTATTCATGTTCCTGACACTAATACATTATTCTGTGTACTAGACATGAGACTTTGATGAGTTGTGGTGCACCTGAGCACTGTACACATACATGTATATTATTACTGTATGCTATTATGTTCCTGACACTAATACATTATTCTGTGTACTAGACATGAGACTTTGATGAGTTGTGGTGCACCTGAGCACTGTACACATACATGTATATTATTACTGTATGCTACTTATGTTCCTGACACTAATACATTATTCTGTGTACTAGACATGAGACTTTGATGAGTTGTGGTGCACCTGAGCCACCTGAGCACTGTAGACAATAAATTTCATCATCATAGATACTTACACTATGGTCACCAGCATGAAGGTGACCAACAACAGCAACGCAAGGTTGTTGGGTATTTCTACCAACGGAATTGATGGTCACTTGGGGGTGGCCTGAGTGGCTTAGAAGTTTGGTGACGGAAGATACTTGGAATTTTTTCAGTAAGGAAATACGTCCCTGGAAATGACACAAAGGAAAAGATTCACTTATAATTAATGTCACATATACATATTGTGTAGATAATGTGTTACATAATCTATGTTACATAATTTATATGTTACATAATGTGTTACATAATAACCATTTATAAAATTTATCATACTGTTACATACTCTATGTGTTACATAATGTGTTACATAATCTATGCATAGATTATTGTCAATTCCCTCTATTTCTGAAGGGATGGTCCCTTTTCATATCACTGGCAGTACTTTCCATGGAATATTACAGAAAGCCCGCGAAATATGTGAAGTCATCTGGGACCTGGTTGGCTCTCAGTTTCAGCTTGGACGTCAGGCAGATAAGGCCTTAGCTGGAGCTCACTGCATATGTGCGATATGTTAGTTAGATGAATATGTTTAGTTAACTAAATAAAAGCTTACATAAATAATATGGTTTTGTGGTTGATGAATGTCTTGGCAACAAGACTGATCTAGAAGAAATGAATTAAGTGCGACCTACCACCAAGACGAAGTCCAGATGCTAGAAGATGAATGTAAGATACCAAAGATGAGCAGAAGAATAATAGAAGTAAAGAAGAGTATACAACAAATAATGTTGTGTAGATAATGATGAGGACGATAGTGCAAATAATCCAAATTCCTTTAAACACATTTTTCAAATTTTCTTTCTTTCATTCTTTCTTTCATTCTTTCTTTCTTTCTTTCTTTTTTTCTTCCATTTATATTAGCTTGTTTGGAAGGTAATTATGTTTTTACTGCAAATTTTACAGCTAACTGCAGTTCATGTTGTAAATATAATTACAACCTGAACTCCTGCAGTTAGCTGTAATAAATCAAAATCTTGATTAATTCAATGGATTTAACCCTGAAGATCCTTATGGTGAAACACTTGTACCAACCAAATATTGAAACCAACCCAATATTTTTACTGGTAAGTCATTCCTTTTACACACACACACACACACATATATATATATATGGGAGAATATGTGCTTAATTGAAGTCAGACCTAATTTTTTTTAAAAGTTAATTCATTAATGATTATTAGGCGGGATTTAATTACTTAAATGTAAGGCTAAACAAATCGAGAAAAATCAAGTAGTTAAATCCCGCCTAATAATCATTAATGAATTAACTTTAAAAAAAAATTAGGTCTGACTTCAATTAAGCACATATTCTCCCAAATACTGTCGGCTGAAAATAGCTAGATTTGTTTACATTTGCATATATATATATATATATATATAATAGATAGATAGATAGATAGATAAGATTAATTTTTGACTTTTTGAATCACAGTCAATGTCGGGTGACCTCTTAGTTTTACATAAAATTGTATTCAAGTAATCACTTTGATGCAACACTGGCTGACCCTGTTTACCTTATCATAGATTCTGTAGTCCCCTTGACAGTCTTACCTGCATAAGAAAATATAGATACTGTGTCTTTAACCAATCTTCTTCCAACACCTGGCCATGAGAAATGTAGAGAACTTGTGACAGTAGACATAATTTCTGTAATGTCGTTTCTTCCCAACCGTGAAAAAAGGAAAATTTTCTGTATTAAAGAAAATGGGAAATTTAGATTAAAAAAAAAAGGAAAAAGGAAAAAGAAAAAAAGATTTTCAATCTCATTGTTTTATTTTATTCAATTCCTGAAGATTTGACCAAAAAAAAAAAAAAAAAAAATAATAAAAAAATAAAAATAAATAAATAAATAAATATTTACCTTATTGGCTGGATGGATTGTAAAATCCAACCAACCAATAAGTAATTTTGTTTTGTCAACCCTTGTTGGGTTATTTTATGCCGAAGATGTTTCTTTTTTATTCATTCTTGTTGGGCATTCAATTTTTTTACAAACTCATTTTTCATCTATTTAACCCATAAATGGGATCTTAACAGCTACTACCACTCTAGGTCAGAGTGAATCTGGGAGTAATGGCAATGAAGGGGTACGCCACTCTCCAGAGATCCTTAATTGGAACTTCACCACCAGATGCAGTTTAACGTTATACTCAGGACCCTAAGCCACTACCTTCTAGCACTTACATCATAAAAAGGGTTGGGGTTGCTATATATTTGTGATAATAATCAATAATAAAAAAAATAAAAAATAAAAAAACTGACGTGAAGGTACTGTTGCTTATCTGATACACAAATGCAAAATATATTGTATCCCTAATCTCAATTCATTTCTCAGGAACACCAACAGTAATAAGACTGCGGTACTTGCTACTCGCATGGATCCCCAAATGGATTAAAAAGGGCCAGCCACTTATGTAGCTGTAGATTAAAAAAAGTGGACTCTACGTCATCGTCTTTAATAGACGGAACGGTGCCAACATATATATATATATATATATATATATATATATATATATATATATATATATATGTCTATATATAATATATGGTTCCAAAATTTGTCGACTTAAAGCCATATAAAAATAAATACATTTGTTTGTTTACTTAACCTCATATAAATATATATATATATATACATATTTCTCTGTTTTTCAAGATGTAAAATAAGTTTTTAATGAATTTATGCTGCTTGTATAAAATGTAATATTGATCAAATATATTTTTTTTCTTTTGATTCCGTTGTCAGCCGAACATTGTGAATAAAACAATCAAGATTGAATAATTAATAAAGCAAAGGACAATGTCTAATCTCAAAATATCAAATGATATTTGTCTAAATTCTCCTGGGAAGTTTTGTCCGGGATTTTTTTTAATGAGATTTTTTCCAATGACGGAAAAATGAATATCTAACTCGATCTTTACACCTGAATTACACAATGATAATAAAAAAGACAGAGTTTTTTTTTCCTTTCTGTTCATCCAGGTGTCACATGATGACGTCATTAGAATTGATTGGTTGTCATGACAACATAAAAAAAACAACAAACTCCACACTGGTCAAGATCTCGACTGGGTAATTCCATGTCAAATCAGCCAGACAAAAAGTAAAATTATCACCCATCCTTCATTCTTTTTTTAAAAAAAAAACCAAACTATCTTTTTGGTACAAATAATGTTCAAACAATCAAAAATCGATAAGACAAAAATAACATCTTTTTGTTTTTATTTTTTATACGCATTGTAATTGCCTTCAAATTATTAATATATTATATATATATATATATATATATATATATATATATATATGAAGTAAGGTAAAAGGAAAAGTGAACAAAAAATAATGACTCAAACAAGTAGAAGTAGGAGAGAAATATTTCATCCTTCTTAAGCGAAGAACATCATCAGTCTCAGTGTTCTTCACTTAAGAAGTACAAAATATTTCTCTCCTACTTCTACTTGTTTGAGTCATTATTTTTTGTTCACTTTTCCTTTTACCTTACCTCATATTGTCGGATTTTACTTCAAATCTCTTATCTTCATATATATATATATATATATATATATATATGTGTGTGTGTGATAATTATACATGTATGTGTACAGTGCTCAGGTGCACCACAACTCATCAAAGTCGCATGTCTAGTACATAGAATAATGTATTAGTGTCAGGAACATTAATAGCATACAGTAATAATATACATGTATGTGTGTGTGCGTGCGTTCATGCATGTGTGGAGGTGGTGTATCAGGTATAGTGTTGGCAGATTACAGGAAGCATGGAGGCCTTGAAAGATGCAGTGTTTTGGCAGTGTTTATTCCATGCCTCGGCAACTCCGAGTTTGAAAATTGGTACAAATAATGTAAAATGGTAATAGAAAAAAAAATTGTCATTGATGCTGGGTCATATTAGGATTTTTATCTTGCTACGAAAAAATCAGAAATCAACAATAAATTAAAATTGTTTATTTTTAAGATTTTATTGTTAGCATTTTTGAATTTCTTGATCAAAAATACTTTTATAAACCAATTTTTAGGAATTGGGAAGCCCTAGAACTTATTTTACAGACAAAAACAGGTTACAAAAAGTCGTCATTTTTCATGATCCCTCTCAAATTTGAGAGCTAAAAATCGATATAATTTTGCTAATTTTTAAGATTGAAAGCTCAAATTTGGGGGATTGACTTTAACATAGTCCACACCTGGAGAAAAAAACAAAAAAAGATTGAAGGAGGTGGGTCACATGGCCTGGATGATTTGACATGTCACTTTTATGTGTAACCATTTTGTAGAAATTATGTTTCATTCATTGTTCAGTTTCAATTTTTTTGAAATGGCTCGTGTTTTGTAGAAATTAATGTTTCATTCATTGTTCAGTTTCAATATTTTTTGAACATGGCTCGTGTTTTGTAGAAAATTAATGTTTCATTCATTACAACTTCTATCTGGATACTTTTTGAACACCAATTTTGAAGAAAATGAATGTTTCATTTATTTTATTTTTGTCTCCCATCTCAGTACTTTTTGAACATACCTTGTATTTTGAAGAACTGATTGTCCCAGCCCCATTGCCCTAATGACAAGCCCCAACCATTTTTATCATGTATGTGCTAGAAGGCGGTGGCTGAGGATCTTAGTGTCCCGGGTATGACGTCAAAATCAGAGTTCCAATTCTGAAAGTATGGCGAATGTGGGGTATAACCCTTCATTGCCATTACTCCCAGGTCCACTCTGACTCAAAGTGTTAGTGCTTGTAAGGGTCCCATCTATGGGTTAAATAAAAAAAAAGGGAATTTAAAAAATGTGTTTTAAAAAATTGAGTTTTTAAAAAAATTGAGTACCCATGAAGAATTGATAAAACAAAACATCTTTGGCATAAAATAACCCAACAGGGGTTGACATGCCATAAAATCCAACTAACCAGCCAGGTTTATATACCATAAATCAAAGCAACCAACGGACCAACCAAATCATAAATCAAAGAAATAGTACCTATTAGGGTCCCATCTATAGGTTTGTGAGGAGTAAAATAAAAAAAAAAAACAAAAATAAAACAAAAATAGAAGTAAAAAAAAACAACAACAAACTCCCATGGGGCCTTCACAGGAAGTAACCCCTCGGCCCATGTCCGACAAAAAGGACTGACTCCCTACCCCCCAAAAAAGAATATTTTTGGTCATTTTGAATCTAGATCGCAACTGAGTGTAGTCACTCCTACTAGCCAGGGGGATATCCCCTTGCTACAGGCAACTATGACTCGCTCCATAAAGCCTAAGTCATATAGCCACCTTTTGCCTTTGTCTCTTTCCTTTCTTTGAATACCTTTTTTTTTTCAAGACGCCCACCAAAAAGTGATGGGGTTAAAAGCAAACCTGAGGAACACGGACTAAGAATATTCAAATACCTACATTTAACCTTTAAACACCCAAAACCACTTATACCCAATAAGAAAGAAAGAAAGAAAGAAAAAGAAAAGAAAGAAAGAAAGAAAGAAAAAGAAAAGAAGAAAGAAAAGAAGAAAGAAAGAAAGAAAGAAAGAAAGAAAGAAAGAAGGAAGAACATTATTTGAAGAAGAAATGAAGAAAAAGGATGGAGGGACAGAAAAAAGAAGAAAAGAAAGAAACAAAAAAAAGAAGAAAGAAAAAAAGAAAGAAAAAGGGAAGTAAGAAAGAAAGAAGAAAGAAAGAAAGAAAGAAAGAAAAGAAAAAGAAGAAGAAGAAAGAAGAAAGAAAGAAAGAAATAAAGAAAAAGAAAGAATGAAAAAGAAGTAAAGAAAGAAGAAAGAAGAAGAAAGAAAGAAAGAAAAAAAAAGAAAGAATGAAAAAGAAAGAAAGAAAAAGAAGAAGAAACAAAGAAAAGAAAAAAAGAATAAAGAATAAAGAAAGAAAGAAAGAAAGAAAGAAACTAAGAAAGAAGGAAAGAAAACATTATTTGTTACAAGAAGAAAGAAATGAAGAAAAAGGAGGGAGGGACAGAAGAAAGAAGAAAAGAAGGAGAAAGAAAGAAAGAAAAAAGAAAAAGAAAGAAAAAGAAAGAAAGAAAGAAAAAGAAAGAAAAAGAAAAAAAAGAAAGAAAGAAAAAGGGAAGTAAAGAAAAGAAGAAAGAAAGAAGAAAGAAAAGAAAGAAAAGAAAGAAAGAAAAAGGGAAGTAAAGAAAGAAGAAAGAAAGAAGAAAGAAAAAGAAAGAAAAAGAAAGAAGAAAAAGGGAAGTAAAGAAGAAGAAAGAAAGAAGAAAGAAAAAGAAAAAAAAAGAAAAAGAATGCAAAAGGGAAGTAAAGAAAGAAGAAGAAAAGAAAGAAAGAAAGAAAAGAAAGAAAGAAAAAGGGAAGTAAAAGAAAGAAAAAGAAGAAAGAAAGAAAAAGAAAGAATGAAAAAAGGGAAGTAAAGAAAGAAAGAAAGAAAGAAGAAAGAAACAAACAAAGAAAGAAAGAAAAAGAAAAAAGAAAAAAGATAAGTTTAAATTTAAAAAAAGAGTTAAAAAATCTGTTTAAAAAAAATTGAGTACCCATCAAGAATAAATAAAACAAAACATCTTTGGTCAAAAATAACCCAACAAGGGTTGACATGCTGTAAAATCCAACCAACCAACCAAATCATAAATCATAGAAATATATATGACAATGAGTATGTTACTTACTGAGCGAATCTGATTTTTTCAGCTAATTCACTGTCGAAAATTTGAGGACAAATGGAAGTAAAGTCATCCCTCTCAATGTAAAATAATTCTGATGGCTCTCGACAAATCACAGTTGCTGTTCGAAGTCCATCACCCAACAATGCCACTTCCTAAGAAAAGAAATGAAATCATTCAATAAATAAAATACTGACAAATATTTCAAAATCAGATTCTTTTAGTATTATTATTTGGATTATTGGAACTATTGTCCTCATCTTTATTGTTATCTGTACAACATTTCAGCTGATGAGCCCTCTAGCCTTTTTCAGATATTTCTTTTCAAACTCAGAAGTCTTCTCGAACTCGAGAAGTTTCTTTTTGGACTCAAGAGCCTTCTCGAACTTGGGAACTCAGATATCTGGGTGGGCAGTCCTACCCAGGGGCTACTCAGTCACTCACATCCTTGCCACACATGTAGAAATATCTGCACATGTTGACATGTTGTGCGCTTGTGCGACACGCTCAACATGCTCTCCTTCCCCAAAGACTGGAATCAGTAACAAGCCGAGGCAAGATGACTGAAAGGAGCGCAGGTGGATGATCTGTCGAGATCTATGGGTCCACCACAACGAGGAAAAAAAAAAAAAGCAGCAAAGCTGGGTAGTGGAGATAAAAACATGGTTTAATAATCGTTTGCAGATCTATTACTACTGAATAGCGAGTTCAATCCTCACAGGATGACCCATAAAAATCACCACGTAAAAAAGATCTTAATTTAATCCGGCCTGGTGGGAAGTCAGGGAATTTTCTTTTCGTCAGATTTGAGGGAATGACATCACATAATGATATAGTAAAAATTTTAATTCAATGATTAACTATATTTTTTAGATAAAATATAAATGATGATTTCAAATTAATATTAAAAAAAAAAAAAATTAAAAAAATTAACTTACTCCAAAGGCTACCCATGAATTATGTAACACATGGTCAACAGGTTGTCCCACAGGTTGGAGTCTTACCCCCCTGTAAAGGTGCAGCCAAAAGATTTTTGAAAAAAGATAAAGTTTTTAGCCAGATATATATATATAAAATAGTAATATTAAAAAAAGAAAATTTCAAACGTTGACTTACACCAAAGTGTTGTCCGCTGCGTATGATATTCTCCAGGTCAGTCTGTTTCCGTCCAGATTTTCCACTTGTCTCCTTCTGTACATAGAGGGATCCAGAATAAACAAGAAAGAATGCGAGTCCAATGTGACTCTGGCGTAGAACAATGCGTCCTCTTTCACAGCTGAAAAACAACAACAACAACAAAAAAAAAAGAAGAAAAACATGAAACTGAATTTTGAATTAATTCTATACCTGCAATTAAACTTCATCTTATTGTCCACTGAGGGTGAAAGTAATTTGGAAAAATATGTTTGTGTAGACTATAAATATTTGATTAACAATGAAGTGAGGGATCAATTTTGTATAACATCAAACTTTTACATTTTTAGCACAGTAGATTCAAAACAAACAAACATTTTTTTTTTTAAATGCAAAAATTGCAAACAAATAAAAAGAAAAGAAAAGTACAAAAAAAAAAAACTAAAAAGGAAAAAAAAATTATATAAAAAAAAAGGAATTCAAAAAATTAAAATAAAAAAATTATATACAAAAGGAAAAATAATAAGAAAAACAAATAAAAAAGCAAACAAAAATAAGAATAAAGAAAGAAAAAGAAAATTTGAAAAAGAAAAAAGAAATTTATAAAAAATAAAAAGAATACCAAAATAGACAAAAAAGAAAAGAAAAAGAAAAAAGAAAATTTGAAAAAGAAAAAAAAAATACAACAAAACAAAAATAAGAAAAGAAAAAGAAAAGAAGAAAATATAAAAAAAAAAAAGAAATACAATAAAAAAAAAAAAAAAAATGTCCTACTTTGAATATCTGAAAACTCTGCAAACAAGTTTCCTCATAGAAAATTCAAACTTTTCCCGATATGATCGAACTGTCATCATCAGTTCATTTAACATGTGCAGTTCTTTATCAGTTCTTGTGTGGGGCTTCTTAATGGCAATAGCTTGAGCCCAAAGGGGAACTTGCGACTGAAATAAAACAAGAATTATAAAGACTAGCAAAAACTACATGCCCTCTGCAATGTTTTAATGCAATTAAATATCATATCAAATTATAAAGACTAACAAAAGTAAATAAAATTATACATAGGGCACATCAGCGTAAGTTGGAAAAATATGAAGATTTACAAGAACAACGCATCAGAAATGGATGGATAACAGGATGTATTTCCTATCAAAGTCGGATGCCAAGATTTATTACCAACTCAACCTTGGCATTTTTTATTAAACTTGGACTTTCTCAACAAACAAGAGAAAAATACATCAAAAAGATCCAAGAAAGCTCTAACCGCATCAGTGTGGATATGGTAATCCTACAATGTGACATCAAACCGATAAAGTCTGGGGCACTCTGGGTTAGTGGTAATGATGCTTCAGCCCTGAAACCATGTCATCATCTGATGAAGGCTTTGTTGATTGCAATGTTAATAGCAGTCATTGTATGAAGATTTTTAAGATTATTAGGAATTGCTTTTAATAACCCAAAATTGAACCTGCGACTGAAACAAAGAAAATTTAAATTAGTGGCGCCATTTATATGTCAGGCCCGGGATTTATTAAGTCATGTGTTATATATGCACCCGAGGGTTGACACGCAATCACGTGTACACACACACACACACACACACACATATATATATATATATATATATATATATATGTATATGTAAGTTAAAAATGGAAATGAATCCGATATGTTGAATGGATAAATAAATAAAGGAAAGAAAATGTTGAATGGATAAAATTGATTTAATTTGAGTTACCAACACTTGTTTCGGCCAGGAATTTGTAAATGTACACATGTATTCTATTTATTATTTTAAATATAATATAAAATTATAAAATATTTAAGCATACAAAGAAAATCGGCCTTCATCAGGGTATTTACCTTGACGAAGGCCGGAACACGTGTTGGTAACTCAAATTAAATTAATTTTATCCATTCAACATTTTCTTCCAAAACAAAGAAAAATTATGAAAACTAGCAAAAAAAAAAAAATGCCCCCTGGGTGGTGTAAAAATTAATTTTTGAAAGATATTGTCTGAGTTTGGGGGAGTTAAAAATTCAATGTCATAGTGTTTGCATCATAAATAAAATGATTAAATTTATCAAAGGAGTAAAAAAAAGAAAGAAGACAATTTGAAATGGAAACTTAATCCTGTCCTTCTCAAATAAAATGTTGCATGCATTTATTAATTATTAATTAAATAATTATTTTGAATATTTACACATCAATTTTGGACAAAATCTTTTGTATTTATTTATTTGTAAATTTTTTAGTTAAGCTCCTGATACTGAAAAAATTACTTTTTCTTGTTTGTAAATAATTTTCTTGTAAAACTCTATATGGTAGATAAATTTAAATATATATCAAAATAAAACAAACTGTATATAAATATACAATACAGGTCATGTTTTTTTAAAAATTCATTTAAAAAAAACAATAATGACCATCTATGGTGGGATATTCAAATTTTGAGCATATATAATACATAGTTGTTCTTTATTCTATGTATTGACAATTTTGGGTAATGTGACGTAAGCAGTTATGTAAATTTTGGTCACAGACAAATCAAGATCAAATCTTGATTGTGTGGTCATGCCCAAAATTTGATTTCTAAAGAAGAAAAAAAAATCAAACTTACTCCTCGTTTTCTTGAAAAGAGTCGTTTATCAAAAAACAGTGTAACATCCGTGTTTGGTCCAACGACATATTGGTAGTAGGCCTCCGATGATGCATCATTGTCAGTCCTTGACATGGAAAGAATTTTCATATCAAGGGCAAGACGACACACTGCTTTGATGACTTTGAACCACCAAAGTAAAGATCTCCTCGACTGAAAAGAACAAAAAAAATATTTCAAAGATCTATATCAAGATAATAGTGGTGTAACAGTTACTGTTGTAGGAAATGGGCACGATGGAAAAAGAACTCAGTGAAGTTCTGCTGGCTTTTATGAAATTTCCTCAATTATCTTGTTTAAAAAAATAGTTTGGAATTTGAGCTTGTGTAACGTTGTGATATATTAACGGTACCAAAACGATATAATGTAACGTAGCGGTATCTTCACAGTACCACTACGGATATACGTAACATTCTAATATCGATATATGTTGTATAGCAGGTCTTGTCAATGTACCTCCAAATTCACGACACTAAAAAAGCATTCTGCACGGGGCGGTCATCTTGTTGATAAAAAAAGTACAAGCGCGAGAAATATATCGTCACAAGCTGCTTAGCTTTTATTTCCAGGGTTGTCTCGTGGGCTGTGTCGGAGATGAGGAAAGGCAGAGATGAGGAAAGGCAGAGAGAGAGAGAAGAGAGAGAGGACACTGTTAAATTACGGTGATCCCACACAAGGGACCCAGAGGTCCGATCCTTACCCTACGACGTCAGAAAGCAAAAAGAGGCTGGTATGTTTCTTCATCGTTCCACAACACCCAAAACTTTCGGCTGACATTCAATTCTCCATTCGGGGGGTCACGCCCTGGTCAAATTCACGACAAACCATTTTTGTGCTCATCACTATTGTTTTAAAACCTTTACTCACTCTTATTTCTTCTTCCTCTCTTTTCTAATATAGTAGTTCTCGCTCAGAACCTTCATTATTTTGTTACACTTGTTGCTGATAATTATTTCTATCATTTAAAAAAAAAAATTTTAGTAATTTTTTGTACTTTTATCCTGAGAAAATTAGAAACAGATTATCACTGATAACTTTAACTTAATTGATAAATCTAAGAATAAATCCCTTAAAAAAAAAAAGATAAAAAAGAATAGTTGAAATTATTTGCCGTGTGCAAAAAAAAAAAAAAAAATTACAAAATGATTTATACCAGATTTTTCCCTATTCAACCTAAAATAAAGTAGAAAATACAAAAAAAAAAAAAAAAAAGAAAAAATAAAGAAAAGAAAGAAAAGACAAGAAGAAAGGTGAATAGTAAGAGATTAACAAATAAATTTAAAAGAGAACATTTTTTGGTGTTTAGTCTCTAGTTTTAACTGAGTAATGTATCGTATTTATTGCAAAATGACTTAATTTTCTAAAATAAAGATTTTTTAATTAGATATGAATCAATAAATAAACTAATAACTTTACCATAAAAAATCAGAATAATATTAAAGGGTGTTATGAAATATTTCTCCCCACTAAAAAATATGCCTCCCCCGAGGAAAAATTCCCCCAAGGAAAATATTTTATGAGAGTAAAATCTTAAATATATATATATATATATATATATATATATTGTATATTTATAAATTTATCCCAAAGTTATAAAGTAATTTTATTCATTAAATTTTTTTTTTTTTAATTAAAATTACTAGAAAAATTGTACTACCTCTGTCCTATTATAATTGTTAAATTTGCATAGAAATTTCCTGCACAAAATATGACTTTACCCTATTATAGTATTAAAGTTGGTAATTTATGAGGAAGTGCGTCCCGGTCTCCTGCCTCAGAAATTGCTACCCGGTGACTATTAAAATAACGTCCCCAGCTATGTCGTCTCAGATTTTCTTTTATTCATGTTTGTTTAATGTCTTGTTTTTAGTTTAAATAAACAAGAATTACGACAAAAATCTATCTATATTATTTTGTTTATCTATCTATCTCAGTCTATTCAAAACTATATATCCATCTTCATATCTAAACAAGAATTACGACAAATTACGATAAATAAACAAGAATTACGACAAATTTCTATAAATGAACAAGAATTACAACAAATTATGATAAATAAATAAGAATTACGTCAAAAAAGAGAGCCCCCCCCTCTAAAATACATTTAACGCCCTAAGTTGGTTGTTTTCTTTCAAGTAACACCGATGTAGCTGGGGACGTTATTTTAATAGTCACCGGGTAGCAACTTCTGAGGCAGGAGACCAGGACGCACTTCCTCATAAATTACCTTAAAATTTGTTATAATTTAATGTAAATTTTTATTTTTCAGATTCCTCAGTGGTACCTTGAATGGGTTCAAGCATGTTACCCTAAAAAAGGTTTAAATCCTGGATGAGGCTGTTTGCATTTTACATAATGCTAATACCCTTAGGAAAGGTATGGATCTAACTATTCTCCATCCAGCTATGGGTAAATAGTAGGGCTGACTGGGCACTTTAACCTTGGAATGTCAACTAGTTAGAAGAAAGAAATTTTTGAATTCAAACCTGTTAAGCAGAGTTAAATAATAAATTTCATGGTGGAGGGTTTTGTAAATGCATACATACAAATCTATGGGTAAATAGTAGGGCAGACTGGGCACTTTAACCTTGATTAGACAACCTGTCCAGGAGAAGGAAAACTCTGAATTCAAACCTGTTTAACTCTACTTAAAAATGTTGATCTTGTGTCATATCCTGCTCGTGGCAGAGTTGTTGAGTAAATATATGTATGTAAATGGGCACGACAAGTATCCAAATTCTGGTAAAGATTGTTTGTACAAAAAAGCAGCTGTATGGCCACTTTCCTCCCATCACACAAAAAATGCAAGTAAGACAAACAAGACATGTTGGACACTGCTGGAGAAGCAGGGATGAACTCATGTAATATTCACCTGTGGACAAAAGCACATGGACAAGCCAGTGTGGGCTGTTTAGCTCTATGCGAATTCTGGATGATGCTCCAATGTCAGGTTGAATCTAAAATCTAAATCTAACTAATCACGTGACTTGCAAGATTTGCGCCTCTAGGGGTCAAAGGGCTATAACTGTTACTGGTAATTTTCCACTCCCTGATTTGAAAGCCAATGTCCCCTTTGAATTCTCGCTATAGGATCTGTCAACAATTTATGCTACCTCATAAATTGTAACACTTAAAACCAGTATGAAAATTATCCACACCTTATGTAAACCTTCAATTATTTATGATATATAACACATTTTGCAGGATGCTAAACCATTGATAATTATGGTCTGTTTTGAGTTCGACTTTAATAAAGATGTCATTAATAGATAAGATGTTAATCAAGATTACATAATAACTATTTCATTGAGAATATAACATACATATCTAATATTGTGACGTCGATGGTGATGTAGTTTCAGTTACAGACAGACAAATATATAATCTCCATTAAAATAACTAGCAAAAATAAAACGCCATCCAGGCAGTGTAAAAATTAATTTTGGAAATATATTATCTTAGAGGGGTGGAAGTTAAAAATTCAATGTCAGAGCGTTTGTATCATAAGTAAAATCATAAAATTTATTAAAGAAATAAAAAACATCAAACAATTTGAAATGGAAACTTAGTTTTTTCTCCTTCAAATAAAATGTTGTGTGCATCTATTAATTATTAATTGAATAATTATTTGGAATATTTTACACATAAATTTTACACAAAATCTTTGGTATTTGTAAACTTTTTAGATAAGTTCTTGATACTGAAAAAATTACTTTCTTGTATTTATTAAAACTTGTTTTAAAAAACAATAAGGACCATCTAAGTTTGCATACTCAAAATATATGATATAAGGTTGTTCTTTATTCTATGTATTGATGATTTTGGTTAATAAGCAGTGACATAGTTTTGGTTACAGACAAAAAGAGATTGAATCTCCATTATTAATAGAGATACACATAAAAATGAAAAAGAAAAATTAAAGAATGTGAATGAAATGAATTAAATCTTTCTTGCCTTTGTTTTCTGTCTCTGGTGTACAATCAAAGAAGTTTCAGGTGAAAGAGTTTCAGGTGAAAGAGTTTCAGGTGAAAGAGTTTCAGGTGAAAGAGTTTCGGGTAAAATCCTTAAGTCAGGGTTTTTCAGTTTTTTAGAACAAAATGAAGAATTTATTTCTGTTGCAGACATTCTGATGAAATTTCAAGACAATTTTTTTTTTTTTTTTGGGTTAGTTTGACTTTTTTTCTTTTCTTTTTTTAAAAAAAATATTACTCAGATTTGATTCTGAATGTGATTTAATGGCACATTGACAACTATATAATGGTCATCAGGTAAATATTTTTAGATAGATTCTCATACAGTGTCAAACAAATATTTAAAAAAAATTCTTATAGTATTTAATATAATATCCAAATTTCAGATAGTAATTCCGATTGAAGGTTTATGGCACATTGACTGCTATATAATGGTCATTTAGTGTCAAACAAGTTATCTTTTTTTAGATTCCCATAGTTTTTAATAAAGTATCCAAAGTTCAGATAGTGATTCAGAATGGGATTATTGACACATTGACTGCTATAAAATGGTCATCAGACAAATATTTTAAATTAGATTCCCATAGTCTTTAATAAAATATCCAAATTTCAGATAGGCTCTGATAGAAGGTTTATGGCACATTGACTACTCTATATTGGTCATGTAATGTCAAAATGATATTTTCAAGTTGATTCCCAAAGTCTAGAATCCCATCTCAAAGGTCCGAAATCTAATTTAATGCTTCCCAATTGTTAATTTTTCATTCAAGGTTTTCTCAAATATTTGTAAAATGTAGTGATTGTGGCGAGACCACGAACGTAGTAGTTCAAAGCGTGCACGACTTGTTTAGCATGCAGAATGAGATCAGAGGCGAGTGGGGAGATTGAACTCACATTCTCCTGATTGTGAGTTGTGGCCCGACGCATGGGAATGTGTCAAACTATCCAGAGTGGCCAGGATGTGAAGGATTGACGCGTGCTTAGTGTCGCACGTGCTGGTCAGAGGAAAGAGCCCGGATGAACACTGTAATTGTGTATTTATTTGACCAGCTCTGACAAACCGGGAAGAAAGCTTGCAGTAGGATTTGGGCTGTGATGACGTGTGGATGAGAGACAAGACCTTCTGATAGTATTGGTGAGAAGAGTGCAGCATTGCTGGGAGAGTAAAATCGTCGGATTTAACTGTGCCCCCAGAGAACATTCTTATTACAGTGATACTAAAGAAAGCACAAAAAAACTAACAGGCTTTTGCCGTAAGTAGTTCTGAACATAAGCCTTATACAATGAACAAAAAGTTAAATGGTAAAAGCAAAAGCACATCATTTCATATTAAAGACAGTGAGGGAGTCTATCCACTTTTCACTATTGCTAAACCTTGGAAATTGTTTTTGTATCAGAGGTAGAGTGCCATATCTACTATCAGCTCCCCACTACTGTACAGATCCAGGGAGGGAGTCTATCCCCTTATCACTAGCAGTAGACCAGGTAAATTATTTTTATATCTGAGACGGAGTGCCAAATCTACCATTAGCTCCCCACTACTGCACAGATCCAAGCTGTGCTACTCATATGCTGAGTTGGCGAGGGATGGTATCAAACCTAGAAACTTGTGGCTCTGATGTGGATACTCTATCAACTGCGTTAAACTGACCCCTTCATACCAAGTATGTTTGTCAAATTAGTAGACCAGTTCATATACCTAGGTAGTAATATTTCATCTACAGAAAGCGGTCAATATATGTATAGGAAAGGTATGGACTGCTATAGACAGATTATCATTACATAGAAATCAGATCTTTCTGATAAGATAAAGTGAGAATTATTCCAAGTTATGGCTGTGTCAGTGATACTGTACGGCTGCACCACGGAATCTAAGAGAACGCTTAGAGAAAAAGATAGATGGGAACTACACAAGGATCCTGCATGCTGTCTCGATTAAATCCTGGAAGAAGCACCCCACAAAAAAGCAGCTGTATGGCCACTTACCTCCTATCACACAAATCATCCAAATAAGATGAACAAAAAATGCTGGATGCTGCTGGAGAAGCAAGGATGAACACATCAGTGATGTTTTCTTGTGAATGCCTATATATGGACACACCAGTGCAGGCTGACAAGCAAACACCTACGCCAATCAGATCTGTGTGGATTCTGGATACCATGTGGAGGACCTACCAGGTTTGATGACCAATATATATATATATATATATATATTTAAAATTGTTTATCTGTACTAGATAACTGAAAATATTTTAATAATATATATGCTACTTATAGTTTTGAATAGAGACACAGTTGAAAATTTTGATCTATCTCAGTCTATCTATCTATCTATGTCTGTTCATATCTATCTATCTATCCTATTCTACTTGTATCTATCTATCTATCTATCTATTTATCTGTGCATTGGCAAAATGGGCCCATAAACTACCCTGTGCTTCCTGGAATAACTTGTTGTGAGTGTGAGAAGATGTGCAAGACTTTAGCTGTACTAAAATGCCACATTCGCGCAGCTCACCGTTGAACTTTTTTTCTTTCTTTGCTTTATCAAGCAATGGCAATACTCGAACACAAGTTCACTACCATCATCTATTTATCAATCCCAATTTGTTTGTATCTAACTATGAAAATGATACAAAACTATTCACTGGTCCATGTAAAAGTATGACTTGAGTCCAGGTTGGTTTTGTGTACTATAGAAATAGAGACAATGATGTTCAATATATATATATAAACACACACATACACACACACACACACACACACACACACATATATATATTATATATATATATATATATATATAATCAATGGTAATATTATGGTTTCACACTCATAACTTAAAGTTGCATATTCATTATATATTTCTCATTTTTTCATTCACAATTCATTATATATTGAATATCTGCTCTGCTTTATTAGCATTGAGCACCTTTCCATGCAAATACTTTTCTCATTTTTTCATTCACTATTCATTATATATATATATATATAATACATATATATACAACACACACATATATATATATATATATATATATATATGTGTGTAAATATGAACCAATTATGAATGCAACCTGTTAATAGTAAGGCAACATGCAAGAGTCAAGGTAACGTCTATGTAATATGAGGACGTAATCCAAGCACATGTGAAGAAGAGACGGATTCTCTAATAACAATTATTTTGTTGCCGTGTTCATTTTCTTTGTATTTCCATTGTTTTACTAAACGTGTCGTCTTCTTCCAATTCCTGTTGATTCCTTATTTCTTGTTCACGGAAACACACCATCCAAACGTAAGAGCAAATGCAGAAACACATGTCTGTCCATGTGTGTCTTTACCTCTTTAACTCCAACACACGATCCGATTCGATCCGATCCGTAAAAAGTGTTGTGTTATCCCAAGACCAAACAAAGAAACAATAATGAAATCAGACCCAGTAAATCTCCGCCTCTTTTCATCACTCAGCTAAAAGTAGACATTGATTGGCTATGAAAATTTATGAAGCTCCACCTCTCTCTTCGAAACCGGCCAATAAAATCAAGGCAAATTCAAGTTCTTCATTTTCAAATTTTTCTGATATTTTCTTTTCTTTTCTTTTTTTCTTTCTTATTAATTGTATTATCTTCCTTTCTATTGTATGAAAGAAAGAAAAATGAATTAAAAAAAAAGAAAGAACTAGCAATGAATACAAATGAAAGAAAAGGAGGAAGGAAAGAAGGAAGGAATAGCAAAGAATAAACAAAAGAAAGAAAGAAAATTTGAAATTAAATACTAATCATTTCCAATGCATTTTTATAGTAAAAATCATTTCCAATGCATTTTTATAGTAAAAATCATTTCCAATGTATTTTTATAGTAAAAATCATTTCCAATGAATTTTTATAGTAAAAATCATTTCCAATGTATTTTTATAGTAAAAATCATTTCCAATGCATTTTTTAGTAAAATCATTTCCAATGCATTTTATAGTAAAAATCATTTCCAATGTATTTTTATAGTAAAATCATTTCCAATGAATTTTTATAGTAAAATCATTTCCAATGTATTTTTATAGTAAAATCATTTCCAATGCATTTTTATAGTAGCATTTCCAATGCATTTTTATAGTAAAAATCATTTCCAATGCATTTTTATAGTAAAAATCTTTCCAATGCATTTTTATAGTAAAAATCATTTCCAATGCATTTTTATAGTAAAAAATTTCAATGCATTTTTATAGTAAAAATCATTTCCAATGCATTTTTATAGTAAGGATACTTTTTAATGCATTTTTATAATAAAGATCATATCTAATTCATTTTTATAGTAAAAATCTTTGTTAATGCTTACTACTTGGCTTTCATGCCAGAAGCTCTAATACAAAGATTTCAGTGTGTTTGGATGTCAACCTGAGTACAATGTTGAAGATTCAAAAACAGTTGAATGATTCAAGTGGAGATTATGAATTTACTGCAGCTGGAAAGTTCCACTGATCATTCGGATAAGAAAAGAACTTCTGGATTTGTTGGTGAGATCCAGAGACAACAATTGCAGCAAGACAATCAGATCCATAGCCAGAGACACAAAAGTGTCTGAGTTTCTTATCAGGCAGGTGGTGCATATGAAAACATTCACTATTTCTCATATAATGAACTCTCGTCGATTTCGACACATGAACGTTCATCCAATGAACAACGTACACAGTGTTTTGTTTACAGTAGAGAAGGTTTATGTTGGATCATCCGCACGTTTTTGGCACAGTCGATAGGAAAGAATTAGTGCACAAGGAATGCCACAGAACCAATCTATGACTGACCTCAGGTTTTTTAATTTCAGAGTTTTCCTTCTCCTAGACTGGTTATCTATCCAAAGAGCCCAGTCTGCCCTACTATTTTACCCATAGCTGGAGGGAGAATATATGGACTCATACCATTCCCAAGGGTATTAGTGCTATGTGAAAATGCAAACAGCCTTGTTTTGGAATTGAACTCAAGTCAACAAGTCCATTTACTACGACTCTAATCATTATGCCACGCACCTCCATATAATTCTCATACATGATAAGAGATATATATATATATTTTATTACAGGCTATGAAGGACAACAGGAAAGACTTTACTGTGTAGTGAACCGGAAGTTCTTACTACGACGAACAAAAGTCAAGTGACAAAAATTAATAGTTTGCACAGGGGATTGTGCACCCTAGTAAAAAAAAAGAAAACTGAAATAAAATTGGTACATTTTCAACTAATCAGAGATGTTCGCACCTAAAAAGAAATTTATCAAATAGACCCCTTTTGGAGCCTACCCTAGGAGTATAAATTAACCAATTTTTCGGATCCCAGCCAGAAAGAAATTATTCGTCTAACCAAATCCACGCCACTCTAAAGTAAGATAAAATCACATTCACTTATAAGAAGGTATGAACATATCTCTCTCTTTCTGTCTCCCTCTAATCAGCCATTTACGAGATCAGCAAATTTACTTGCGACTGACTGTTTTGTGACTTTGAATTCTTTAGTCCACGGGGGTATCCTGTTCTCATTCCGAAATGTTGTACAAATAACAATGAAGATGGGGACAATAGTCCGAATAATGCAGATAATACTGGACTGGGTTGTTTGCATTTCACATAGAACTAATACCCTTGAGAAAGGTATGTATCCAACTAATCTCCCTCCAGCTGATGGTAAATAGTAGGGCGGACTGGGCTTTTTAACCTTGGCTGGTTAACCAGTCGAGAAGAAGGAATACTCTAAAATCAAACCTGATAAACTCTGCTAAAGAAATTGACCTTGTGTCACATCCTACTCATGTGGAGGGGTTAGGTAAATATATATACCTAACTTTGTGTGACTTTTTCTTGTTTGCTAAAATAAAACATTCATTTCAATTGTAAAAGATTTGATTGATTGATTTAGTGATTGATCACTTTGTTTTAATGGTATGTCAACTCAACCGGGGTTATTTTATGCCTAGAGATTAAGGAATTGCAAACATTGTACATTCATATTTACATTTTTTTTGTGTTTCTTGAGAGTTTAAAAAAAAATTATATTGGGTATTCCTATATCTATCTATCTATCTCAGTCTGTCCATATCTATCTATCTATCTCAGTCTGTTCTTATCTATCTATCTATCTATCTCAGTCTGTCCATATCTATCTATCTATCTGTCTATCTATCTATCTATCTCAGTCTGTCCATATCTATCTATCTATCTATCTATCTCAGTCTGTCCATATCTATCTATCTATCTCAGTCTGTTCTTATCTATCTATCTATCTATCTATCTATCTCAGTCTGTCCATATCTATCTATCTATCTATCTATCTATCTCTCTCTCTCTCTATCTATCTATCTATCTCAGTCTGTCCATATCTATCTATCTATCTATCTCTCTATCTCTATCTATCTATCTGAGTCTGTACATATTTATCTATCTATCTATCTATCTATCTGAGTCTGTTCTTATTTATCTATCTATCTATCTATCGATCTATCTTAGTCTATCCATATCTATCTATCTATCTATCTATCTATCTATCTATCAATCTATATATCTCAGTCTGTTCATATCTTTCTCTTTCTGTCTGTCTCTTTCTGTCTGTCTCTGTCTCTCTGTCTCTCTCTCTATATATATATACATCCCACATTCTTTGGGTGTTATTTTGCTGATTACAGGGGGATATGTCGTAGAAATCTGTCCGTAATTCGATGGTAGTTGTCCCACGGATCAGCGAACTTTCTATGCAACTTTGTTACAATGAATTCCGTTTCTCTTTTGTCAAAGGAAAACAAAATAAATACGAATTTTTAAAGTAGACATTCTTAAAGCAGTTTAGTTCTCTATCAGACTCAACTTAACTTAGTCATATCTTGATCTTTCTACTTATCTATCTATCACAGTCTCTTCATATCTATCAATCTATCTATCTATCTATCTATCTCAGCCTGTTGATATCTATCTATTTTATCTATCTATCTATCTCTATCTATTTCAGTCTTTTCATATCTATCTATTTATCTATCTATATCAGTCTGTTCATGTCTATCTATCTATCTATCTGAGTGTTCATATCTATCTATCTATCTAAATTTATGTATATATCTCTCTTCCTCTATTTTGGTATTTGTCCAGAATTTTTTTCTAAGGAAATATCTGCTGTAATGTAGAAAAAAAATGCCATAAAAATGTTCCGCCTTCATTTACTTCATTCAAATAAAAGAAAGTTTCACTGATCATTTTCATTTTTCTTTTTAACTGAATATTTTCATTTAAAAAGTCTTTTCAACTCGCTACAATTCATCCACCCTCTTTATTTCTTTAGACTCACCCGCCACCCCACCCCTCAACTATCAAGATCCAACCAATTGCCAATATGTGATTTTTTTTATATCACTTTTACTTCTTAAATAAAAAGGAGAGACAAAAAAAAAAGATGGTGGAAATGGCTAAAATTGACTTTTATCTCAAGAGTGATTGGAGGTAAAATGTTTCTTTTCTTATTTTTTTTTCATATAATATCGCAGAGATTTCCTCAGCAGTGGGGGGGGGGTATTCTGGACAAGAACCAATAGATCAATAAAGATGCATACTAATAGATAGATAGATAAATAGATATGAACACACTTGGATAGATAGATAGATAGATAGATAGATATGAGCAGACTTGGATAGATAAATAGATAGATAGAAAAAATAAGAAATAAGAAATTTATTAATCAATAGTAGTACAAATTATTAAAAAAAATATATAAGTAAAAGAAAAACTTTATTGGTTTAAACTACTATTGAAGGGAGGCCATGCCTAATAGCATGAAGCTAATCCCATGGACATGACCACCCTTGGACGCTCATAGGAAACGATACATGAAACACACAACGTAAACATATACATATATATCATGAGACAAATTAGCCGTGTGAGAATCTAAATGCAAATCTGTTGTTTATAAGAGGCAATAAAATGATTTTTCAAAAGTGTTTTAAGGACAAAATAATTTACTGAAACAAGCTTCATCTTTTCTTTATCAAAAAATAACGACTGAACAGTATTCCAAGAATTAATTGAATTAAAACGAATAGATAGATAGATAGATATGAACAGATGGAGATAGATAAATAGATAGATAGATATGAACAGACTGGTACATAGATAGATAGATAGATAGATAGATATGAACAGACAGAGATACATAGATAGATAGATATGAACAGACTGGTAGATTGATAGATAGATAGATATGTGTAGACTGTGATAGCTAAATAGCTAGCTAGCAAGATAGATAGATAGATATAAACAGACAGAGATAGATAGATAGATAGATAGATAGATAGATAGATAGATTTGAACAGACGGAGATGTATTTTTATAATAAAAATCATTTCCAATGTATTTTTATAGTAAAAATCATTTCCAATGCATTTTTATAGTAAAAATCATTTCCAATGTATTTTTATAGTAAAAATCATTTCCAATGCATTTTTATAATAAAAATCATTTCCAATGCATTTTTATAATAAAAATCATTTCCAATGTATTTTTATAGTAAAAATCATTTCCAATACATTTTTATAGTAAAAATCATTGTCCAATGCATTTTCATAATAAAAATCATTGTCCAATGCATTTTTATAGTAAAAATCATTGTCCAATGCATTTTTATAGTAAAAATCATTAATTAGAATGTGTGTTTTTATAATACATTTTAATTCTTCTACTTGTTTTCTTTGATGTGATGCTTGATTTTATTGAAAGTGTTTTGCAGTTATGGTGGTGGTGGGGGGTATAGATGTTGTTTGATATATTTGTTGTAAGGTCACCAGTTTGAAGTTGAACTTCATGAAATATCATTCAAAACATGAAAGACTCCATAATAACATTCAATTACGTAGGCACCGAGGTAATAAAGAAAAGAACTCAATTTTAAAACAACAAACAAATTGTATTGAGAAAAGGTTTAAAAAAAGCTAATGCAGAATACCGAGCAAAGTTCTTTCATCAGTCTTTTGTACAAAATGTAATTTTTGTTTTTTGTAAAGTTCTTTATAACATGTAAGAAAAATATGTTATAAATTTTGAAGTGAGAAAGAAAGAGTAAGAATTCAAAGTCACAAAACAGTCAGTCGCAAGTAAATTTGCTGATCTCGTAAATGGCTGATTAGAGGGAGACAGAAAGAGAGATATATGTTCATACCTTCTTATAAGTGAATGTGATTTTATCTTACTTTAGAGTGACGTGGATTTGATTAGACGAATAATTTCTTTCTGGTTGGGATCCGAAAGGTTGGTTAATTTATACTCCAAAAGGGGTCTATTTGATAGATTTCTTTTTAGGCACGAATGTCTCTGATTGGTTGAAAATGTACAAATTTTATTTCAGTTTTCTTTTATTTTTACTAGGGTGCACAATCCCCTGTGCAAACTATTAATTTTTGTCACTTGACTTTTGTTCGTCGTAGTAAGAACTTCTGGTTCACTACAAGCAGCAATTCCAGTTAGATCACTGAAGTTAAGCAGTGATGAGCCTGTTCAATACGTAGGTGACCATTTAAGCAATAGGAAGTACTGTAAGCAATCTTTGTTTATAAAAAAAATGACTTGATTTCACATTAAATTACCTGAAAAGGGTTGATATGTTGTAAAACAAAACAAAACAAGCAACCAAATCTATTTCAAGCAATTGACTAAGAGTTTTCCCTCCAGTGAGTTTTCCATTGGTCAGAGCATCTCTGAAATTCCTGTTTTGTTATAGTGTGAAACTGCAATGTAGTATTTTAAAAAAGTCACCAGGTCTGGAGAGTTATGAAGATGTTGCACTTGCATAATGCTGTTCTTCACAAAAAAAAATTTTGTTCAGAAAGTAACAAGACTGGCTTTATTGTTGTTGTTGGCATCCTTCCGTCTGCGAAAGATGATGGAATAGTGTCCAATTGTTGGTTTTTTGTTTGGGGGGTGGGGAACTACATAGCCTGGGTGGGTTGATATGGAGGATGTGTTGTTGCCTAAGCAGCAGATCAGAAAACAATGTAGTTTGGCAATGACAGTGTCACAGGTGTTGCTGAGTAATGCTGAAATTTAGTATTACTCCATCTTAGGGACTCTGGCTTTGGATTTGTTTTTGGGGTTTACTCCCCTAGCTTTCCTCAGGATCATATATATATTTACCAACCCCTCTGCATGAGCAGGATGCGACACAAAGTCAATTTCTTAAGCGGAGTTCAGCAGGTTTGAATTCAGAGTTTTCCTTCTTCTAGACCGGTTGCCTAACCAAGGTTAAAGAGCCCAGTCTACCCTACTATTTATCCATAGCTGGAGGGAGGGTAGGATTCATACCTTTCCCAAGGATATTAGCGCTAAATGAAATGTAATTACCACGTCCAGGATTTGAACTCGGGGTGACATGTCCATTTCCCATGACTTTAACCATTACACCACGTGCTTCCTATAGCTCCTCAGGATCATATATAGCTGCTCGGCAGCAATGGTTTTGCAACAAACTCTTCCTTGTCGTAGATGGATTCATGCTCAGGTGTGATACTATGATTGAAGATGAATATGGTCAGAATAAATAAATAAATAAATAAATAAAAAAAGAGAATAGGTTAAAGCCAGGCATAAGTAAAAAGGGTGGGTCATTGACCTTTTTACGAATCCAAAGATTATGCCGTAAAGTTTAAGAGACTTGTACAACCACCATGAAGTTAGGCCACTAAGTGATAATATCTTAGGCACCCAGGTATTAAAAGCAAAGAGGCTATTTTTATGAGAAAATCTCTTTTGAAAAAAAATTAATGGTCGACATATTGAAGACACTACGTCTGGAAAAAGATTTAATTACTTTAATTTTAACTAGAAGTCGGCGATTCGATTTAAGCACTGGCCATCTGTGTGGTCCGGAGAAGATGGGTGGGGAAGGAGAGTTTGACATAAATACAGCTAAACTCCAGCACTGAGGCAGTCAACCCCAGGCCCTAGAGGTGTTAACGTCGGTAGCAGTAGTTAGCCCCGAATCCACAATGGGTGAAGTCAGTAGCCAGCCAGTTGAGATAGATTTCTAAAGTATCACAGACCCCCTTCTTCCATCCGCTTCTTGTTTACAAACACTTGTAGTTGTTGTTGTTTGTTTTTTTAATCCTTGTGACCCTGTTTTCTGACTCGTGCCTTCAAATTGGCCAGCACAGAATATCACAATGTTTGGGTTCTAGACATTGTGCATTGGGGGTGCAGAGCGCAGAACAGGTTGTCTCACACAGGGCCAGGGAGCCACATCTAACCAATTGATTTGTCTGGACTGCAGTCTAGACATCTAGACATCACCCCATTATCATATAAGTCGTTCAACTTTTCAAATTTTAAAGATTCAGTCTCCATATTTTTAAAATAACAACTTGTATATTTTTGTGGTCATCGTCCGAATCTCTTCCCAGAAATTCAGACTCATTTAGTGTGTCCATATGTAGTTGTCGAGAGAATGTCACTTATGAGTTTGTTCTTGCTTGTCCAGCATGTCTTGTTTGTCTTATTTGGAAGGTTTGTGTGATAGGAGGTAAATGGCCATACTTCCGCCTTTTTTTCTGAGGTGCTGCTTCCCAACGTTTGTTCAAGACATCACACAGCATCCTCATTTTCCTCATTTTTCAACATAGTCAAATACATTTCCATTTTTCTTGCCTACACACACACACACACACACACACACACATATATTATATATATATCTTATTATAATGGAGATTTGGTGTCTGTCTATTTGTAAACTACCTCACTTGTTTTGATTTGTGATAACCTCTGCTTCTCAAGTTAAACATTTCTACCATGCTAGAAATCAGACAGCTTATCAACCTATGACTCTCGATACCTCCTGCCAGGTCTTCAGGATGGCATCTAGTTTCTGTGCAAAGCTGGTTGATGTAAGTCTTTGTTGATCAACCTACACTGGTGTGTCCATGTGTAGTTGTCCACAGGAGAATGTCACTTAGATCACTGAAGTTAAGCATCAATAAGCCTGTTCAAAACTTAATTGGGAGACCACTTAAGCAACAGCAGATACTGTTAACAACCTAAGTACTTTATTTATAAAAAATGACTTGATTTGGCATTAAATAACCCAAAAAGGGTTGATATGCCGTAAAATAAAACAAAACCACTCGCCAAGTCATGCTGGAAGCACTGGTTTCCAATAGATCACTGAAGTTAAGCAGCAATGAGCCTGTTCACTAGTTAGATGGATGACCATTTAAGCAACAGTAGGTACTATAAACAACCTGAGTCCTTTATTTATTATTAGTCTCCATACTTTTTAATAACACCTTATATATTTTTGTGGTCATCGTCCGAATCTCTATCCAGAAATTAAGCAAAACTTTCCGCTCATTTAATCTAAATTCATACCAATCACGAAATTAACCTTCTGCGTCGTGTACCCAACCCAGACCCCAAACGTTATCACTGTAAACAATTTCTTCTTTTTCACATCCCACCCCACTCCCGGGTAACCAGAGAACAAAAGAACGCAATTCCACCCGTCTAATTAATCAATTATATAGTGACGGTTTCTATGGAAATAAACGCTCACTTCCCTGGAAGTCATGTGCAACAGGAACCTTTACTTACACGGAACAAGGGTTCACATTTCATTCTCTGGGGGGGGGGGGAACAGTTATTAATGGTGCAGTCAAATGGAAATATCCAATTTACTACAATTAGAGCAGGTTGGGTCTGGTCAAGCATCAATCAGAGATGAAACAAATTTTATTGATCTCACCTGGTATTAACAAGAATTTTATCGTTGTTTATGTCTACAGTGTCACCTGTAAATATGTAGACCCCACCTCAACAATATTTTAAGAAAAACTTAATTTTCTTCTAAACCAAAGACACCAGGATTTTATCAGGATTATGACACTGGTTATTATATACAATATTGTCAATAAATTCTTATAGTATAAATAATTTCCAATGAATTTTTATAGAAAAAATACTTTTTTTATAGTAAAAGTCATTTCCATGCATTTTTATAGTATAAATCATTTTCAATGCATTTTTATAGTAAAAATCACTTCCAATGCATTTTTATAGTAAAAGTCATTTCCAATGCATTTTTATAGTAAAGATCATTTCCAATGCATTTTTATAGTAAAAATCACTTCCAATGCATTTTATAGTAAAGATCATTTCCAATGCATTTTTATAGTAAAAATCATTTCTAATGCATTTTTATAGTAAAATCATTTCAATGCATTTTTATAGTAAAATCACTTCCAGCGTCTTTTTATAGCAAAAATGACTTCCAATGTATTTTTTATAGTAAAAATCATTTTCAATGCATTTTTATAGTAAAAATCATTTCTAATCCATTTTTTATAGTAAAAATCATTGTCCAGTGCATTTTTATAGTAAAAATCATTTCTAATGCATTTTTATAGTAAAAATCATTTCCAATACATTTTTATAGTAAAAATCATTGTCCAATGCATTTCATAGTAAAAATAATTTCTAATGCATTTTTATAGTAAAAATCATTTTCAATGCATTTTTATAAGAAAAATCCCATTCATTTTTATAGTGTTAGGGTAAAACCTCACAAAAAATATATAGAGTTGCTCCTGTTGATAAGTAGGGAAAACAAAACAAACTTTTTGTCAGGGGAGTAACAAAATTTTTTTTTTAAATTTTTAAAATAATTATCAAAAATCAGAGAATTGTCCAATTTTAATGAAATTTTCACCCCTTTATTCATTATGTAGAAGAAAGATTTAAAGACTTAGTTGTCATGTGCGGTCCTCATGACATACATATGTAATCCATGTGGCCCTAGGAGGCTACTCAGTTTAACATGCGTGACCTCTTATTACTTTAGAATACCCAGATATTTATTCTGGTGACTGCACAACACTGTTTCAGAATATGTGTCCTTGTTGTGTTATTATTTTTACTTATGTTTTTTTTTTAAACTACACAATGAAACTTTCCTATAAGAAATTTTAAACCTTTAGGGCCTCCATAAATTTGCCTCGATTGTAAGCTATTTTTGTTTCAGAAGAAAAACATGATTTTATCTCCCTTTAACTCTCTATTTTGTGTATATCTTATTATAATGGAGATTGTGTGTTTTTCTGTCTGTAACTGAAACTATATTCCTATCCAAGTCACAATTCTCTTAGTTATTGACATCACATTCTCCATGATTTTATTTTTTATTAACCTCAATTATTAATAAAATTGTCTAACATTATTAATACTGTTAACTATGTCTACATACTGACAACATGCAATTATATTTATATATACAACAAAATAGCGGTTTACAGTGTAAACGGGAAGGCTAATTTGCATATTAATATTAAAAAATCGAATTAATAAATATGTGCTTAGTATTATTGATTTCTAACTGTTTGTTTTATTTTAATGAATATAAGCAAACATTTCTTCAATGAATCTTAAATGAAATCCATTAACAAGATAAAATAACTGTCATTTTATTCTTACTTCCTCTTTTAACTAAATACTTAATTAGAAAAAATAACAATGAAAGACGAGAGTGATGGAAGAGTAAGTTTCAGTGTTCCATTTTTTATTATACTCCCTCTGTTTCAAATCTTTTATTATACTCCCTCTGTTTCAAATCTTTTTATCTGTATTCTTATTTAGTTTCATTAGCCTTTCTAATTTAATACAATATTTTATTACATTAAAACTTAAATACTTGCACCCGGAGGGTGCATATATTTGCTAGTATATATAAAGAAAATAACAGATTAGGAAAAATCCAATAGAGAAGATGAATAACAAACATAAACAATTCAGTTCAATTAGTATTTCGCCTCTGTTGGTTTCAGAAACTTCATCAGAATGAATTTTCTTATTTTAGAATAGGATGGTATATAATAGGTATCACCAAAATTGGTCACGTGATCAGTTTAGGCCATATTGAAGGAAGAAATGTAAATATTTTTTAACTTTTAAAAAAAAAATCTTACAAAAAAGAAATAAGGAACATAAAAAGTTGTTACAAAGAAAAACAGTTAATTTAAAGATCAAATTATCTGATTGGGGGGAAATTAGTCGCCGTTATCTTGAAAAATAAGTAAAACAGTCCGTTTTTTCACAGTTTCTTTATTGATATTTTTTTAGCTGAATTCTGTATTCATGGTTCTTTTACTAAAATGCCATCACATCGAAACTGATAAAAATCTTCTGATATAATTATTTAGAATGTTATCTTTAGAGAAAAAAAAGTATAGATCATTTTTTGTCAGTTCATTCTTTTTTCATATTTCATAAAATAAAATAGAGGCAAGGTAGACCTCATAAAAAAAATTTTTTCTTTAATATATTTTAGGAAAAAAACTATTTCAAACATTTTTACATCCCAAGGTAAGTAATTTTGGAAATTTTCATGAAAATTGGACCATTAATTGATTTTTCATAGAATTTTTTTAAAAAAGCCACTAGTCATAACTTGTTTTTGGCTACGTTAAATTTCAATTGATTTAATGGTGCAAAAATGTAACATTGTTTTTCGTTCATAATTTTCATTATTTTTGTAAGCTGAAAATTTTTTTAAAAAATCATCAGGAGTTTTCTTATTTCTTTCAAAATGGACAAAATTTTCAAAATAATATTAACCTTTATGCAAGTTTCAATGCGTTAATATAGGGGGGGGGGGAAATTTCACTGGGCAAATTGGTGGTACCTAGTATATAAATTGATAAATTTGTTCCTAAATCTTCAGTCCATTATCACTTTGCAATACCATCTTGGTAATTCCAGGACAAATCATCCAGGCCATGTCACCCATCCCCTTCAATTTTTCTTAAATTTTGTCAAAGTGAGGATTATGATAAAGTTAGCCAATTCCCAAAATGTGAGTATTCAATTCCAAAAATTGGCAGAGTTATGTAGATTTTTAGCTCTCCAAATTTGAGGGGAGTTGCGAAAAATGGCAACTTTTTGTAACCTATTTTTGTCTGTAAAATGAGTTCTAGAGCTACCATACTCCTAAAGATTTCTTGGACAAAAATGCTTTTATAAACCAATTTTTAGGAGTAGGCAAGCTCTAAAACTCATTTTACAGACAAAAATAAATTACAAAAAGTCGCCATTTTTTGCCAACACCACTAAATTTGGGGAGCTAAAATCGACATAACTCTGCCAATTTTTGGAATTGGAAGCTCAATTTTTTGGGATCGTCTAATGTTAACATAGTCCACACCTGGAAACAATTTCAGAAAAATTGAAGCAGGTGGGTGACAATTTTACTTTTTTCTGGATGATTTGACATGGAATTACTTCTCTGGTTAAAAATGGAGTGTCCAAATTGTTTAAGATGCATTAAAAATGTAAATCCTGATTATCTGGGGTCACTTAATCACAGATTTTTATTTATCCCATTTTATTTTACCCAATTTTAAAAATGAAACATTCCAAATGGTCTTGTGTCACTTAAATGCCCAATATAAAATTGAAATAAATTGAAAACAAAAAAAAATGTTAAATGTTTGTTTCATTTGTGAAGATATTTTTGGTAATTTTGATCCTATGTTATCCTGGTCTCCTGCCCTAATTTATGCTAGGTTTTAGCGAGCCCAGCGTTAGACGAATTTAGATATTTTCCTAGTCATGTTTTTGTCAGCAAATTAATGTAGATATTTTAAACACTCCACACAGATTTTTATCGACTAATCAAGGTAAATATTTTATATTTTAAGAAAGAATCAGAGAGGGTTAAATCAAGATTTTACATATTGAACTATTTAGCAATAGCTCTTAAGTAAACATATCAAACTTAATAATTAAATTATTATACTGTGGTATATCGACAGGTTTTGTTACTGATATACAAATGAGGAAAAGGTAAAAGGAGGAGGTGGAGGGGGGAGGTAAAGAAGGGGGAGGTAAGGTTGTTTCAGATGTAGGTAGTACATATGTTTAGGTGGGAGGGAAAGATTGAACGATCAAGAGATAGGGAGGAGGACATCAGTCTTGATATTATATTTTGAAGTCAGATAAAATTTGAATTTTACATTCTTATCAAAAATAAATGACAATTAAAATAGCAAACTCTCTGAACTTGAAAAAATGAATTGCATAAATATATATTAGTGGTGTCCGTATCATAGAACTGCAACATGTCTATGTATTTGTCTAGTTTCAATTCTGTAGACTTCGCTAATAATTAATTAATTTGATTGGGTTCTATAAGAAATAATAAAATCCTGGTATATTTTGTGTATAATAAAATTATTTCTAAAATAATAAATCTATGGGTACACCTATTTGTCAAAGGTATTATATATATATATATATATAATTTTTGGATGTTTGTTTTTTAGAAGCATTTTTGAATAAAGTATATATTATATTTTTGCTTGAAGGCAATTACAATGCATGTATCGCATAAAATTTGATACTTTTCTTTTTTATAGAAAATGAACTTGACAAGTTTTTCTTTGATGTATGCTTGATTTTATTGAAAGTGTTTTGCAGTTATGGTGGTGTGGGGGGTATAGATGTTGTTTGATATATTTGTTGTAAGGTCACCAGTTTGAAGTTGAACTTCATGAAATATCATTCAAAACAATGAAAGACTCCATAATAAATTCAATTAAGTAGGCACGAGGTAATAAAGAAAAGAACTCAATTTTAAAACAACAAACAAATTGTATTGAGAAAAGGTTAAAAAAAAGCTAATGCAGAATACCGAGCAAAGTTCTTTCATCAGTCTTTTGTACAAATGTAATTTTGTTTTTTTGTAAAGTTCTTTATAACATGTAAGAAAAATATGTTATAATTTTGAAGTGAGAAGAAAGAGTAAGAATTCAAATCACAAAAACAGTCAGTCGCAAGTAAATTTGCTGATCTCGTAAATGGCTGATTAGAGGGAGACAGAAAGAGAGATATATGTTCATACCTTCTATAAGTGAATGTGATTTTATCTTACTTTAGAGTGACGTGGATTTGATTAGACGAATTAATTTCTTTTCTGGTTGGGACCGAAAGGTTGGTTAATTTATACTCCAAAAGGGGTCTATTTGATAGATTTCTTTTAGGCACGAATGTCTCTGATTGGTTGAAAATGTACAAATTTTATTTTCAGTTTCCTTTTATTATTTACTAGGTGCACATCCCTGTGCAAACTATTAATTTTTGTCACTTGACTTTTGTTCGTCGTAGTAAGAACTTCTGGTTCACTACAAGCAGCAATTCCAGTTAGATCACTGAAGTTAAGCAGGATGAGCCTGTTCAATACGTAGGTGACCATTAAGCAATAGGAAGTACTGTAAGCAATCTTTGTTTATAAAAATGACTTGATTTCACATTAAAATTACTGAAAAGGGTTGATATGTTGTAAAAACAAACAAAACAAGCAACCAAATCTATTTCAAGCAATTGACTAAGAGTTTTCCCTCCAGTGAGTTTTCCATTGTCAGAGCATCTCTGAAATTCTGTTTGTTATAGTGTGAAACTGCAATGTAGTATTTTAAAAAAAGTCACCAGGTCTGGAGAGTTATGAAGATGTTGCACTTGCATAATGCTGTTCTTCACAAAAAAAAAAATTTTGTTCAGAAAGTAACAAGACTGGCTTTATTGTTGTTGTTGGCATCCTTCCGTCTGCGAAAAGATGATGGAATATGTGTCCAATTGTTGTTTGTTGTTTGGGGGGGTGGGGAACTTACATAGCCTGGGTGGGTTGTATGGAGGATGTGTTTGTTGCCTAAGCAGCAGATCAGAAAACAATGTGTTTGGCAATGACAGTGTCACACGGTGTTGCTGAGTAATGCTGAAATTTAGTATTACTCCATCTTAGGGACTCTGGCTTTGGATTTGTTTTGGGGTTACTCCCCTAGCTTTCCTCAGGATCATATATATCTTTATCCAACCCCTCTGCATGAGCAGGATGCGACACACAAGTCCAATTTCTTAAGCGGAGTTCAGCAGGTTTTAAGTTCAGGTTTTCCTTCTCCTAGACGGTTGCCTAACCAAGGTTAAAGAGCCCAGTCTACCCTACTATTTATCCATAGCTGGAGGGAGGGTAGGATTCATACCTTTCCCAAGGAATATTAGCGCTAAAATGAAATGTAATTACCACGTCCAGAGATTTGAACTCGGGTGACATGTCCATTTCCCATGACTTTAACCATTACACCACGTGCTTCTATAGCTCCTCAGCGATCATAATAGCTGCTCGGCAGCAATGGTTTTGCAACAAACTCTTCCTTGTCGTAGATGGATTCATGCTCAGTGTGATACTATGATTGAAGATGAATATTGGTCAGAATAATAAATAAATAAATAAATAAAAAAAGAGATAGGTTAAAGCCAGGCATAAGTAAAAAGGGTGGGTCATTGACCTTTTTACGAATCCAAAGATATGCCGTAAAGTTTAAGAGACTTGTACAACCACCATGAAGTTAGGCCACAAGTGATAATATCTTAGGCACCCAGGTATTAAAAGCAAAGAGGCTATTTTTATGAGAAAATCTCTTTTGAAAAAAATTAATGGTCGACATATTGAAGACACTACGTTGGAAAAAGATTTAATTACTTTTATTTAACTAGAAGTCGGCGATTCGATTTAAGCACTGGCCATCTGTGTGGTCCGGAGAAGATGGGTGGGGAAGGAGAGTTTGACATAATACAGCTAAACTCCAGCACTGAGGCAGTCAACCCCAGGCCCTAGAGGTGTTAACGTCGGTAGCAGTAGTTAGCCCCGAATCCACAATGGGTGAAGTCAGTAGCCAGCCAGTTGAGATAGATTTCTAAAGTATCACAGACCCCTTCTTCCATCCGCTTCTTGTTTACAAACACTTGTAGTTGTTGTTTGTTTGTTTTTTTAATCCTTGTGACCCTGTTTTCTGACTCGTGCCTTCAAATTGGCCAGCACAGAATATCACAATGTTTGGGTTCAGACATTGTGCATTGGGGGTGCAGAGCGCAGAACAGGTTGTCTCACACAGGGCCAGGGAGCCACATTAACCAATTGATTTGTCTGGACTGCAGTCTAGACATCTAGACATCACCCCATTATCATATAAGTCGTTCAACTTTTCAAATTTTTAAAGATTCAGTCTCCATATATTTTTAATAACAACTTGTAATATTTGTGGTCATCGTCCGAATCTCTTCCCAGAAATTCAGACTCATTTAGTGTGTCCATATGTAGTTGTCCAGAGGAGAATGTCACTTATGAGTTTGTTCTTGCTTGTCCAGCATGTCTTGTTTGTCTTATTTGGAAGGTTTGTGTGATAGGAGGTAAATGGCCATACTTCCGCCTTTTTTTCTGAGGTGCTGCTTCCCAACGTTTGTTCAAGACATCACACAGCATCCTCATTTCCTCATTTTTCAACATAGTCAAATACATTTCCATTTTTCTTGCCTACACACACACACACACACACACACACACATATATTATATATATATCTTATTATAATGGAGATTTGGTGTCTGTCTATTTGTAAACTCCTCACTTGTTTGATTTGTGATAACCTCTGCTCTCAAGTTAAACATTTCTACCATGCTAGAAATCAGACAGCTTATCAACCTATGACTCTCGATACCTCCTGCAGGTCTTCAGGATGGCATCTAGTTTCTGTGCAAAGCTGGTTGATGTAAGTCTTTGTTGATCAACCTACACTGGTGTGTCCATGTGTAGTTGTCCACAGGAGAATGTCACTTAGATCACTGAAGTTAAGCATCAATAAGCCTGTTTCAAAACTTAATTGGGAGACCACTTAAGCAACAGCAGATACTGTTAACAACCTAAGTACTTTATTTATAAAAAATGACTTGATTTGGCATTAAATAACCAAAAAGGGTTGATATGCCGTAAAAAAAAAACAAAACCACTCGCCAAGTCATGCTGGAAGCACTGGTTTCCAATAGATCACTGAAGTTAAGCAGCAATGAGCCTGTCACTAGTTAGATGGATGACCATTTAAGCAACAGTAGGTACTATAAACAACCTGAGTCCTTTATTTATTATTAGTCTCCATACTTTTTAATAACCCCTTATATATTTTTGTGGTCATCGTCCGAATCTCTATCCAGAAATTAAGCAAAACTTTCCGCTCATTTAATCTAAATTCATACCAATCACGAAATTAACCTTCTGCGTCGTGTACCCAACCCAGACCCCAAACGTTATCACTGTAAACAATTTTCTTTTTCACATCCCACCCACTCCCGGGTAACCAGAGAACAAAAGAACGCAATTCCACCCGTAATTAATCAATTATATAGTGACGGTTTCTATGGAAATAAACGCTCACTTCCCTGGAAGTCATGTGCAACAGGAACCTTACTTACACGGAAAGGGTTCACATTTCATTCTCTGGGGGGGGGGGAACAGTTATTAATGGTGCAGTCAAATGGAAATATCAATTTACTACAATTAGAGCAGTTGGGTCTGGTCAAGCAATCAATCAGAGATGAAACAAATTTTATTGATCTCACCTGGTATTAACAAGAATTTTATCGTTGTTTATGTCTACAGTGTCACTGTAAATATGTAGACCCCACCTCAACAATATTTTAAGAAAAACTTAATTTTCTTCTAAACCAAAGACACCAGGATTTTATCAGGATTATGACACTGGTTATTATATACAATATTGTCAATAAACTTCTTATAGTATAAATAATTTCAATGAATTTTTATAGAAAAATCACTTACGATGCATTTTTATAGTAAAAGTCATTTCCATTGCATTTTTATAGTATAAATCATTTTCAATGCATTTTATAGTAAAAATCACTTCCAATGCATTTTTATAGTAAAAGTCATTTCCAATGCATTTTTATAGTAAAGATCATTTCCAATGCATTTTTATAGTAAAAAATCACTTTCCAATGCATTTTATATAAAGATCATTTCAATGCATTTTATAGTAAAAATCATTTCTAATGCATTTTTATAGTAAAAATCATTTCAATGCATTTTTATAGTAAAAATCACTTCCAGCGTCTTTTTATAGCAAAAATGACTCCAATGTATTTTTTATAGTAAAAATCATTTTCAATGCATTTTTTTAGTAAAAATCATTTCTAATCCATTTTTATAGTAAAAATCATTGTCCAGTGCATTTTTATAGAAAAATCATTTCTAATGCATTTTTATAGTAAAAATCATTTCCAATACATTTTTATAGTAAAAATCATTGTCCAATGCATTTTCATAGTAAAAATAATTTCTAATGCATTTTTATAGTAAAAATCATTTTCAATGCATTTTTATAAGAAAAATCCATTCATTTTTATAGTGTTAGGGTAAAACCTCACAAAAAATATATAGAGTTGCTCCTGTTGATAAGTAGGGAAAACAAAACAAACTTTTTGTCAGGGGAGTAACAAAATTTTTTTTTAAATTTTTAAATAATTATCAAAAATCAGAGAATTGTCCAATTTAATGAAATTTTCACCCTTTTCATTATGTAGAAGAAAGATTTAAAGACTTAGTTGTCATGTGCGGTCCTCATGACATACATATGTAATCCATGTGGCCCTAGGAGGCTACTCAGTTTAACATGCGTGACCTCTTATTACTTTAGAATACCCAGATATTTATTCTGGTGACTGCACAACACGTTTCAGAATATGTGCTTGTTGTGTTATTATTTTTACTTATGTTTTTTTTTTAACTACACAATGAAACTTTCCTATAAGAAATTTAAACCTTTAGGCCTCCATAAATTTGCCTCGATTGTAAGCTATTTTTGTTTCAGAAGAAAAACATGATTTATCTCCCTTTAACTCTCTATTTGTGTATATCTTATTATAATGGAGATTGTGTGTTTTTCTGTCTGTAACTGACTATATTCCTATCCAGTCACAATTCTCTTAGTTATTGACATTCACATTCTCCATGATTTTATTTTTTATTAACCTCAATTATTAATAAAATTGTCTAACATTATTAATACTGTTAACTATGTCTACATACTGACAACATGCAATTATATTTATATATACAACAAAATAGCGGTTTACAGTGTAAACGGGAAGGCTAATTTGCATATTAATATTAAAAAATCGAATTAATAAATATGTGCTTAGTATTATTGATTTCTAACTGTTTGGTTTTATTTTAATGAATATAAGCAAACATTTCTTCAATGATTCTTAAATGAAATCCTTAACAAGATAAAATAACTGTCATTTTATTCTTACTTCCTCTTTTAACTAAATACTTAATTAGAAAAAATAACAATGAAAGACGAGAGTGATGGAAGCAGTAAGTTTCAGTTGTTCCATTTTTTATTATACTCCCCTCTGTTTCAAATCTTTTATTATCTCCCTCTGTTTCAAATCTTTTTAATCTGTATTCTTATTTAGTTTCATTAGCCTTTCTAATTTAATACAATATTTATTACATTAAAACTTAAATACTTGCACCCGGAGGGTGCATATATTTGCTAGTATATATAAAGAAAATAACAGATTAGGAAAATCCAATAGAGAAGATGAATAACAAACATAAAACAATTCAGTTCAATTAGTATTTCGCCTCTGTTGGTTTCAAAACTTTCATCAGAATGAATTTTCTTATTTTAGAATAGGATGGTATATAAATAGTATCACCAAAATTGTCACGTGATCAGTTTAGGCCATATTGAAGGAAGAAATGTAAATATTTTTTAACTTTTAAAAAAAAAAATCTTATATCTATCTATCTATCTATCTCTCTCTATCTATCTACTATCTCAGTCTGTCCATATCTATCTATCTATCTATCTCTCTATCTATCTATCTATCTGATCTATACATATTTATCTATCTATCTATCTATCTATCTATCTATCTGAGTCTGTTCTTATTTATCTATCTATCTATCTATCGATCTATCTTAGTCTATCCATATCTATCTATCTATCTATCTATCTATCTATCTATCAATCTATATATCTCAGTCTGTTCATATCTTTCTCTTTCTGTCTGTCTGTCTGTCTGTCTCTGTCTCTCTGTCTCTCTCTCTATATATATATACATCCCACATTCTTTGGGTGTTATTTTGCTGATTACAGGGGGATATGTCGTAGAAATCTGTCCGTAATTCGATGGTAGTTGTCCCACGGATCAGCGAACTTTCTATGCAACTTTGTTACAATGAATTCCGTTTCTCTTTTGTCAAAGGAAAACAAAATAAATACGAATTTTTAAAGTAGACATTCTTAAAGCAGTTTAGTTCTCTATCAGACTCAACTTAACTTAGTCATATCTTGATCTTTCTACTTATCTATCTATCACAGTCTCTTCATATCTATCAATCTATCTATCTATCTATCTATCTCAGCCTGTTGATATCTATCTATTTTATCTATCTATCTATCTCTATCTATTTCAGTCTTTTCATATCTATCTATTTATCTATCTATATCAGTCTGTTCATGTCTATCTATCTATCTATCTGAGTGTTCATATCTATCTATCTATCTATCTACCTATCTATCTATCTAAATTTATGTATATATCTCTCTTCCTCTATTTTGGTATTTGTCCAGAATTTTTTTCTAAGGAAATATCTGCTGTAATGTAGAAAAAAAAATGCCATAAAAATGTTCCGTCTTCATTTACTTCATTCAAATAAAAGAAAGTTTCACTGATCATTTTCATTTTTCTTTTTAACTGAATATTTTCATTTAAAAAGTCTTTTCAACTCGCTACAATTCATCCACCCTCTTTATTTCTTTAGACTCACCCGCCACCCCACCCCTCAACTATCAAGATCCAACCAATTGCCAATATGTGATTTTTTTATATCACTTTTACTTCTTAAATAAAAAGGAGAGACAAAAAAAAAAAAGATGGTGGAAATGGCTAAAAATTGACTTTTATCTCAAGAGTGATTGGAGGTAAAATGTTTCTTTACTTATTTTTTTTTTCATATAAAATCGCAGAGATTTCCTCAGCAGTGGGGGGGGGGGGTATTCTGGACAAGAACCAATAGATCAATAAAGATGCATACTAATAGATAGATAGATAAATAGATATGAACACACTTGGATAGATAGATAGATAGATAGATAGATATGAGCAGACTTGGATAGATAAATAGATAGATAGAAAAAATAAGAAATAAGAAATAAGAAATTTATTAATCAATAGTAGTACAAATTATTAAAAAAAAATATAAGTAAAAGAAAAACTTTATTGGTTTAAACTACTATTGAAGGGAGGCCATGCCTAATAGCATGAAGCTAATCCCATGGACATGACCACCCTTGGACGCTCATAGGAAACGATACATGAAACACACAATGTAAACATATACATATATATCATGAGACAAATTATACGTGTGAGAATCTAAATGCAAATCTGTTGTTTATAAGAGGCAATAAAATGATTTTTCAAAAGTGTTTTAAGGACAAAATAATTAACTGAAACAAGCTTCATCTTTTCTTTATCAAAAAATAACGACTGAACAGTATTCCAAGAATTAATTGAATTAAAACGAATAGATAGATAGATAGATATGAACAGACGGATAGATAGATAGATAGATAGATAGATATGAACAGATGGAGATAGATAGATAGATAGATAGATAGATAGATATGAACAGACTGGTAGATAAATATGAACAGACTGGTACATAGATAGATAGATAGATAGATAGATATGAACAGACAGAGATACATAGATAGATAGATATGAACAGACTGGTAGATTGATAGATAGATAGATAGATATGTGTAGACTGTGATAGCTAAATAGCTAGCTAGCAAGATAGATAGATAGATATAAACAGACAGAGATAGATAGATAGATAGATAGATAGATTTGAACAGACGGAGATGTATTTTTATAATAAAAATCATTTCCAATGCATTTTTATAGTAAAAAATCATTTCCAATGCATTTTTATAGTAAAAAATCATTTCCAATGTATTTTTATAGTAAAAATCATTTCCAATGCATTTTTATAATAAAAATCATTTCCAATGTATTTTTATAGTAAAAATCATTTCCAATACATTTTTATAGTAAAAATCATTTCCAATGCATTTTCATAATAAAAATCATTGTCCAATGCATTTTTATAGTAAAAATCATTGTCCAATGCATTTTTATAGTAAAAATCATTAATTAGAATGTGTGTTCTTATAATACATTTTAATTCTTCTACTTGTTTTCTTTGATGTGATGCTTGATTTTATTGAAAGTGTTTTGCAGTTATGGTGTTTGATATATTCGTTGTAAGGTCACCAGTTTGAAGTTGAACTTCATGAAATATCATTCAAAACATGAAAGACTCCATAATAACATTCAATTACGTAGGCACCAAGGTAATAAAGAAAAGAACTCAATTTTAAAACAACAAACAAATTGTATTGAGAGAAGGTTTAAAAAAAGCTAATGCAGAATACCGAGCAAAGTTCTTTCATCAGTCTTTTGTACAAAATGTAATTTTTGTTTTTTGTAAAGTTCTTTATAACATGTAAGAAAAATATGTTATAAATTTTGAAGTGAGAAAGAAAGAGTAAGAATTCAAAGTCACAAAACAGTCAGTCGCAAGTAAATTTGCTGATCTCGTAAATGGCTGATTAGAGGGAGACAGAAAGAGAGATATATGTTCATACCTTCTTATAAGTGAATGTGATTTTATCTTACATTAGAGTGACGTGGATTTGATTAGACGAATAATTTCTTTCTGGCTGGGATCCGAAAGGTTGGTTAATTTATACTCCAAAAGGGGTCGGTCTATTTGATAGATTTCTTTTTAGGCGCGAATGTCTCCGATTGATTGAAAATGTACAAATTTTATTTCAGTTTTCTTTTATTTTTACTAGGGTGCACAATCCCCTGTGCAAACTATTAATTTTTGTCACTTGACTTTTGTTCGTCGTAGTAAGAACTTCCGGTTCACTACAAGCAGCAATTCCAGTTAGATCACTGAAGTTAAGCAGTGATGAGCCTGTTCAATACGTAGGTGACCATTTAAGCAATAGGAAGTACTGTAAGCAATCTTTGTTTATTAAAAAAATGACTTGATTTCACATTAAATTACCTGAAAAGGGTTGATATGTTGTAAAACAAAACAAAACAAGCAACCAAATCTATTTCAAGCAATTGACTAAGAGTTTTCCCTCCAGTGAGTTTTCCATTGGTCAGAGCATCTCTGAAATTCCTGTTTTGTTATAGTGTGAAACTGCAATGTAGTATTTAAAAAAAGTCACCAGGTCTGGAGAGTTATGAAGATGTTGCACTTGCATAATGCTGTTCTTCATAAAAAAAAATTTTGTTCAGAAAGTAACAAGACTGGCTTTATTGTTGTTGTTGGCATCCTTCCGTCTGCGAAAGATGATGGAATAGTGTCCGATTGTTGAACTCGGGGTGACATGTCCATTTCCCATGACTTTAACCATTACACCACGTGCTTCCTATAGCTCCTCAGGATCATATATAGCTGCTCGGCAGCAATGGTTTTGCAACAAACTCTTCCTTGTCGTAGATGGATTCATGCTCAGGTGTGATACTATGATTGAAGACGAATATGGTCAGAATAAATAAATAAATAAATAAAAAAAGAGAATAGGTTAAAGCCAGGCATAAGTAAAAAGGGTGGGTCATTGACCTTTTTACGAATCCAAAGATTATGCCGTAAAGTTTAAGAGACTTGTACAACCACCATGAAGTTAGGCCACTAAGTGATAATATCTTAGGCACCCAGGTATTAAAAGCAAAGAGGCTATTTTTATGAGAAAATCTCTTTTGAAAAAAAATTAATGGTCGACATATTGAAGACACTACGTCTGGAAAAAGATTTAATTACTTTAATTTTAACTAGAAGTCGGCGATTCGATTTAAGCACTGGCCATCTGTGTGGTCCGGAGAAGATGGGTGGGGAAGGAGAGTTTGACATAAATACAGCTAAACTCCAGCACTGAGGCAGTCAACCCCAGGCCCTAGAGGTGTTAACGTCGGTAGCAGTAGTTAGCCCCGAATCCACAATGGGTGAAGTCAGTAGCCAGCCAGTTGAGATAGATTTCTAAAGTATCACAGACCCCCTTCTTCCATCCGCTTCTTGTTTACAAACACTTGTAGTTGTTGTTGTTTGTTTTTTTAATCCTTGTGACCCTGTTTTCTGACTCGTGCCTTCAAATTGGCCAGCACAGAATATCACAATGTTTGGGGTTCTAGACATTGTGCATTGGGGGTGCAGAGCGCAGAACAGGTCGTCTCACACAGGGCCAGGGAGCCACATCTAACCAATTGATTTGTCCGGACTGCAGTCTAGACATCTAGACATCACCCCATTATCATATAAGTCGTTCAACTTTTCAAATTTTAAAGATTCAGTCTCCATATTTTTTAATAACAACTTGTATATTTTTGTGGTCATCGTCCGAATCTCTTCCCAGAAATTCAGACTCATTTAGTGTGTCCATATGTAGTTGTCCAGAGGAGAATGTCACTTATGAGTTTGTTCTTGCTTGTCCAGCATGTCTTGTTTGTCTTATTTGGAAGGTTTGTGTGATAGGAGGTAAATGGCCATACTTCCGCCTTTTTTTCTGAGGTGCTGCTTCCCAACGTTTGTTCAAGACATCACGCAGCATCCTCATTTTCCTCATTTTTCAACATAGTCAAATACATTTCCATTTTTCTTGCCTACACACACACACACACACACACACACATATATATATATATATATATCTTATTATAATGGAGATTTGGTGTCTGTCTATTTGTAAACTACCTCACTTGTTTGATTTGTGATAACCTCTGCTTCTCAAGTTAAACATTTCTACCATGTTAGAAATCAGACAGCTTATCAACCTATGACTCTCGATACCTCCTGCCAGGTCTTCAGGATGGCATCTAGTTTCTGTGCAAAGCTGGTTGATGTAAGTCTTTGTTGATCAACCTACACTGGTGTGTCCATGTGTAGTTGTCCACAGGAGAATGTCACTTAGATCACTGAAGTTAAGCATCAATAAGCCTGTTCAAAACTTAATTGGGAGACCACTTAAGCAACAGCAGATACTGTTAACCACCTAAGTACTTTATTTATAAAAAATGACTTGATTTGGCATTAAATAACCTAAAAAGGGTTGATATGCCGTAAAATAAAACAAAACCACTCGCCAAGTCATGCTGGAAGCACTGGTTTCCAATAGATCACTGAAGTTAAGCAGCAATGAGCCTGTTCAATAGTTAGATGGATGACCATTTAAGCAACAGTAGGTACTATAAACAACCTTTGTTTATTATTAGTCTCCATACTTTTTAATAACACCTTATATATTTTTGTGGTCATCGTCCGAATCTCTATTCAGAAATTAAGCAAAACTTTCCGCTCATTTAATCTAAATTCATACCAATCACGAAATTAACCTTCTGCGTCGTGTACCCAACCCAGACCCCAAACGTTATCACTGTAAACAATTTCTTCTTTTTCACATCCCACCCCACTCCCGGGTAACCAGAGAACAAAAGAACGCAATTCCACCCGTCTAATTAATCAATTATATAGTGACGGTTTCTATGGAAATAAACGCTCACTTCCCTGGAAGTCATGTGCAACAGGAACCTTTACTTACACGGAACAAGGGTTCACATTTCATTCTCTGGGGGGGGGGGAACAGTTATTAATGGTGCAGTCAAATGGAAATATCCAATTTACTACAATTAGAGCAGGTTGGGTCTGGTCAAGCATCAATCAGAGATGAAACAAATTTTATTGATCTCACCTGGTATTAACAAGAATTTTATCGTTGTTTATGTCTACAGTGTTACCTGTAAATATGTAGACCCCACCTCAACAATATTTTAAGAAAAACTTAATTTTCTTCTAAACCAAAGACACCAGGATTTTATCAGGATTATGACACTGGTTTATATATACAATATTGTCAATAAATTCTTATAGTATAAATAATTTCCAATGAATTTTTATAGTAAAAATCACTTACGATGCATTTTTATAGTAAAAATCATTTCCATTGCATTTTTATAGTATAAATCATTTTCAATGCATTTTTATAGTAAAAATCACTTCCAATGCATTTTTATAGTAAAAGTCATTTCCAATGCATTTTTATAGTAAAGATCATTTCCAATTCATTTTTATAGTAAAAATCATTTCTAATGCATTTTTATAGTAAAAATCATTTCCAATGCATTTTTATAGTAAAAATCACTTCCAGCGTCTTTTTATAGCAAAAATGACTTCCAATGTATTTTTTTAGTAAAAATCATTTTCAATGCATTTTTATAGTAAAAATCATTTCTAATCCATTTTTATAGTAAAAATCATTGTCCAGTGCATTTTTATAGTAAAAATCATTTCTAATGCATTTTTATAGTAAAAATCATTTCCAATACATTTTTATAGTAAAAATCATTGTCCAATGCATTTTCATAGTAAAAATAATTTCTAATGCATTTTTATAGTAAAAATCATTTTCAATGCATTTTTATAAGAAAAATCCCATTCATTTTTATAGTGTTAGGGTAAGACCTCACAAAAAATATATAGAGTTGCTCCTGTTGATAAGTAGGGAAAACAAAACAAACTTTTTGTCAGGGGAGGTAACAAAATTTTTTTTTTAAATTTTAAAATAATTATCAAAAATCAGAGAATTGTCCAATTTTAATGAAATTTTCACCCCTTTATTCATTATGTAGAAGAAAGATTTAAAGACTTAGTTGTCATGTGCGGTCCTCATGACATACATATGTAATCCATGTGGCCCTAGGAGGCTACTCAGTTTAACATGCGTGACCTCTTATTACTTTAGAATACCCAGATATTTATTCTGGTGACTGCAACAACTGTTTCAGAATATGTGTCCTTGTTGTGTTATTATTTTTACTTATGTTTTTTTTAACTACACAATGAAACTTTCCTATAAGAAATTTTAAACCTTTAGGCCTCCATAAATTTGCCTCGATTGTAAGCTATTTTTGTTTCAGAAGAAAAACATGATTTATCTCCCTTTAACTCTCTATTTTGTGTATATCTTATTATAATGGAGATTGTGTGTTTTTCTGTCTGTAACTGAAACTATATTCCTACCCAAGTCACAATTCTCTTAGTTATTGACATCACATTCTCCATGATTTTATTTTTATTTAACCTCAATTATTAATAAAATTGTCTAACATTATTAATACTGTTAACTATGTCTACATACTGACAACATGCAATTATATTTATATATACAACAAAATAGCGGTTTACAGTGTAAACGGGAAGGCTAATTTGCATATTAATATTAAAAAATCGAATTTAATAAATATGTGCTTAGTATTATTGATTTCTAACTGTTTGGTTTTATTTTAATGAATATAAGCAAACATTTCTTCAATGAATCTTAAATGAAATCCATTAACAAGATAAAATAACTGTCATTTTATTCTTTACTTCCTCTTTTAACTAAATACTTAAATTAGAAAAAATAACAATGAAAGACGAGAGTGATGAAAGAGTAAGTTTCAGTTGTTCCATTTTTTTTTATACTCCCTCTGTTTCAAATCTTTTATTATACTCCCTCTGTTTCAAATCTTTTTATCTGTATTCTTATTTAGTTTCATTAGCCTTTCTAATTTAATACAATATTTTATTACATTAAAACTTAAATACTTGCACCCGGAGGGTGCATATATTTGCTAGTCTATATAAAGAAAATAACAGATTAGGAAAAATCCAATAGAGAAGATGAATAACAAACATAAACAATTCAGTTCAATTAGTATTTCGCCTCTGTTGGTTTCAGAAACTTCATCAGAATGAATTTTCTTATTTTAGAATAGGATGGTATATAATAGGTATCACCAAAATTGGTCACGTGATCAGTTTAGGCCATATTGAAGGAAGAAATGTAAATATTTTTTAACTTTAAAAAAAAAAATCTTACAAAAAAGAAATAAGGAACATAAAAAGTTGTTACAAAGAAAAACAGTTAATTTAAAGATCAAATTATCTGATTGGGGGGAAATTAGTCGCTGTTATCTTGAAAAATAAGTAAAACAGTCCGTTTTTTCACAGTTTCTTTATTGATATTTTTTTAGCTGAATTCTGTATTCATGGTTCTTTTACTAAAATGCCATCACATCGAAACTGATAAAAATCTTCTGATATAATTATTTAGAATGTTATCTTTATAGAAAAAAAAGTATAAATCATTTTTTGTCAGTTCATTCTTTTTTCATATTTCATAAAATAAAATAGAGGCAAGGTAGACCTCATAAAAAAAATTTTTTCTTTAATATATTTTAGGAAAAAAACTATTTCAAACATTTTTACATCCCAAGGTAAGTAATTTTGGAAATTTTCATGAAAATTGGACCATTAATTGATTTTTCATAGAATTTTTTAAAAAGCCACTAGTCATAACTTGTTTTTGGCTACGTTAAATTTCAATTGATTTAATGGTGCAAAAATGTAAACATTGTTTTTCGTTCATAATTTTCATTATTTTTGTAAGCTGAAAATTTTTTTAAAAAATCATCAGGAGTTTTCTTATTTCTTTCAAATGGACAAAAATTTCCAAAATAATATTAACCTTTATGCAAGTTTCAATGCGTTAAATATAGGGGTGGGGGGTAAATTTCACTGGGCAAATTGGTGGTACCTAGTATATAAATTAATAAATTTGTTCCTAAATCTTCAGTCCATTATCACTTTGCAATACCATCTTGGTAATTCCAGGACAAATCATCTAGGCCATGTCACCCATCCCCTTCAATTTTTCTTAAATTTTGTCAAAGTGAGGATTATGATAAAGTTAGCCAATCCCCAAAATGTGAGTATTCAATTCCAAAAATTGGCAGAGTTATGTAGATTTTTAGCTCTCCAAATTTGAGGGGAGTTGCGAAAAATGGCAACTTTTTGTAACCTATTTTTGTCTGTAAAATGAGTTCTAGAGCTTCCATACTCCTAAAGATTTCTTGGACAAAAATGCTTTTATAAACCAATTTTTAGGAGTAGGCAAGCTCTAAAACTCATTTTACAGACAAAAATAAATTACAAAAAGTCACCATTTTTTGCCAACACCACTAAATTTGGGGAGCTAAAATCGACATAACTCTGCCAATTTTTGGAATTGGAAGCTCAATTTTTTGGGATCGTCTAATGTTAACATAGTCCACACCTGGAAACAATTTCAGAAAAATTGAAGCGGGTGGGTGACAATTTTACTTTTTTCTGGATGATTTGACATGGAATTACTTCTCTGGTTAAAAATGAGAGTGTCCAAATTGTTTAAGATGCCATTAAAAATGTAAATCCTGATTATCTGGGGTCACTTAATCACAGATTTCTTATTTATCCCATTTTATTTTACCCAATTTTAAAAATGAAACATTCCAAATGGTCTTGTGTCACTTAAATGCCCAATATAAAATTGAAATAAATTGGAAAACAAAAAAAATGTTAAATGTTTGTTTCATTTGTGAAGATATTTTGGTAATTTTGATCCTATGTCATCCTGGTCTCCTGCCCTAATTTATGCTAGGTTTTAGCGAGCCAGCGTTAGACGAATTTAGATATTTTCCTAGTCATGTTTTTGTCAGCAAATTAATGTAGATATTTTAAACACCTCCACACAGATTTTTATCGACTAATCAAGGTAAATATTTTATATTTTAAGAAAGAATCAGAGAGGGTTAAATCAAGATTTTACATATTGAACTATTTAGCAATAGCTCTTAAGTAAACATATCAAACTTAATAATTAAATTATTATACTGTGGTATATCGACAGGTTTTGTTACTGATATACAAATGAGGAAAAGGTAAAAGGAGGAGGTGGAGGAGGGAGGTAAAGAAGGGGGAGGTAAAGGTTGTTTCAGATGTAGGTAGTACATATGTTTAGGTGGGAGGGAAAGATTGAACGATCAAAGAGTATAGGGAGGAGGACATCAGTCTTGATATTATATTTTGAAGTCAGATAAAATTTGAATTTTACATTCTTATCAAAAATAAATGACAATTAAAATAGCAAACTCTCTGAACTTGAAAAAATGAATTGCATAAATATATATTAGTGGTGTCCGTATCATAGAACTGCAACATGTCTATGTATTTGTCTAGTTTCAATTCTGTAGACTTCGCTAATAATTAATTAATTTGATTGGGTTCTATAAGAAATAATAAAATCCTGGTATATTTTGTGTATAATAAAATTATTTCTAAAATAATAAATCTATGGGTACACCTATTTGTCAAAGGTATTATATATATATATATATATATATATAAGATTTTTGGATGTTTGTTTTTTAGAAGCATTTTTGAATAAAGTATATATTATATTTTTGCTTGAAGGCAATTACAATGCATGTATCGCATAAAATTTGATACTTTTTTTTTTTTATAGAAAATGAACTTGACAAGTGTAATCCTGGCAAAGGATCGCTCGGTGTGTAGAACATCGTACAGACTGATGAGACTTAATAAAGTCGAAACAATCTGTACGATGTTCTACGCACCGAGCGATCCTTTGCCAGGATTACACTTGTCAAGTTCATTTTCTATAAAAAAAAAAAGTATCAAATTTTATGCGATACATGCATTGTAATTGCCTTCAAGCAAAAATATAATATATATATATATATATATATATATATATATATCAGTTTTTGTAGTGGAAATGCCACATTAACACCAACACATGGGAGGCTTGTGCAGAAGACCGTTCGACCTGGTGATCTCTTTGTCAAACAAGGAACGAAAAGGAGTGAAAAAGAGAGGAGAGAAGCCATCACAGAAAAGAGAGCCAGAATGAAGGAGAGACAACAGCAACTCCAGCAAGCATCACTGGTTGTTTGCAGTCACTGCACCAGAGATTGCCATTCAAAAATTGGTCTGTTCAGCCACTCACGCAGTTGCAGATAAAAAAATAAAAAAATTGGACACTATGCCATCGTCTTTAGCAGACAGAAGGATGCCAACAAATATATATATATATATATATATATATATATATATATATATATATATTGCAGATGATGATGATGTCAACATCTCTATTCTCTATCGCTGTGGAATGTTTTCTTCAAACATTTTCGAACATTTCAAAAATTCTCCATATTTTGACCACTTTTATTTCAAACATTTTATTCTGATGAAGGCCGTTATTTTTTGTATACTTAAAGATTTTGTAGTTTTCTATTATTATCATTTTATTTTATATTTGAAATAATAATAAATGGAATAAATGTATATATGAACTAACTCCTGGCCGAAACACGTGTTAGTAGAATAAAATCTACTTTATCCATACAGCATTTTCTTTCCTTTGTTTATTTTTCCTTTCAACAAATTGTCAGATTCGCTTCCATTTTCAACTTACACACACACACACACACACACACACACACACACACACAGATATATATATATATATATATATATATATATATATATGAAATGAAAAATAATTTTGTAGTTTTTCTATTGTCATCATTTTTATTCTATTTTGTATTTAAAATAATAATAGATAGAATACATGTGTACATGGATAAACTCCTGGCCGAAACACGTGTCAGTAAAATAAAATAAAATAAATCCTATTTTATCCATTCAACATTTTCTTTTATTTTTCATTTCAACATACCGTCGGATTCGTTTCCATTTTCAACTTACATATATATATATATATATATATATATATATATATATATTATTTTGGGGCAATACTGGATATTTTTTAAAACATGAAATTGTATCTTACTTACTCTTTGCCTGCGTTGCATTTCAGGTGTCAGCAAATGATCCTTCACGTTTGTATTGAATTCCTTTTCTGATTTCTCGCCTATCTCCCCTTTCTGACTTGTCTTTTCTTTTTCCGTTGTCACTTTGCTGATCAACAATTTACGATTGGTCACCCCTCGATTGTTATTCTTGACCAATGACTGGTTTCTTACCCCACGATGGTTTGCCTTCTGACCGCCAGTTGTCTGCCGCAACTTAAGGAAACAGGTTACCGCGAACAATGAAGAACTGATTGGTTGCCGTCTGGGCGCACTGGCTTTCCCTTTCGGGTGAACAGGTTTCGTCCAAATTCGGGTGTAAGAAATCGGACTGGATTTCTTATTGTAAAATTTAACTCCACATCCATCGATAATCAGGCCCTCCATGAGCCTTGAACCAATAGTTTTGTCAATTGGATGATGATTGAATTCAGTTGTGTCCCTGTTTGTTTTAGGGGTGCTTCTAAAACTGTCCCTCGTAGGATTAGACCTCGTACCTCGGCTGCTGTCAACCCGATAAGCTTTTGGTCTTGTGCTGTTTTTGGCAGTCTCCGTGGTTAATTTATCTCTCAACCAGACGACACACTGCTTGGCTTTGAGTTGCTGCAGAGCCACATCCTCCATTCGTGGAGATGTCCTTTCAAACGGACACTGAAGATTCGGGTTTTGGGACTTTTGGTTTTCCATCTTTACCGTGTCGTTTGTTGGAACACTGAAAAATGTTCACTCCTTTTTTTTTTTACTTTTCAAGATAACTGGGAAAACATTCGATCTGAAACATCAAATAATAGAAACCAATTAACTATTGTATTTATGGACAACGTGATCTCATATATAATGCAATCCGCTATTTTTAACAATAATAAAAAGAATAATAGGTCTGCCAAGAACGTCACTGGCTATTTTAACCCATTGCCCAACCATGATTAACTGATTGGTTTTAATGGCATGTCAACCCATCTAGGGTTATTTAATGGTGCGAGGTTAAAGAATTTCTGTCAGCGAATTTTAACATCATGTGTTTGTTTTTTCTAAAATATTTATTTCACACTGTCGGATTCACTTCCATTCATTTTTCATATTGTCTTTTGAAAAAACAAAAATACCAGGATTTCTACATCTTATCCGGTGAATATCGTGGTCTACAGTGCTGGGATTTTTGAACTTTTTGATACTTTCTTATACATTTTTATACATATTTACATCAAACTCTTTTGAGTTTTCTTTGTGGATTATAATGCTTCTGATTTAATAAAATAAAATAAAATTTATCTTATTTTATTTTCAAAACAGAATATGCATTTTCTAAATTTAAAAAAAAAAAAAAAATTCTGGCTATAATATTGAACGTTTCATCTGCACCACTTTCGTCTTATAACGGTCAACTAATATTGTTATTTAAAAAAAATAAAACTTAAAACGAAAGAATATCTGCATTTCTCTTCTGATTAAATAAAACTATTTTAGTATAAAAATGTGTCTTTCATTTAAAGTTTTATAATTAAAACAAAAATGAAACAAAAAACAAAAACAACAATAACAATATTAGTTTAAAATTAAAAAGTATTAAAAAAAGATTTTGCTAGGGTTAGGGGTTAGGGTTAGGAGTTAGGGTTAGGGTTAGCAATTATTATTATAACGTTATAATATACTTTTTATAGCTTTAACCATTCCCGTGTTAAACGTGTTAAAAGTTTTATAATTAAAAAAGAATTGCTATTGAATTAACAACAACAACATGAAATAAGTAAAACAAAAAAGTGTCTTAAATATAAAAACGTGTCTTTCGTTTATAATTTTATAATTTAAATAAAAATTGCTACTGAAGTAACAACTTTAATATGAAATAAGTAAAAAAAAAAGTGTGTCTAAAAATTGTCTGTTAACAAACAACCGGATTTTGACGGTAAAAAGCAAAACATATCCTTTTGAATCTAGGTCTTACCTGGGGTGCTTATTGGTGTCTTGGTCCGAAGTCAGCCCAGGCCGAGACAAGATGGTGGCCAGACAAGATAGAAGAAGAAGCAGTAAGCAACAAGTAGAAGTGTACATCTCCAATCCTATCTATCCCTCTCTCTCTCTCTGTCTGTCTCTGTCTCTGTCTCTGTCTCTCTGTCTCTCTCTCCATTCTATACGAGAACTCTCTCCCTGTTTATATACTCAATGTTGAAAAGAGAATATATAACAGTTTGTCGTAATTCTTGTTTATTTAAACTAAAAACAAGACATTAAACAAACATGAATAAAAGAAAATCTAAGACGACATAGCTGGGGACGTTATTTTAATAGTCACCGGGTAGCAATTTCTGAGGCAGGAGACCGGGACGCACTTCCTCATAAATTACCAGATATTGTATTAATAGTGTATATGTTCCATGACAAGAATTGTTTTTCTAAAGTTGATGTGAGAATATTGAAAAGAGGGGAGATAATCCAGAAGGCATAAAAAAAAACAAATAATAATGAAACAATAATCCATATGATAAAAACTGGCTAAATTTTAACATAATCAAAACGAAGGGGATGAGCGAGAAATTCTTTTTGTAGTTCCTTATATAAACTATGATAATATAGTATACTCATAACAAATTGATCAAGTGCTATTGGTAAAAAAAAAATTTTTATATTAAAATCCTTGCCCAATGCATTTTTATATTAAAATCATTGCCCAATGTAATTCTATAGTAAAATCCTTGCCCAATGCATTTTTATTGTAAAATCGCTGTCCAATGCATTTTTATAGTTAATGTATTTTTAAAGTAAAATCATTGTTTAATGCAAAACATTAATTTTAAACATCTTGAAAACTCATTGCCAAACCTTAATTTACTGATTGATTTTAATGGCATGTCGAACCATCTAGGGTTATTTAATGCTGAGAAGTTAAAGAATTACATTCATTGTACTTCTTCCATCAGTGTTGCAGTGCTTGGTCAGTATTTATGACAACATTATACAAACTTTTAGCCCATGTCTTTTGGCGCTGTAGATTATACCGACTGCACCTCTGCAGTCTCACCTCTCTAATGGGGCCACCTCTTAGGCATGGGTGGTAACCGGTGATGCTTAAGGACAGAATCCTGGTGGCTGAGCAGTCCATGATAAGCAACAATGCACTTTAGCCCATACTAGGGCAATATGGGTGAACAGAAAGGCCACCTCTGATCAATCAGCTGGTCACGTCAAGCCCTAGAATCTATATGATTGCCCCAAACATATTGCTCTTATGGCAAACCCCCATCCATTTTATCCTAAATATATGAGAAGGCAGTGGTTTATGATGTTAAACTGTATCTAGTGGTGAGGTTCAAATTCTGGATCACTGGGGAGTGTGGAGTACCCCTTCATTGCCATTACACCCTGGAGTGGTAGTATATGTTAGTGTTCCATCTGTGAGTTAGATAGATAAAAAATGAGTTTTAAAAAATGTCTTTAAAAAAGATGAGTGTAAAAAGAAATTGGAATACCCAACAAGAATGAATATAACAATGTCCTCGGCATGAAATAACCCAACAAGGGTTGGCATGCTGTAAAATCCAACAAACCAACCAACCAACCATCCTCATACATGAATGCATTTATTATGAACACGTGGTGTAATGGTTAGAGTCATAGGAAATGAACTCGTCAACCTGCGTTCAACTCCTAGACGAGGCTGTCTACATTTCACATAGCACTAATACCCTTGGAAAAGGTATGAATCCACCTGCTCTCACTCCAGTTATGGATAAATAGCAGGGAAGACTGGGCTCTTTAACCCTGCTTAGGAAACCAGTCTAGGAGAAGGAAAACTCTGAATTCAAACCTGTTAAACTCTGCCTAAAAATTGGCCTTGTGTCACATCCTGTTCGTGTGGAGGTGTTGGTAAATATGTACATGAATGCATTTTATATACAAATAATCACAAAACAAATCTAATCATCTTGACCACTTAAGCAACAGAAGGTACTGTAAGCAAATTGAGTCCTTTGTTTATCAAAATGACTCGATTCAGCATTAAATGACCCTAAAAGGGTTGATATGCCATAAAACAAAATAAGCAACCAAGTCCAGTTGAAAGCACCGGTTCCTGCTAGATAACCCAAGTTAAGCAGCGATGAGCCTGTTCAATACTTAATTCGGTCACCACTTAAGCAACAGCAGGTACTATAGACAAACTGAGTTCTTTGTTTATAAAAAATAACTTGATTCAGCATTAAATGACCTGAAAAGGGTTGATATTCTGTAAAACAAAACAAAACAAAACAACTAACTGACCAACCAGCCATCTTGATTTTTTTGTTTTTATATTAATCCGTAATAATATTGATATGTAAATAATTGATAAATACTCTCCTACAGGGTCATATTCCTTTGTATTCAAAATAAGCAGGTGATGGCACAGGTAGGTGATAAAAATATAAAGATTTTTTTTTTTTGGCAGGGGGGGGGGTACTGGTTATTCAACAGCTTCCCATGTCTGCTGTATTGGCCGTAGGTGATCAGATGACATTAGCAATGGGGTGGGTGTGGTGGATAGGGTGAGGATGTTGGTGTCATCTTTTCATTTCTCACTTGAAAACAAAAAACAAAAATATTTAACAGAATAAAGAGGCAGGTGTGTGGTGAGGGGGTTTATGGGCTGGAAAAAAACAAAAAACAAAAACAAATTCGAAGGTGATGAAAAGAAACATTTTCTTTTAATGTTTATTGATCTCAATTTACATTTTGCATTTCTTGTAAGTGATCGATTGAAATTAGTGATTGATGTGGCTGAAACATTTTCTCTCATCTGTTGATCGGTCACATGATCACATTGTCATGTGGTAGGGGGCAGGGTTAGCTCAGTCGGTAGAGCGTTCAGCTAGAAAACACAAGGTTCCTAGTTCGATACCGGTCCTCGCCAACTCAGCGTATGAGTAGCACAGGGATCTGTACGGTAAAGTAAGGAGCTGATGGTAGGTGTGGCACTCCATCTCAGATGCTAAAACAATCTACTTGGTCTAGTGCTATTGAAAAGGGGATAGACTCCCTCGCTGACTGGCTGATACCGACTTTAGGCCGCCCCGTTGACTTTCCTTTTTTTACTTATATATATATGTGTGTATGTGTGTGTGTGAAGAAAAAATGGAAGTGAATCCGACAGTATGTAATATTGTAAAAATTTAAAAAACACAAGTTTCATAAACGAATAATGTTTATTACACCTACACTGCAGTGTTTCGGTCTGTTTAGATAGACCTTCATCAGTCTGTGAGCCTCTGTTTTTGGTGTTTTGAGCTTCTTAGAGGCTCACAGACTTTTTGTTTTTAGTAATAATTTATTTTTTCCTTAAACCAATGAAAGCCCTGATGAAGGTCTATATAAACAGACTGAAACACTGCAGGGTAGGTATAATAAACATTAAATGTTTTCTTAATTTTTACAATATTACATCAGTCGGTAGAGCGTTCGGCTAGAAACTACAAGGTTCCTAGTTTGATACCAGCCCTCGCCAACTCAGCGTATGAGTAGCACAGGGATCTGTGTGGTAAAGTAAGGAGCTGATGGTAGGTATGGCGCTCTACCACTGGCGCAAAAAAAATCTCCTTGGTCTAGCGCTAGTGACAAGGGGATAGACTCCCTTGCTGATAGGCTAATACCAACTTTAGGCCACCCGATGTCTTTACTTATAATTGAACCTTAATGAAAAATAACATTCATTTTTCTTTTTGGAAAAAAAATAATTGAAGCTCAAATGGATGGTTGGTTGGGTTGATGGTTGGGTGGGTGATTGGTTGGAAGATTGGTTGAGTGGTTGGGTGGTTGGGTGGTTGGGTGGTTGTTTGAATGGGTGGTTGATTGGTTGGTTGGGTGATTGGAAGTTTGGCTGGGTGGTTGGGCGGTTGATTGGGTGGTTGGTTGGTTGGCTGTTTGGCTGTTTGGTTGGTTAGTTGGTTGCCTGTCTTGCTAGCTGCTTGGTTAATTAGCTGGCTGGTTGGTTTTATGTCAATATGTCAAACATTATCAAGTTATAATACACCAGAGTTTACCTTCTCCTAGACTAGTTGTCCAATCAAGGTTAAAGAGCCCAATCTAGCCTACTATTTATCCACAGATGGAGGGAGGATAGTTGGATTCATACCTTTCCCAAGGGTATTAGCTCTATATAAAATGTAAAATGCTAACAGTCTCGTCCAGGATTTGAACTTGACTAACCATATCTATTTTTACAATGGTAAACATTACACCATGCACCTCCAATATATATATAGCACAGAACACAACATCAAATACAGGGCCAGACAAGAGCACTGCCTTACCTCAAAAGGACCAGAGACAAGAAGAATTAGTCAAACATATATATCCCCCCCCCTCGAAGCCGTAAACACCTTCACCTACCTTGGGTCCACCATCACCGACAACTCAGTTGCCAGATCGGAAAAGGTGCCTCAACTTTTGGGAAGCTCACAGCGAGAGTGTGGGACAACAGCAAGGAAAATATAGCTACTTATTTAATATACTAATCCTATTAGTAAACCCTTGTGGTAAGAAAAAAAAAACATGGCAATTAATTTTTTAGTAAAAATATACTACCAAACTTTACCTGGGAAAAAAACAACAAAAACAAAAACAAAAGAAAAGACCAAGAGAGTCGCACCAATCGTAGCTACTTATTTATAGAGGCGCATAGGGTAATGGTTATCATCGTAGGAAATGGACTCGGCGACTAGAGTTCAAATCCTGGACAAAGTTGGCGACATTTTTATATTCATATTTACCAATCCCTCCGTACGAGTAGGATGTGGCACAAGGTTAATTTCTTAAACGAAGTTAAATGGACTTTATAGCGTAAGTCTGTCTATGATATGATATATCATAGTGTGGATATACATATATATATATAATGTGGAGGTGTGTGGTGTAATGGGCTCGTCGACTCAAGTTCAAATCCAAGACGAAGCTATTTGCATTCTCCATAGCGCTAATACCCTTGGAAAAGGTATGCATCCAATTACTTCCCCTCCAGCTATGGGTAAATAATAGGATTGGACTCTTTAGCCTGGGCTAGGTAACCAGTCTAGAAGAAGGAAAACTCTGAATTCAAACCTGTTAAACTCCGGTAAGAAATTGACCTTATGTCACATCCTACTCATGCGGAGGTGTGTGTGTGTGTGTGTGTGTGTGTATATATATATATATATATATATAAACAATCCACGACGAATTAACAAGAACAATTTTATTGCCTGAGCAAACTTAGAAGAATGAACATTTTTGACAAAGACAAAGAGACGGGATGTATTTCCTTGAAATATTGGAAAATAGATGGAACATAATATTTCACTCATTTCTTTCAGGTTTCTAAAAACAAACAAAAAATTATTTCCCTATAAATATAGATGTGCCGGGTTAGCTCAGTCGGTAGAACGTTCGGCTAGAAACCACAAGGTTCCTAGTTCGATTCCGGTCCTTGCCAACTCAGTGTATGAGTAGCACAGGGATCTGTGCAGTAAAGTAAGGAGCTGATGGTAGGTGTGGCGCTCCACCTCAGATGCTAAAACAATCTCCTTGGTCTAGCGCTAGTGAAAAGGGGATAGACTCCCTCGCTGATTGGCTGATACCGACTTCTGGCAGCCCCGTTGACTTTACTTTACTTATATATTTATAACACATATATGTACAATATATACACATAAATAGACTCATTATATATATATCTATACATATATCTATATCTATATGTATATCTATATATATATATATATTTATTATAGGATACAATACATTTAAGGTGCAATTGTTACCATTGGTTTCAAAGCAGCATGTTAGCCACTTATCCTCAAGACAACACACCTATTATCTTGATGATAAGTGGCTAACATACTGCTTTTAAACCAATGGTAACAATTGCACCGTAAAATGTATTGTACCCTTAATAAATGAAATAAGAACAACTCTTTCACCCGTAATTTAGCACTTTATTTTCAATTCTCCAATACTAGACAAAATTACAAAACTACTATATATATATATATATATACATATATATATATGAAGCAAGTGAAGTCGTCGGGGTGGCCTTAAGTTGGTATCAATCAGACAGCAAGGGAATCTGTCCTCTTTTTACTAGCGCTAGACCAAATAGATTGTTTTTTTAGCATCTGAAGTGAAGCCACATACCAACCATCAGCTTCTTACTTCACCACATAGATCCCTGTGCTACTCATTCGCTGAGTTGATGAGGGCTAGTATAGTTCAGTCGGTAGAGCATTCGACTAGGAACCACAAGGTTCCAAGTTCAATAGCAGCCCTCGCCAACTCAACATATGAGTAGCACAGGGATCCATGCAGTAAAGTGAGGAGCTGATGGTGGGTGTGGCACTCCACCTAAGATGCTAAAATAATCTCCTTGGTCTAGCACTAGTGAGAAGGGGATAGTCTCCCTTGCTGTCTGGCTGATACCGACATTAGGCTGTCCCGACGACTTTACTTTATATATATATATATATATATATATATAATAAGATAAATATATAAAGGTTTTACATTCAAGGCATTTGAAACATCTTCACCTGATGATTGCTATCGCATGAAACCAATATGGTTGTGAATGTTCCTTTGTCACCTAATAAATAGATATGTAAAACCTTTATATATTTATCTTATTATATTATATAACAGCTCTATTTTATGAGCACTCTACCAATAATACTGCATTTGGTACACCATTCCAGCAAAAGCTGAAACAGTGACCATCTCACACTATAGGTATATATATATATATATATATATATACTATCTTTGTGTGTATTTACTATATTTGTAATTCTTTTTCATCTTTCTTCCTCAATCAAGCCCCACCCCTATCCAGTGAAGGTGAAAAAACAAATCAGAAATGAATTAACCTTCCCCCCCCACCTCACTTCAAACAGCAGGTAAGACAAGAAAGACTGGACTCAGATTACATGGTAAACGGCATTTATTTGTGCAAATCTTTGCACCTTTCTCCGTCTGCAACAAAAATAATTGTTTTTTTCCTCATAAACAAAGAATCAATTGCATTATCAATAGTTAATCAGTTGCCAAGCGTTATTGAAAATCATTCAGGCATAACTTTTTCTATTTGCTGACTAAAAAAGAATTGATAATAACAATTATTTCATAACCAGTTAATCATTTCAGCAATTTTTCCGCCGTGTCAGCTGGGGCGTTAAAATGCACCGACTGCACCTCTGCAGAGGGATAAGACTCCTCCAATGGAGCCACCTGTTGGTCGTGGGTGGCAACCCGTGATGCTTAAGGATAGAGCCCAGGTGGATGAGTAGTTCATGACTTGCAATACTCCACTTTGGTCATATCTTGGGCTAGACAGGCGGTCGGAGAGGCCTCCTCTAATCAATTTGCTGGTCACGTCAAGCCCTAGCACCTATATGAGTTTCCCAACCCTATTGCCCATATGGCAAGCCCCAACCCCTTTTTATCATATGGGTGCTAGAAAGCAGTGACTAGTGAGGTTTCAGTTTTGGAGGTTTGGGGAATGTGGAGCACCCCTTCATCACCATTGCTCCCTGGTCCACTCTGACCCGAAGTGGTAGTACCTGTTAGGGTCCCATCTATGGGTTAAATAGAAAAATGTATTTATAAAAAAAATTGTATTATCCATTAAGAATTGATTTATTTCAAAACTTTATCGGCATTAAATGACCCACTGAGGTTGATATGCCGTAAAACCAAACCAAACCAAACCAAATCAACAATTTCTTTTCTATTTATGAGGGTGATTCAAAAAGTAATGACATTTTGTTTAGGACAGGTATAATTACCAACACAGAAACATGTATCATACATCAAAATGAAAACTGGTCCTCTGTGGATCACATCCCTACTTCTCCACAAAGTCACCGTTTCTCTCAATAGAAATGTCCCATAAAATTCAGTGGACTGTTCTTTGAGCCACTTATACATGACAGAATTCACTTCCTCACCACTGGAATAATGTTTGCCTCTCAAAGACTCTTTCATGGGGCTGAAGAGATAATAGTCTGAAGGTGCTAAATCTAGTGAGTATGGAGGATGCGGTAAAATTATCCACCCAAATGAGGCGAGTTTCTCACTTGTCCTATTTGAGTGTGGTTGAACAATGCAGAAGGAGAACATTGTCAATTGGCACATTGGGTCTTACTCATTGGATTCTTGCCCTGAGCCTCATTAGGATTTCAATGTAGGACTGAGTTTTATAAAAACAAATTCATATGAAATAAAGAAAATGGCATTATTTCATAACCACTTAATCATTTAAACAATTTCTTTTCTATTTACTAGCATGAATATATGCCCTCCACCAGGCATAAATATTTAAGTTTTAATGTAAGTAAAAATAAGTTAAATTGGTGGAGTGACCTATTGTCAGTATCAGCTGGACAGCAAGGGAGTCAATCTGGGTGTACCTGGGCAATGAGGAGGTACTGCACACTCCCCAGAGCTCCAGAACTGGAACTTCACCATTAGATGTAGTTTAACGATCATACGGAGGGCACAAAGAAGTTTCAGTTGAAACATATATGATTTTTAAGTGAAAAGTTTGAAGGTAAATATTGGTTTGGTTTTAGAAATAATTTTCATTAACTTCATGTGTATTAATAAATTGGTAGAATTTATAAACTGGTGGTTGACCCTCAGTCACTGCCTTCAGGCACCAATATGATAAAAAGGGTTGGGTTTTTGTCATAAGAGCAATTTGAAGAATAGTTGGGACAATCATATATGTGCTAGGGCTTGACACAACCAGCCCAAGTAAAGGCTGAATTGGGATGTTGCATGTTATGGGACCACTTAATACCTACGTCATAGACTACTTAGTCACCACAGGTCATCATGTAACGTGGCAGTAGCGATATATGTCGTATAGCGGGTCTTGTTGACGTGTCTCCAAATTCATGACACTAAAAAGGTGTTCAGCGCGTGGTGGTCATCTTGTTGATAAAAAAGTACAATGCAAGAAATATATCGTCACAAGCTGCTTAGCTTTTATTTCCAGGGCTAGTCTCGTGGGCTGTGTCGGAGAGGAGGAAAGGCAGAGAGAAAGAGAGAGAGGACACTGATAAATTACTGTGATCCCACACTAGGCACCAGAGGCACGTCCGTCCCCTAGGCCTCCGAAAGCAAAAAAAAGACCGGTATTTTTCTTCGTCATTCCACGTCACCACGTGACTTCCGGTTCTGGTCAACATCCGAAACTTCCGGTTGACATTCAATTCTCCATTCGGGGGGTCATGCCCTGGTCAAATTCATGACAACCTGTTTTATGAACATCACTTTTTTTTAAAGCCTTTACTCACTCTTATATCTTTTTCCTCTCTTTTCTAATAATAGTTCTCGCAAAACTAAGGATAATCCCCATCTTGCTACAATCACCCATGGCCAACTGGTGGTCCCATTGATGGTAGCAGATCAGAGTGAAAATAAAATTTAAAAAAAAATTTAGTCAATAACCTAGAAGTGGCTACCCAGTGTCACCTGGGTAGAGGGATAATATAGTGTATTTATTTGTTTACTTTGTAAATTATTTCAACTATTTCTTTTCAATTTACTAGCAAGAATATGTGCCCTCCACCTGGCATAAGTATTTAAGTTTTAATGTAAGTAAAAATAAGTTGAGTTGGTGGAATGGCCTATTGTCAATACCAGCAGGACAGTGAGGGAGTCTATCCCCTTTTTGCTAGTGCTAGATCATGTATATTGTTTTTTGCAAAGGTTGAGTGCCACATCTACCCTCAGCTCTCCACTTTACCACATAAATCAATTTAAGCAATCTGTGCTTCTCATTCGCTGCGTTTTCGGGGACCGGTATTGAACCAGGAACCTTACGATTATTAGGCGGTACTCTACTAACTGGGCTATACTGACCCCTTTAGTTTTAATATAATATATTAGATTAGAAAGTTAAATAAATAAGAACACATAGAATAAAATTAAAATAAGTGTAAAGTAAAGTAAAGTCGACGGGGCGGCCTAAAGTCGGTATCAGCCAATCAGCAAGGGAGTCTATCCCCTTTTCAATAGCGCTAGACCAAGGAGATTATTTTAGTATCTGAGGTGAAGTGCCACTCCTACCATCAGCTCCTTACTTTACCGCACAGATCCCTGTGCTACTCATATGCTGAGTTGGCGAGGGCCGGTATCGAACTAGGAAAATAAGTGTAATCTTTTTTATTACACTTATTATAATTATATTTTAATTGGTTTCTATATAAAATCATTCATATGATTTATTTTAATACATTGGAGAATAAAACAATAATATTAGAGATCAATAATACCAAGTAATTATTTATTAAACACAGTTTGTTAAAACCAATTGTTGGTTGGTTGGTTGGTTGGTTATTTTTGGGTTATTTAATGTCTAATCAAGTCATCTTGATATTCAGTTAACCTACAGTAACCGCTGTTGCTTAAATGGTCACCTGTGATACTACCTGTTCTGCCTCTGCACCTTCAATGCACGATATCTAGACCCCAAACGTTGTAACACCCTGCGCTGGCCAATTTGAGGGCATGAGTCAGAAACAGTAGTCACAAGGATTAAATAAAAACAAACAACAACTACAAGTGTTTGTAAACAAGATGCGGATGGGAAAAAAAGGGTGTGTGAGACTTCGCTTCCATCCAACTGGCTGCTACTGGCTATCCCTACCAGCGACCTTAACACCTCAACGGCCGAGTTCTAACTGTCTTAGTTCTCGAGTTTAGCTGTATCTATGTCAAATTCCCCTTCTCCAACCATCTTCTCCAGCCCGCACAGATGGCCAGTACTTAAATCGAATCACAGACTTCTAGTCATCATTAACCCTTAAAATTAAAGTAATTAAATATTTTTCCAGACACTATGTCTTCAATACGTCGACCATTAATTTTTTTCAAAAGAGATTTTCTCATAAAAATCCCTTTTGCTTTTAATACCTGGGTGCCTAAGATATTATCACTTAGTGGCCTAACTTCATGGTGGTCGTACAAGTCTCTTAAACTTTACAGCCTAATCTTTGGATTCGTAAAAAAAAAAACCCACCCCTTTTACCTATGTCTGGCTTTAACCTATTCTCTTTTTTTATTCATTTATTTATTTATTTAGTATCACACACCCATCTAAGTATTGAACTGGCTCATTGTTGCTTAACTTTAGGGATCTAACGTAATATGATGTTGCAGTTCAGCATGTTAGCCACAACACTGTAAGATTGAAAGTTATTACAATTAGTTATTGTTGGTTAGTTGGATTTAGGGGCCTCCCAACATAGATACACATCAGTACAAACAATATTCCGACAAGGGTGTGAAATGTAACAACATAATTTAATGCACGTGGTGTAATGGTTAAAGTCATGGGAAATGGACTCGTCGCCCCGAGTTCAAATCCTGGTATGCATCCAATTACTCTCCTTCCAGCAATGGGTAAATAGCAGGGCAGACTGGGCTCTTAACCATGGCTAGGTAACCAGTCTAGAAGAAGGAAAACTGAATTCAAACCTGTTAAACTCTGTATAAGAAATTGTGGAGGGGTTGTTAGATATATATAAAATCTTATTTTTGGTTAGAGTTATCTACGTTATTCGGACTATTGTCCTCATCTTCATTGTTATGTGTACAACGTTTTGGCCGATGTGCCCTCCGGCCTTCTGCAGGCATTTCTTGTTGGACTTGGGAACCTTCATTTTGAACTCGGGAACCTTCTTGTTATAATCGGAAACCTTCTTGTCATAATTGGGAGCCATCACGGAACTTTGAACTGAACCCTTTATTCAGTCCACAGGGGTATCCTGTTCTCATTCCGCTAACCATAGCTGGGGTAGAGGCGTTAAGCTGTGTTAATGATTATTCTCTATTAGTGCTGCCCTTGACCAGGATTCAACCTGCAGTCTAGAGATAACTTAGAACTGTCTGAACCTAACTTCTTCATCCACTAGGCCATGTGTCTAATAATACTAATCATCAAGCCTCATCTAAAACATTCAGAGAAATTTGGTTAGAGAGTTTTAATATAAGGGATGCTTTTATTAACAAAGCAAATTTATGGTGTCACTTGTGGTCTATTGTCATAGGAAATAGACATGGTGTCACAAGTTCTATCACATATATGATAAAAAGGGTTGAGGGTTTGTGATAAGGTTAATACAGTTAGGACAATCATATAGGTGCTAGGGATTGATATGACCAACCAATTGATTGGTGGTGGCCTTTCCGACCACTGTATTAACTTTAGAACGCTCTGCCAACAGGATTCCGTCATTAAGCATCATGGGCCACCCACCAATGGCTAACAGATGGTCCCAATGGAAGGGGGATTTTACCCCTCTGCAGTGGTGAAGTCGGTGTATTCTTCTGCCCCAACCAATGCTTTATACAGAATAAAGTAATTGAATGTCAATACTACTATTTCGTTTTTATTATTTTACCGCATCCAGCGTGTGTAGAGGTATTGGTAAGTACATACGTACCTGTATATTATTACTTGTGTTCCTTATTGGGATTTTCTGATATAAGGTGTGTATCAGATGGCTACTTCTAAATATAGACTCGCCGACTACCATGTGACCAGCCTTGTTGTCCAATCACTGGCAGTCCTCTGCTGCTGCTGCTGTTGTATTTATACTGGCTGATTCTAATCTTAGCTCACTGCTACTTGGATCTTCTTGGACGTCGGACCTAAAGGATACTATACCACAGGACTTATTGAATTACCAAAGGATACTATACTACAGGACTTATTGACTTACCAAAGGATTGCTATAACTCGGGACTTACTTACTTATTTACTTTGAGTTCTTTTACAACTGGCCAAGGATGGCGGCCAAATACTTAACAGGTTAAGTACAACCGTTATGTAATGCAAAAATGTAAATCCGGATTATCTGTTGTTGCTTATCCGTCAAATTCTTTTTGTGTCGTCACCTTGTCTAAATAATGGACCATTCTGTTTTTATTATAAAGAAAGAAAGGGAAGAAAAACAAAAGGCCAGTTTAGCTCATTCAGTATAGAGCGTTCGGCCAGAGACCATAAGGTTCCTATTTTGATACCGGCCCTCGCCAACTCAGCGTATGAGTAGCACAAGGATCTGTGCAGTAAAGTAAGGAGCTGATGGTAGGTGTGGCGCTCCACCTCAGATGCTAAAATAATGTCCTTGGTCTAGTGCTAGTGAAAAGGGTATAGACTCCCTCACTGACTGGCTGATACAGGCTTTAGGCCACCCCGATGACTTTACTTTTTACACAGAAAAAATATAATAAGAAAGAATGAAAGAAAGAAAGAAAGAGAGTAGGCGAACGATAGAGAGAGGTGGGGGAGGGGAACATACAGAAGCCAAAATACTAATCTATTTCAATTTAACCAAATGAAAAGATGAAAAGAAGGGGAAAAAAAAGTCAGAGATAGTTAAATCATGATTATTATACTTTTTACATATTGAAATAATTGCAATAGCTCTTAAGAGTTTGGTAATGAATAATACCTAATGATATCTGTTTTAATTGCATAATCCTCTATAAGAAATAAAACATCTTTTAATTTACAAGAAAATTAACTTTTTAGAAAAATTGTCAGTGGTAAGGAAATAAAGTCATCAAGATGGCCTAAAGTCGATATAAAGCCAGACAGCGAGGGAGTCTACTCCTTTTCACTAGAGTTAGACCAAGGAGATTGTTTTTGCATCTGGAGTGGAGCACTACATCTACCAACAGCTCCTTCCTTTACCACACAGATCCCTGTGCTACTCATACGCTGTGTTGGCAAGAGCTGGTATTGAACCAGGAACCTTGTGGTTCGTAGATGAACGTTCTACCAACTGATCTAAACCGGCCCTTAACGGTATACTTAGGGGCGATATATTATATAATTTTTATCAATGAATTTTTATCAATGCATTTTTATAGTAAAAATCATTTCCAATGCATTTTTATAGTACATTTCCAATGCATTTTTATAGTAAAATGCATTTCTATAGTAAAAATCATTTCCAATGCATTTGTAAAGCATTTTTATAGTAAAAATCATTTCCAATGCATTTTTATAGTAAAAATCATTTCCATTGAAATTTTATAGTAAAAATCATTTCCTTTTTTTACTGATGCTCATTATGTTACTACTTATTGACTTAAACAAAAATTTGACCTCAGATAATCGATTTGATTAATTTTGATTTGTTTTTAAATTGAAAGTTGGTGCTTGAATTGTCGATACCAAATAAAAAATACATATTAGTAAAATGAAATCATTAATTTTTATCAATGAAGTAATTCTTAACATATATATTTACCAACCCCTCCACACGAGCAGGATGTGACACAAAGTCAATTTCTTAAGCAGAGTTTAACAGGTTTGAATTCACAGTTTTCCTTCTCCTAGACTGGTTGCCTAACCAAGGTTAAAGAGCCCGGTCTGCCCTACTATTTACCCATAGCTGGAGGGTGAGTAGGATTCATACCTTTCCCAAGGGTATTAGTGCTAAGTGAAATGCAATTACCACGTCCAGGATTTGAACTCAGGGCGATGTGTCCATTTCCCATGACTTTAACCATTACACCATGCGCTTCCTAATTCTTAATATATGTCCAAGTTTTAGGGGGGAGGACCAGTGAAAGGATGGCAAAAGGATTGTAACAAACAAAGAAGCAGTTTATATATTTACCAACCCCTCCACACAAACAGGATGTGACACACATTGTAACATGATTTTTACTATAAAAATGCATTGGAAATGATTTTTACTATAAAAATGCATTGGAAATGATTTTTACTATAAAAATGCATTGGAAATGATTTTTACTATAAAAATGCATGATGATGTCCACTGAATCAGAATGGATTAGACATTTATTTCAATTCTTTTACTCCAATGTTCGGTTAAGAGTCTTCATTTTTATTTATTTCATAACACATGTGGCATTAAAATGATTGGAGAATCAATATTCAAAATTGGGAAGAGTTTCTTTGTCTACAATAGATTACCAAATGGTTTTAAGTAGAACTAACAAGTTTCCAATATATATTTATATAAAAAAATCATTTGCAAATCATTTTTATATTAGAAATCATTTTTAATGTTTTTTTATTGTAAAAATCATTTCCAATGCATTTTTATAGTAAAAATCATTTCCAATGAATTTTTATAGTAAAAATCATTTCCAATGCATTTTTATAGTAAAAATCATTTCCAATGCATTTTTATAGTAAAAATCATTTTATAAAAATCATTTTTATAGTAAAAATCATTTCCAATGCATTTTTATAGTAAAAATCATTTTCAATGCATTTTTTATAGTAAAAATCATTTCCAATGCATTTTCATAGTAAAAATCATTTCCAATGCATTTCCAATGCATTTTTATAGTAAAAATCATTTCCAATGCATTTTTATAGTAAAAATCATTTCCCATGTATTTTTATAGTAAAAATCATTTCGAATGCATTTTTATAGTAAAAGTCATTTCCAATGCATTTTTATAATAAAAATCATTTCCAATGCATTTTTATAGTAAAAATCATTGTCCAATGCATTTTTATAGTAAAAATCATTTCCCATGTATTTTTATAGTAAAAATCATTTCCAATACATTTTAATTGTAAAAATCATTTCCAATGAAATTTTATAGTAAAAATCATTTCCTTTTTTTACTGATGCTCATTATGTTACTACTTTTCGACTTAAACAAAAATTTGACCTCAGATAATCGATTTGATTAATTTTAATTTGTTTTTAAAGTGAAAGTTGGTGCTTGAATTGTTGATACCTAATAAAAAATACATATTAGTAAAATGAAATCATTTATTTTTATACATCGATTATCTGTCCGAAACAAAATGGCATTATTAAAAGATGCCTCATGAATAATATAAAATGGCATTACTTTTTGAATCACCCTCACAGTTAATAATACAAAAACCACTTCATTCAGGAAAAGTTTTTTGAATAAAAACTGATGAAGATGGACAATTGTTTTGAGGAGCCAGACTTCCCCCCCCCCCCAGGTGAGAATAACAGGTGTGAAGCATAAGTGGACCATGGATTTTACAAGACTTTTATATTTTAACTGATTTCGTAATCTCATTTGAAAGTATCTAAGTAAAAATTGAAAGAAAAAGAAACAATGTGTTGAAAGAAGAAGAAGAAGAAGAAGAAGAAGAAGAAGAAGAAGAAGAAGAAAGTGAGAGTGAAGGAGAATTAAATGATAATGCAGAAGAAGAGTGGAAGAGAGACAATAAAGAAGAATGATGATGATGATGATGAGGAGGAGGAGGAGGAGGAGGAGGAGTAGAATATAGGAAATGATACAAAGAAGAAAAATATTATAACGAAGAAGAAGATGGAGAAGAAGAAGAAGAACAACAACAACAACAAAAATAACAACAACAACAACAACAACAACAACAATGAGATGATGAAGGAGATGATGAAGAATGCATTTTTATAGTAAAAATCATTTTAATGATTTTCTTTTTATCGTAAAATCCATTTCCAATGGAATGAAAATATCTATGTGAAAATGGAAAAACATTGTGTTGATGGAAGAAGAAAAAAGAACAAGAAGAACAAGATGAAGAAGAGACAAAGAAGAAGGAGGAAAAGAAGTAGATGGTAGGATAGGATACAAAGAAGAAGAAGAAGAAGAAGAAGAAGAACAACAACAACAACAACAACGACAACAAGAAAGAGATGATGAAGGAAAGAAAGATGATGACGAATGACCCAAAGAAGAAAGAAGTGATAAATAATGAAAATGAAAGAGAGAGTAAGACATAGAGATACCTTGTTAGAATTTGAGACCCCAAAATTTGTAATCCTCTCAAATATCGAAACGCTATGGGAGACCATTTTTTCGTCAGTTTTCTTCTCATCGTCTTTCAAGCGGCGGTGTTAAGAAACAATCAGAAATTACTTTGCTGCGTCCCAAAAGAGTGTAGACACATCTTGAAGATGTTGAAAATGGAGAAAAAAAAAAGAAGATAAGGGTATGGTGGGGAACTGGTAGTGTCCAGTATAGGGGGGGGGTATGAGGTTAGCAGTGTCCAGCAGAACTTTTTGGTTGAGGAAGAGGAGGTGTGAAGATTAGTGGTGAGACGGAAAGGGGAGGGGGGTTGGGTGGGTCAAATGTTTGATCGTTAGATTTAGGGTGGTGGAGATTTGGAAAGTTGGTGATGTCCAGTAGAGCATTTGGCAGGAGGAGTGGGAGGTAAGAGGGGGGTGTGAGGGGGTGAGGGGGTTGGTGATGGTGGTGATGGTGGTGGAGAGGGTGCGGTCGGAGAATCTTCCATCATTCTGTTATTTTCCATTGACAAATTAAGTCTGTCCAGCTTTGTTTGCAAGTGTCCACTGATCGGTCACCTTGTAAAAGCAGTGAGTACCTCTTCTATCCCCACTCCCTCTCGCTCGGCCCTGATTACACTCGGCTTTGCTTCTATGGTTGGATTAGGGAATGGGGAGGGGGAAAGTAAGGGAAAGGGTTGTCATCTGTTCAGACAGGTTGGATATAATCCTGTTCTCTATGGGGAGAGCAGAAGAAGGCTTATTTGCTTAAAAATATATAGATAAATACAGATATTATATATATATATTATACTAAAGCTGAGTTAATAAATTTTTATTCTCTAAAGGCTTTTTTACTGTTTAGACACAAAAATTATACTAAATTATTCCTTACTTTTAGGATTGAATTATGTTTTGACACAAAAATTATACTAAATTATTCCTTATTTTTAGGATTGAATTATGTTTGAAAAAAATTCGATTTTAATTGGTTCTAATTAGTCATAATTTGCAGTTAAGTCAAAAACTGACCAATCCCTTACTTTACTTTCTGCATATTACTTTCTTCCCCTCTATGTATCTCTTGATTACCTCCTCGTTATATAATATTAGTTTCTCTAGGAGAGAAGTGAGAGAGAGAGAGAGAGAGAGAGAGAGTGAGAGAGAGAGAGAGAGAGAGAGACACGGGAGAATTTGAAATGTAATTTTATGTTAAATTTTACAAGCAGCAACTAGTAATTTAAGTTAGGTCAAACATTCCCTTTCTTAGAAAGCTTACAAAATGATTTTAAAGTTTTGTCCGGACGTTTTTTTTTTTTTAAATTTTATTTGCTAAGCTAACTCCCTTTTTCCTAATCTCAATTATCTACCCAGAGCTGAATGGGTGTCCCAAAGGTTCAGGTTTTGTCTAGTATATATATATATATATATATATATATATACTAAATAAAATGGGGCCTGTTTGGTCCCCCATTGAGCTCTGGGTAGATAATTGGGATTAGGGAAAAGTGAGTTTGCAAAGCGAATTAAATAAAAACTTAAATAAATAAATAAATATGATCGGAGAATTAAAAAAAGAAACCCCAAAAACCATTAAAATCATCTTGTAAGATTTTTCAGAAAGGGAAAGTTTCACTTTATTTAAATTTATCAAAAGCCAAGATGTTGGTCCGGCTGGCTGTTTATGAAACATAACATACACACGCATTTCATCTCCAGTCTCTTTCACTCTCTCTTTCACTCTCTCTCTCTCCGCTCACTGAGAAACTAACATATATAACGAGGAGGTAATCAAGATATACATAGAGAGGGGGAAAGTGACAGGCAGAATGTCAAGTGAGAGATGGGTCTGTTTTTGACTTAATTGCAAATTACGGCTAACTAGAACCAATTAAAATCAATTTTTTTTCCAAACATAACTCAATCCTAAAACTAAGGAATATTTTAGCATAACTTTCGTGTAATCAAACTAAACAGTAAAAAAACACCTTTAGGAGACAAAAATTGATTCGCTCAGCTTTAGCATAATAATAATAATAATAATATATATATATATATATATATATATATATATATATGTAAGAATGGAAAGGGAATTGAATCCGACAATATGGATAAAAATGAATTTAATCAATATCACTTTAATCGATATCACTTATAATATCGGACGGATTTTTCTCTACTCAAAAAATAAAAAATTCACTCTGATGAAGGTCGTAAAAATCTCTCTGTTCACGGAATATTTTTACATTTTTCCTATTATTATTATTATCATTATTTCAATTTCATCTGATTATTTTAATAATAATAATAATAACATAAATCCGTATACATTTTGATAAACGGACCGAAACACATGTGTAAGTGATATCGATAAAATTCATCTTTATCCATCTACATTTCTTTTCTTTCCTCATTTTTTCCTCATATATATATATATATATGTATGTGTGTGTGTGCGAGTGTGATGGATGTTGGGAAACTTTTTTGGTTGTATTGGAAGCATGGTAAAATATAAGATAAGGAATGATAACTGAAATTAAAAGTGATTAATATTGTACTATTTTTAATCTCAATAAAAATGAGAAATGAAATTTATTGCATACAGTGCTCAGGTGCGCCACAACTTATCAAAGTCTTATGTATAGTACATAGAATAATATACTAATGTCAACTTTTTCCCAATCTTTTTGGGACCGTTCCAAGTGCACCAACTACAATTGGTATCACTTTCACTTTCATATTCCATAGTTTTTTCAGTTCTCTGGCAAGGTCTGGTCTTCTTGATGGGATAAGGTGATCCGTTTTTATCTCAAAGTCCCAGAGAATTTTATGCATTTAATTCTCAAGAACAGATTCTGGTTTATGAATATACCATTTTGTTGTATGGTCAAAATTAAATTTTTTGCATAATCCCCAGTGGATCACCTTCCCAACCCACTCATGCCTAGTTTTCTATTCCCAGCTAGTTTGCTACATTTGCTTAGTTCATAGTTTACAGTCTTATCTCTGTCACCACATAGTCCACATTTACTATTTTGTTGAGTCTTATGAATTTTTTATTTAAAAATTATTATTATTATTATTATTATAGATCAGCACACTACAGAAAGGCCTATGAGCCCATCTAGAATACTGCCCTGCTTCAATCTACCAGAATATTCAGAAGAGTCGAGGAGACTTGAGGAGACTTGTTCTCACTCAGACTCCAATGAAAAACTCAAAGGAGTGATGATAATAATAATGATAATAATAACAATAATAATAATGAAATTTATTGTGTACAATGCTCAGGTGCACCACAACTCATCAAAGTCTCATGTCTAGTACACAGAATAATGTATTAGTGTCAGGAACATGAATAGTATACAGTAATAATATACATGTATGTGTACAGTGCTCAGGTGCACCGCAACCCATCAAAGTCTCATGTCTAGTACACAGAATAATGTATTAGTGTCAGGAACATGAATAGCGTACAGTAATAATATACATGTATGTGTACAGTGCTCAGGTGCACCACAACTCATCAAAGTCTCATGTCTAGTACATAGAATAATGTATTAGTGTCAGGAACATGAATAGTATACAGTAATAATATACATGTATGTGTACAGTGCTCAGGTGCACCGCAACTCATCAAAGTCTCATGTCTAGTAGATAGAATAATGTATTAGTGTCAGGAACATGAATAGCGTACAGTAATAATATACATGTATGTGTACAGTGCTCAGGTGCACCACAACTCATCAAAGTCTCATGTCTAGTACACAGAATAATGTATTAGTGTCAAGAACATGAATAGCATACAGTAATAATATACATGTATGTGTACAGTGCTCAGGTGCACCACAACTCATCAAAGTCTCATGTCTAGTACACAGAATAATGTATTAGTGTCAGGAACATGAATAGCGTACAGTAATAATATACATGTATGTGTACAGTGCTCAGGTGCACCACAACTCATCAAAGTCTCATGTCTAGTACACAGAATAATGTATTAGTGTCAGGAACATGAATAGCATACAGTAATAATATACATGCATGTGTACAATGCTCAGGTGCACCACAACTCATCAAAGTCTCATGTCTAGTACACAGAATAATGTATTAGTGTCAGGAACATGAATAGCATACAGTAATAATATACATGTATGTGTACAGTGCTCAGGTGCACCACAACACATCAAAGTCTCATGTCTAGTACACAGAATAATGTATTAGTGTCAGGAACATGAATAGTGTACAGTATTAATATACATGTATGTGTACAGTGCTCAGGTGCACCACAACTCATCAAAGTCTCATGTCTAGTAGATAGAATAATGTATTAGTGTCAGGAACATGAATAGCATACAGTAATAATATACATGTATGTGTGTGCGTGCGTGGATATGCGTGTGGAGAGGGGTATCAGGTATACTGTTGGTGGACTACAGGAAGCATGGAGACTTTGAAAGGTGCAGTGTTTCGGCAGCCCACAACGGATGCAGGTAGTTTATTCCATGCCTCAGCAATTCTGAGCGTGAAAAAAAGTTTCCGAAAGTCACGTGAGCAATGCTGTTTTCTATTTATGTTTGATGGGTATTAACACATACTAGCAGGACCTGTGTATATACCACAGTATGATAATTTAATTATTACAGCATTTGATATGTTTACTTAAGAGCTATTCCAAAATAGTTCAATATATAAAAAGTATAATCTTAATCTAACTATCTCTCTCTCTCACTCTCTCTTTCTCTCTATCTCTCTCTCACTCTCTCTCTCTTTCTCTCTCTCCTTTTCTCTCTCTTTATCTCTCACACTCTTTCTCTCTCTCCTTTTCTCTCTCTTTCTCTCTCTCTCTCTCTCTGTGTCTGTCTCTCACTCTCTCTCTCTCTCTCACTCTCTCTCTCTTCTCTCTCTTTCTCTCACTCTCTCTTTCTTTCTCTCTCTTTCTCTCTCACTCTCTCTCTCTTTCTCTCACTCTCTCTTTCTCTCTCTCTCTCTCTCTCTCATTCTTTTTTTTTCTTTCTTTCTTTCCAACTTTTCATTATGTTCGTTTGAAACACATTACCATTATCGCTTTCGTGCGCTCACCCCCTCTCTATCTTTCCCCTGCTCTCTTTCCTTGTTATTATATTTTTCTGTTTAGCATGTCTTTTTTCTTCCCTTTCTTTCTTTATGATAAAAACTGAATGGTCCTTTATTTAGCCAAGGTAGATTAGGGAACAATAGGTACCACCAGACCGTTTAGGTCATCTCGAATAAAACGGAAATAGATATTTCCGAACTTTGTTTATCAAAAATCTCGTTAAAAAAAAGATCGTACAGGGTTGTTACAAAGAAAAATAGTTAATTCAAAGATCAAATTATCCGATTGGGAAAAATTACATCGTTATCTTAAAAAATAAACAAACCTATCCATATTACGTGCGAAAGGGTAATTTTCAAGCCGCGATTTAGAGAGAAAGAAATACATATTATTACCCTCTTACAGTTATGCATCTAAGTACGGATGGGTGTAACGGACAAACTTTTTAGCCAAATTTTTTCTATTAAAATGAATAAAATCTTTAAAAACTTTAATATTACAATTTAAAATGAATAAAATCTTTAAAAACTTTAATATTACAATTTACTATGAATAAAAACTTGAAAAACTTTAATCTTAAAATTTCGCAGTGAAATTGACGTTAAAAAATGTCTTCGGTTTTAGTATTAATTCTTAAAATCGAAAATAAAATGAAAATTTGAATATTTTTTCTAAGAGAAAAACTGATAAAACAATCATTCAATATATTATTTTTATTCTAATTGGTCGTAAAAGTTAAATAAAATATTTTTTTACGCTCAGAAAAACAAACTTTAGTTACCGAGAAGCGTCTCGTCATATGTCAGTTTTGCTCTTCCGTACATTCTAAGAATCACACATTACTATTCAACAATAAAAATTACAAATTCTTTTAAAAATATTAATCGAGCACGGATCGGACCAACTTTTAGTTCACCTGAATTCTAAAATTCATATTTTTAAACATCCGTGAAAATTTTGATTTTTTTCCACAGGAAAAAAAAAAAAATTAATTTATTTCACGCAGAAAATAAAAATATTAATCACACAAAAGATTGAAAATCTCGTAAAAATTAATTTCTTAAAAAAAAATTTTTTTTTTTGACAATTTAATAGAATGTAGTACATACCAATTACATAAGAAAAAAAGTTTTCAAATATTAATATTATGACATTTTTTTTGCACTTTTTATTTCCGATTTCATTATTTTTTCCTAAAAAAACTATAATTCGGTACGTTATACAATTTCATTGATATAGTTATTCAGACTCTTATCTTTATAGAAAAAAGTACCAAATTTTTTTTCCACATCATTTTTTTTTATCTCATAAAATAAAATAGGGGGGGTGATAGACATCGTAAAAAAAATATTTCCCCTAATATATTTTAGAAAAAAACTATTTCAGATGTATTTACATCCAATGGTAAACATTTATGGAAATTTTCGTGAAAATCGGACCATTAATTGATTTTTCATAGAATTTTTAAAAAATCCTCTTATCGTAACTTGTTTTTAGCTACGTTAAATTTCAGTTGATTTAACAGTACAAAAATGAAAACATTGTTTTTCAATCATAATTTTCATTATTTTCGTATGCTGATAAAAAATTTAAAAAATCATTAGGAGTTTATTTCATGTTTTTTCTTTCGAATGGAAAAATTTTTTCAAGAAAATATTAATTTTTCTGCAAGTTTCCTTGTGTTAAATGTAGGGGGGGTAAATTGCACAGGGTCAAATTGGTGGTACCTAGGGAACAAGCATACATAAAGTGAAATTTTTATTAATAAAACCAAACAAATATTTACCTAAAAACTATTCGCTTACTAGTTATATATGTACAAAAAAAAGATTTACAAGTTATATATACGAAAAAAGATTTGGCATTAGATGACCCACAAGAGTTGATAAGCCATTAAACAATAAGGATAAAGAAGATTATGTTGCTTTGACGTTAAATATTCAAGTTGCGGACATTTAACTGTGTTTGAAAGAGCGCCCTCTGGTGCAAGTGTCGAGCGTCATTTGACTTCATTCAGTCATGATAAATCTAATAATGGTTAAGGGGAGACAACTCTTTAGTTTTTTGACTGACTCGTTTTTCCTAGAAGAATTTACTATTTCTTGACAATTATTCGATGTCAGTTAAAACCCAATTGGAATTTATACAGTTGACAATATGAGGAACCGCGGACAGTTCTTACACGGGTTCAATCCTCCACTCAGGCATCAAAATTCGAAAAAGAGAGAAGTTAATAAGAAAAAAAAAATGGTATAGACCTGTCGGTTACTTTTAATAAAACAAAAATCAAATTTTAATCAATATATATATATATATATATATATATATATATATATATATATATATATATATATATATATTCTAATGGAAAATACACACATTCTGCACAAAGAAAAAAATAAACAAAAACTCCAAATACTAGAAGCTTTATACATAAAACAATACAAACCATCCTTAAACAAAATTAATTTCCAATACAGTACACTCATTCTAAAATGCCTATAACACCTTTCTCACCAATTCTTCTCCTTCCAGCCTCCACATTAATATAATTAAAAAAAAACAACAAAAAAAAAACACAAAAAAACTGGAATACATCACCCCTGATGATGGCACTTCAAAGTGCCGAAAGTACTTGGGAACTGAACTTTGGTGGACTTATCCACCAATTCCACCCACACATTAAAAAGTTGGCCAGAAAATTAGAAAAGATCATAAATAAAATTGTTAAACAGGAGATGTGCCTTTTGTTTAATTCTACATGTATAAATGAAAGAATGCTGCCCACACACACAAACACACACACATACACACAGACACACACACATACACACAGACACACACACACACACATATATATATATATATATATATATATATGTCTGTATTTGGGCAGCATTCTTTCATTTATGCATGTTGAATTAAACAAAAGACACATCTGTTGAACAATTTTCAAATTTTCTGGCCAACTTTTTAATATTTGGGTGGAATACGTGGATTAGTCCACCAAAATTCATGTTGGTCAAAAAGTTGGCCAGAAAACTTGAAAAAAACACAAATAAAATTGTTAAACAGGAGATGTGTCTTTTGTTTAATTCAACACAAATAAAAAATGGACTCTCCCGTCGATTTTTCGACGTATGAGGGTTCATATACACAATGAACTCCTACACAAGGATTTGTTTATAGTGGTGAAGGCTTGTGTTGGACCATCTACACTTTTTGGCACAGTCGATAGGAAAGAATTGGTGCATCAAGGGTTGCCACAAACCCAATCAACAACCAACCTCAGGAATTTTGAATTCAGAGTTATCCCTCTCCTAGACTGGTTACCTACCCAAGGCTGAAGGGCCCAGTCTGCCCTACTATTTAACCCATAGCTGAAGGGAGAATATATGGATTCATACCTTTCCCAATGGTATTAGCGCTATGTGAAATGCCAACAGCTTTGTCTAGGAATTAAACTCGCCCACGTGCCTCCATTCAACATATATATATATATATATATATATTATATATATATATGTCTGTGTGTGTGTGTGTGTTTGTGTGTGTTTGTGTGTGTGTGGAGAAAGGTAGACAAACAAGGGATGTTGTAGAAAACGGAAGTTTATTGTAGGTAGTGATGTCGACATTGTAACGTTTCGGTCTGTTAGACCTTCTTCAGGACGTTGGATTGAATTCTTGCTTAAATGGTGAACAAAAATACACTGCTTACCTGGCTAACTACATAAGAAAATTAGATAAGCATAAATAATTCTTTTTTTAAATTTTCAATGGAAATCTTAAATATATCTTTAAAGAAAATAAATGCTGCTAACACTAATCCTAACCCTAGCTCTTACTCTAACACTAACACTAACACTAAGCCTAACTCTAATGCTAATCCTACCCTAAAACTAACCCTAACCATAGTCCTAACTCTAAACCAAGCACTAACCTTAACCTTAACCCTAACCCTAGCCCTAACCCTAAGCCTATCCCTAACAAAACCCCGAGCCTAACTAGGGTAAGGGTTAAGGATGGGTTAGGGATATGGCTAGGGTTAGGGTTAGTGTTAAGGCTAGGGTTAGGGTTAGGGTTAGGTCTAGAGTTAGGGTAAGGTTTAGGGTTGAGGTTAGGGTTAGGGCTAGGGTTAGTGTTAGGATTAGGATTAGAGTTAAATATATCTTTAAAAATAGCCTAACTCTTGCACTATGCTTAACGTTAGACCTAACCCTAACCCGAAACCTTAACCTGAAACCCTAAGGCTAAACCTAGCCCTACCCCTATCCCTAAATAAATTATACTAATCCTAACCCTAGCCCTAACTCTATACATAACTGGAACCCTAACCTGGACCCTAACCCTAGGCCTAGCCCTAAACTTGCTCTAAACCTGACCTCATCGTAACCCTAGCCCTTAACCTATAGATAGGAATACTTGAAACAATATAACAGTGTGCAAATTATTTGTATTAGATAGGAATACTTTAAACCATACAACTGTGTGTAAATTATTAATATTAGATATTATTATTAGATAAAGATATTTTTAACCCTACATTTTCTTTCCACGAGTACAAATAATTCATAGATACATCTATTTGGCCCTCAAATGGATACGCTAACAGGAGTGGACCTGAAAGTAAAGGCAATGATGGGTTACTCGATTTGTAAAATTGAAATAGGTCACTAAGTAGGACTGAGCCTATTTTAGTAGTGACCACCCCAAGTGGAGATTTAAGAGGTTTGAATTCAAAATTTTCATTCTCCTAGATTGTTTGCCTAAGGTTAAAGAGCCCAGTCTGTCCTACTATTTACCCATAGCTGGAGGGAGAATAGTTGGATTCATACCTTTCCCAAGGGTATTAGCGCTTTGTGAACTGTGGCTCCGTCCAGGATTTGAACTCGGGTTGACTAGTCCATTTCCTATGACTCTAACCATTACACCACCACACACTCTCTTGGCCCCTTTAAACCCCCTCATCAAAAACATAACCACTTTTCTTTTATGCAACCACTGATTTCTCTTGCCTCCCAACCTCCGCAAGATTTTAAGATGGTCACCCCCCCCCCTAGCCCTACCCACTGACCTGCCAACCGTCATCCCACTGTTTGTTTTCATCATTTACAGATCTGATTCTAATTCAGCTCTTCTTTTTTTCTAAATTGGGTACAACGTGATTGTTTATGTAACAAAGACCGCGGGTGGGGGTCGAGGGTGAAAAGCCCCCACCCCCCAAAGAAAGAGTCCTTGACCTTCCGTTCTGCTAAAACGTGTTCAATCAAGGTGAAATAAAAGCAATCAGTTATTTTTGTTTTGTTTTCAAATTACAACACTGCTAATTAATGAAAATCGGATCTTTTTATAACTTTCCATCACTTAGGTAGAAGCATGTGAATATGTGACATATATAGATATATAGGGCACATATTCACATGCCTATATATATATATATATATATATATATATATATATATATATATATATATATATATAAAAGCAATTGGTAATTTGCTTGAAGCATTGTTAAGTATATTATAATATATTAATAATTTGAAGGCAATTACAATGCGTATAAAAAAATAAAAACAAAAAGATGTTATTTTTTTCTTATCGATTTCGAAGTATAAACTTCATCATCAGAGGTTCATATCAGAAATGTATGTGCTTACGGAACCTCTGATGATGAAGTTTATACTTCGAAATCGATAAGACAAAAATAACATCTTTTTGTTTTTATTTTTTTATACGCATTGTAATTGCCTTCAAATTATTAATATATTATATATATATATATATATATATATATATATATATATATATATATATTAAGAGTAAGGAAATGCATCCGACGGTATATGTATAGATAAAAGGGTATGAAAAACACAATATGTTCTTAAAATGAAAAATATTTTCAGTTTTTCTCTTAAAGAATTCGGATCAAAAATATTTACTTCCAAAAACGGACCTAATTATCATTATGCTCTGATGATGATTTTTAATAAATTGAAATATTGTCAATATCAGCAATGAAAAAAGATATAAAATATCTTTAATTTTTACAACATGTTGTGTTTTTTCATACCCTTTTATCTTTCTCTCTCTCTCTCTCTCTCTCTCTCTCTCTCTCTCTCTCTCTCTCTATATATATATATATATATATATATATATATATATATATATATATATATATATATATATGTGTGTGTGTGTGTGTGTGTGTGTGTGTGTGTGTGGCCGGTTTAGCTCAGTCGGTAGAGCGTTCGGCTATGAATCCCAAGGTTCCTGGTTCGATACCGGCCCTCGTCAACTCAGCGTATGAGTAACACAGGGATATATGCGGTAAATTGAGGAGCGTCTGTTTTAAAAAAAATGTGATTGTTATTATTATCTTATATAAGGTTTTTAGGTGGGTTTATGATGGGACCTGCACAAGAATATTGTGTGCAGTATTGAACAAGTCGTGGAAACAGCACCCCACTGGGGAACAGCTGTATGGTCACCTACCCCCTATCTCACAGAGCATCCGAGTGAGACGGACTAGACATGCAGGACACTGCTGGAGAAGCAAGGACGAACTCATAAGCGATGTTCTCCTGTGGAAGCCAACACATGGGCATGCTAGTGTGGGACGCCCAGCAAGGACCTACATTGACCAGCTATGTAAAGATGCTGGCTGCAGCGAGGAAGACCTCCCAGGGGCGATGAATGATAGGAAGGTTGGCAAGAGATTGTCATGCATATCCGTGCAGCCTGCGCGACATGATGATGATGATGATGAGAGGAGGTAATCATGATATGCATTGTGATATTATGGTTAAGTGAGAATATGGTCAGAGAAAAAAACAGGGGGGGGGGAATAGAATGTGTTAAGCCCAGGCATATGTATATGGGTGGGTGCTTGTTCTTTAAGGACACAAACGATTGGGCAGTAAATTTTAAGAGAATTGAACGGCCATAAAGAAGTTAAGCCAGTTAGAGATAATATCTTTAGGTATCTACGTGTTAAGAGGAAATGCTGTTTTATGAGAAAATCTGTTTTGAGGGAGCTAATGGTCTAAAAAGTGGAGACACTGAGCCTGATATATAAAAAAAGTAATGGCTATCACTTTAAAGAGAGATTGCAGACAAAAAGTCTGAGAAGAAAATAAGTGCCGATGATCTGGGTGATTGAATCCATGGGGCGGGGGGGGTAGAATTTACATATATTCAGCCAGATCCAGCCCTTGAGTTAGTTTCAGACCAGCCTTTGGAGTGAGGGGTTGTCCCCGTAACAGTAGATAGAAAATTGCCAGGGACCTACATCAGTGAAGCTGGTAATCGACTTAAAACAACTTTCTTGCCAGCTGACAACCTAGGCCTAAGTGTTCTCTGCTCCACCACAAACTGCACAAAGTGTCACATCTTCCTCTTCCATTAGCGTCATGTCATCAAACTTTGTATGTGAACCGCTTGGAGAATGTCTCTGCAAAACTAAATTTAAACAAAGCCCAAGATCAAGCGAATCTCATAGTATCATCGGCCCTAATATCCTTCGAACTTAATTGATCTGAAGACTCATAACTATTTCTGATAGTAGACTCAATCCACCTTGAAATTGAACTAATCACTGTCGTTTCTTCTGATAGGGAATGCGAAGCGCTTCATCATCTTACCGTAACTGCTCCGTTCTTTTCATGTATGCACTATCACAACGACAAGGATACAGGTGGTCCTCAGTCATCTGTAAATTTCGTAAAATCTCGAACAACCATATTGATCAAGTTTTCTTCAAACGCTGAGTCTTGGCCAGAAGTTTTAATGGCTGGAAAATGGTATCTTGTGGGCACCTTTGAAGCCCCATATCTCCCTTAATACTCAACCGAACTCAACCATTTTTTTACTATGTGATACTCCTCATCAAATTCTATCAGAAAAAAAACATATTGGTTTGGGACTTTATTTGTACACGAAATTGGCCATTTTTGACCACTCTCAGGGGGATTATCAAGCCTCAAAAATCACCTAAAACTCCCAATTGAGCACTTTTTCACCATCAGTAAATTCAAGGAATTAGAATCAATGAGAAAAAAACAATAAAATCGATAACGTACATAATACGTAGACTTATAATGGCTGAAAAATGGCATTTTGGGCAAACATTTGAAGCTCCATATCTCCCCCAATTCTCATCCGAACTCAACCATGTTTTACTATGTGATACTCTTCATGGAACTCTATCAGAAATAATATTAGCTTGGAACTTTTTGTGGTCTTTTACAATGATTTTAATTAGCAATTGTGCGCATAAATCTCTACTCGCAACTAAATAAGGAAAATTCTCACACCACAGCCATGAGGACTTCTTCAGTAGTACATTGAGCTATAGATTTGTCCCAATGAGTTAGGTCTTACCGGGAAATTGACACAAGTATGAGTCTATCGTCGAAACGGAATGGCAATTTTTGCAGTCTTTTACAATGATTTTAATTAGCAATTGTGCGCATAAATCTCTACTCGCAACTAAATAAGGAACAATGCTCACACCACAGCCATGAGGACTTCTTCAGTAGTACATTGAGCTATAGATTTGTCCCAATGTTAGGTCTTACCGGGAAATTGACACAAGATGTAGTCTATCGTCGAAACGGAATGGCAATTTTTGCGGTCTTTTACAATGATTTTAATTAGCAATTGTGCGCATAAATCTCTACTCGCAACTAAATAAGGAACAATGCTCACACCACAGCCATGAGGACTTCTTCAGTAGTACATTGAGCTATAGATTTGTCCCAATGAGTTAGGTCTTACCGGGAAATTGACACAAGTATGTAGTCTATCGTCGAAACGGAATGGCAATTTTTGCGGTCTTTTACAATGATTTTAATTAGCAATTGTGCGCATAATCTTACTCGCAACTAAATAAGGAACAATGCTCACACCACAGCCATGAGGACTTCTTCAGTAGTACATTGAGCTATAGATTTGTCCCAATGAGTTAGGTCTTACCGGGAAATTGACACAAGAATGTAGTCTATCGTCGAAACGGAATGGCAATTTTTGCGTCTTTTACAATGATTTTAATTAGCAATTGTGCGCATAAATCTCTACTCGCAACTAAATAAGGAACAATGCTCACACCACAGCCATGAGGACTTCTTCAGTAGTACATTGAGCTATAGATTTGTCCCAATGAGTTAGGTCTTACCGGGAAATTGACACAAGATGTAGTCTATCGTCGAAACGGAATGGCAATTTTTGCGTCTTTTACAATGATTTTAATTAGCAATTGTGCGCATAAATCTTACTCGCAACTAAATAAGGAACAATGCTCACACCACAGCCATGAGGACTTCTTCAGTAGTACATTGAGCTATAGATTTGTCCAATGAGTTAGGTCTTACGGGAAATTGACACAAGATGTAGTCTATCGTCGAAACGGAATGGCAATTTTTGCGTCTTTTACAATGATTTTAATTAGCAATTGTGCGCATAAATCTACTCGCAACTAAATAAGGAACAATGCTCACACCACAGCCATGAGGACTTCTTCAGTAGTACATTGAGCTATAGATTTGTCCCAATGAGTTAGGTCTTACGGGAAATTGACACAAGATGTAGTCTATCGTCGAAACGGAATGGCAATTTTTGCGGTCTTTTACAATGATTTTAATTAGCAATTGTGCGCATAAATCTTACTCGCAACTAAATAAGGAACAATGCTCACACCACAGCCATGAGGACTTCTTCAGTAGTACATTGAGCTATAGATTTGTCCCAATGAGTTAGGTCTTACCGGGAAATTGACACAAGATGTAGTCTATCGTCGAAACGGAATGGCAATTTTTGCGGTCTTTTACAATGATTTTAATTAGCAATTGTGCGCATAAATCTACTCGCAACTAAATAAGGAACAATGCTCACACCACAGCCATGAGGACTTCTTCAGTAGTACATTGAGCTATAGATTTGTCCCAATGAGTTAGGTCTTACCGGGAAATTGACACAAGATGTAGTCTATCGTCGAAACGGAATGGCAATTTTTTGGTCTTTTACAATGATTTTAATTAGCAATTGTGCGCATAAATCTCTACTCGCAACTAAATAAGGAACAATGCTCACACCACAGCCATGAGGACTTCTTCAGTAGTACATTGAGCTATAGATTTGTCCCAATGAGTTAGGTCTTACGGGAAATTGACACAAGATGTAGTCTATCGTCGAAACGGAATGGCAATTTTTGCGTCTTTTACAATGATTTTAATTAGCAATTGTGCGCATAAATCTTACTCGCAACTAAATAAGGAACAATGCTCACACCACAGCCATGAGGACTTCTTCAGTAGTACATTGAGCTATAGATTTGTCCCAATGAGTTAGGTCTTACCGGGAAATTGACACAAGATGTAGTCTATCGTCGAAACGGAATGGCAATTTTTGCGTCTTTTACAATGATTTTAATTAGCAATTGTGCGCATAATCTTTACTCGCAACTAAATAAGGAACAATGCTCACACCACAGCCATGAGGACTTCTTCAGTAGTACATTGAGCTATAGATTTGTCCCAATGAGTTAGGTCTTACGGGAAATTGACACAAGTATGTCTATCGTCGAAACGGAATGGCAATTTTTGCGTCTTTTACAATGATTTTAATTAGCAATTGTGCGCATAATCTTACTCGCAACTAAATAAGGAACAATGCTCACACCACAGCCATGAGGACTTCTTCAGTAGTACATTGAGCTATAGATTTGTCCCAATGAGTTAGGTCTTACGGGAAATTGACACAAGTGTAGTCTATCGTCGAAACGGAATGGCAATTTTTGCGTCTTTTACAATGATTTTAATTAGCAATTGTGCGCATAAATCTTACTCGCAACTAAATAAGGAACAATGCTCACACCACAGCCATGAGGACTTCTTCAGTAGTACATTGAGCTATAGATTTGTCCCAATGAGTTAGGTCTTACCGGGAAATTGACACAAGAATGTAGTCTATCGTCGAAACGGAATGGCAATTTTTGCGTCTTTTACAATGATTTTAATTAGCAATTGTGCGCATAAATCTTACTCGCAACTAAATAAGGAACAATGCTCACACCACAGCCATGAGGACTTCTTCAGTAGTACATTGAGCTATAGATTTGTCCCAATGAGTTAGGTCTTACCGGAAATTGACACAAGATGTAGTCTATCGTCGAAACGGAATGGCAATTTTTGCGTCTTTTACAATGATTTTAATTAGCAATTGTGCGCATAAATCTCTACTCGCAACTAAATAAGGAACAATGCTCACACCACAGCCATGAGGACTTCTTCAGTAGTACATTGAGCTATAGATTTGTCCCAATGAGTTAGGTCTTACCGGAAATTGACACAAGAATGTAGTCTATCGTCGAAACGGAATGGCAATTTTTGCAGTCTTTTACAATGATTTTAATTAGCAATTGTGCGCATAAATCTTACTCGCAACTAAATAAGGAACAATGCTCACACCACAGCCATGAGGACTTCTTCAGTAGTACATTGAGCTATAGATTTGTCCCAATGAGTTAGGTCTTACCGGGAAATTGACACAAGATGTAGTCTATCGTCGAAACGGAATGGCAATTTTTTGGTCTTTTACAATGATTTTAATTAGCAATTGTGCGCATAAATCTCTACTCGCAACTAAATAAGGAACAATGCTCACACCACAGCCATGAGGACTTCTTCAGTAGTACATTGAGCTATAGATTTGTCCCAATGAGTTAGGTCTTACCGGGAAATTGACACAAGATGTAGTCTATCATCGAAACGGAATGGCAATTTTTGCGGTCTTTTACAATGATTTTAATTAGCAATTGTGCGCATAAATCTACTCGCAACTAAATAAGGAACAATGCTCACACCACAGCCATGAGGACTTCTTCAGTAGTACATTGAGCTATAGATTTGTCCCAATGAGTTAGGTCTTACCGGGAAATTGACACAAGATGTAGTCTATCGTCGAAACGGAATGGCAATTTTTGCGTCTTTTACAATGATTTTAATTAGCAATTGTGCGCATAAATCTTACTCGCAACTAAATAAGGAACAATGCTCACACCACAGCCATGAGGACTTCTTCAGTAGTACATTGAGCTATAGATTTGTCCCAATGAGTTAGGTCTTACCGGGAAATTGACACAAGATGTAGTCTATCGTCGAAACGGAATGGCAATTTTTGGTCTTTTACAATGATTTTAATTAGCAATTGTGCGCATAAATCTCTACTCGCAACTAATAAGGAACAATGCTCACACCACAGCCATGAGGACTTCTTCAGTAGTACATTGAGCTATAGATTTGTCCCAATGAGTTAGGTCTTACTGGGAAATTGACACAAGAATGTAGTCTATCAGTCGAAACGGAATGGCAATTTTTGCGTCTTTTACAATGATTTTAATTAGCAATTGTGCGCATAAATCCCTACTCGCACTAAATAAGGAACAATGCTCACACCACAGCCATGAGGACTCTTCAGTAGTACATTGAGCTATAGATTGTCCCAATGAGTTAGGTCTTACCGGGAAATTGACACAATAATGTAGTCTATAGGTGGAAACGGAATGGCAATTTTTGCGGTCTTTACAATGATTTTAATTAGCAATTGTGCGCATAAATCCCTACTCGGCCATTAAATAAGGAACAATGCTCACACCACAGCCAAGAGGACATCTTCCGGAGTACATTGAGCTATAGATATGTCTGAATGAGTTAGGTCTTACTGGGAAATTGACACAAGAATGTGGTCTATAGGTGGAAACGGAATGGCAATTTTTGCGGTCTGTTACAATGATTTCAATTAGCAAATGTACGCATAAATCCCTACTGGCCACTCTAAATAAGGAACAATGCTCCAATACCACAGCATCTCT